>CAJQUN010000754.1:0-204298 GCA_907163345.1 Haberlea rhodopensis | reverse complement strand
GAGGTGATCGAATTTAACAATCCTAATTCTTATGATATTCTTGCCAAGGTGTTATCAATAACTTAAAGAGACCAATATGAAGGAGGTTTAGAGAAAAATCCTTCGAGAATGTAGGAACAAATCGATGCAAATGTTGTGGTGAAGATCAGAATCTGTTCGATCCTAAGTTGCTGCAATTCGATGGTTAAAGGATGAGTTTGAGATGGATAAGGCTCCTTGATGCTATGAAAACTCTTGGCTAGAGTTTAGGCAATTGTAACCTCCTTTAGCAAGAATTCTATACCTACTAAACCACTTAATAATTTAACTCTAATATAGTGTTCTAGTTTAACTATAACACTTAGAATTTTAAATACCCAAAGAGTTTAATAGGAATTGGTTACCTTAATTGTTGTTCGACTAAAATCCGGGCCTTTACATCCCTCCCTCCTTATTGGATGTTTCATCTCGAAACTCGAGTCAACTTGATCTTGGAAAGGTAGGGGTATTTTTTCCCGCATTGATTCTTCTACTTCCCATGTAGCTTCTTTTTCAGTATGGTTTGACCATTTGGACCTTGACGTAAGGAATGGTCCTTCGTCTCAGAACTTGGTTCTTGGTATCCAGGATACGGATTGTGATTTCTTCGTACTTCAAAGTTTCATCCAAGTTCCCCTGAGTTTACTAGGGTTCTGCTTCCAGTACATGGCTTGGGTCAGCAATGTATTTCCTTAGTTGTGATACGTGGACGACATTGTGAATTCTCGACAGATTTGGCGGTAGTGCTATTTTATATGCTAGCGTCCCATTTTTTTCTAGAACTTCAAATGGTCCCACATATCTTGGGTTCAAACTTTCCCTTTTTGTCAAATCTAATCACTCCTTTCATTGGTGAAATCTTTACGTAGACCTTTTCACCAATCTCGATATCCACTGGTCTCCTTTTCAAATCAGCCCAACTTTTTCTGTCGGTCCTGGGCTGTCTTGAGCCTATATCTGATGATGGCTATCTTGTCAGCAGGTAGCTTGCACTAACTCTGGTCCGGTGATAGCTCTTTCTCCTACTTCATCCCAGTATAAGGGTGATCGGCATTTGCGCCCATAGAGTGCTTCGTATGGCGCCATCCCAATGCTACTATGATAGCTGTTATTGTAAGCGAACTCGACTAGAGGTAATAGTTCGCTCCAATTTGCAGTAAAATCCAATACACAAGCTCTTAGCATATCTTCGAGGGTTTGGATAGTTCTCTCTGTCTGGCCATCGGTTGTGGGTGATAGGCCGTGCTAAGAGTCACTTTACTTCCCATGGCTTGTTGAAAGCTTTTCCAGAAACGCGACACGAATCTAGGATCTCTGTCGGATAGGATGCTCACTGGGACTCCATGCAATCTCACTATATTGTCCATATATAGGGTTGCCAACTTGTCTAAGTTGTAGTTCATACGGACAGGTATGAAGTGTGCTGACTTGGTTAGTCTATCAATAATTACCCATATTCTGTCATGGCTCTGTTTTGATTTTGGTAGGCCCACGACGAAATCCATGGAGATGTGATCCCATTTCCATTCGGGGATTTTCAGAGGTTGAAGAAGTCCTCCGGGTCTTTGATGCTCAGCTTTAACTTGTTGACATACTAAGCATCGGGCGACGAATTCCTGCTACGTCTTTCTTCATGGCATTCCACCAGAAACTTTACTTTAAATCTTTGTACATTTTTTTACTTCCAGGGTGGACTGAAAATTTTGATTTATGCGCTTCGAACATCACATCTTGTCTTATGTTGTCCACATTTGGCACGCACAATCGTCCTTTCATCCACAGAATTCCATTACTGTCGATCTCAAAGTCAGTAATTTGCTTCTCTTTGACTTGTTCTTTTAGCTTTGTTAGGCTCAGATCTTGATCTTGGCTTAGCTTGATGGTCTCTCGAAGACAAGGTTGAGCTGAGACTGAAGCTAAGATCATTTTCCTTTGCCTTTCCGGCTTAAAGCGTCTGCTACTTTGTTTGCCTTGCCAGGATGGTAACTGATGGTGAGATCGTAGTCCTTTAAGAGTTCAATCCATCGTCTCTGCCTCATATTTAGTTCCTTTTGAGTAAACAAGTATTTGAGGCTTTGATGGTCTGTGAAGACTTCACACTTGGCGCCATACAGATAGTGTCTCCAAATTTTTAAGGCGAACACTACTGCGGCTAATTCGAGGTCATGCGTAGGGTAGTTTTGCTCGTGAGGCTTGAGCTGTCTTGAAGCATACGCAATTACTCTTCCTTCTTGCATGAGTACACATCCCAGTCCTTCTTTCGATGCATCACTATAAATAGTGAAACACATGCCTTCAGTCGGTAGTACCAATACCGGTGCAGATGAAAGCTTTTTCTTCAAAGTCTCAAAACTTTTCTCACATTCTTCACTCCAGATAAATTTTGCGTTCTTTTGTGTGAGCCTTGTAAGAGGTACTGCTATTGACAAAAATCATTCGACAAACTTCCGGCAGTAACCAGCTAGTCCCAAGAAGCTTCGGATTTCGGTCACTGTTGTTGGCCTATGCCAATCCAACAGTGCATCTACCTTCTTAGGGTCTACGGACACGCCTGATTTTGATATGATGTGCCCTAAGAAAGATACGCTCTCTAGCCAAAATTCACATTTATTAAATTTGGCATAGAGTTCTTTCTCTCTCAATGTCTGGAGAGTGAGGCGAAGATGTTGTTCGTGTTCCTCATTGCTCGACGAATAAATGAGGATATCGTCGATGAACACCACAACAAAGTCATCCAAGAATGGCTTGAATACTCGATTCATCAAGTCCATGAATACTGCTGGCGCGTTTGTCAAGCCAAACGGCATCACCGTGAATTCGTAATGCCCATACCTTGTTCTGAAGGCGGTTTTCGGTACATCATCATCTTTTATCTTTAGTTGGTGATAGCCTGACCTTAGATCGAGCTTAGAAAAGACTTTAGCTCATTTGAGTTGATCGAACAGGTCATCTATCCTTGGAAGAGGGTACTTGTTCTTGATTGTGATCTTATTCAGTTCTCTGTAGTCGATGCACAATCTCATGCTCCCGTCTTTCTTCTTTACAAACAACACTGGAGCTCCCCATGGGGATACACTTGGTCTGATTTGTTTCTTATCTAAGAGATCCTGAAGTTGTTCCTTGAGTTCTTTCAATTCGGCTGGAGCCATTCGATATGGAGCCTTTGAAATTGGTGTAGCGCCTGGCACCAAATTGATTTCAAACTCCAATTCACGGTTTGGAACAGAACCGGGCAGCTCTTCAGGGAAGACATCCGGAAACTCTTGTACTACCGCTATGTCTTCTATCCTTGGTCCATCTTCTTCTTTTACCTCGCTTATTGTTGCTAAGTACACTTCTTCACCGTTCTTCACGGCTTTCCAAGTTTGTGCTGCCGTTAGCAAAAATTTTAGTTCCTTGGTTTTGCCGTGATACACGATCTCTCCCTCGTCTGGAGTTCGTAGCTTAACATTCTTGTTGCGGCAATCAACTACCCCATGGTGTTTGGATAACCAATCCATTCCGAGTATGACATCGAAATCCACCATATTGAGTTGAATTAGCTCAGCAATAAACACCATTTCGTTAATACTGAGATTACAATCTCGGTGAATACTATGTGCTATTAGGGTTTTATTAGCGGGTGTTGCTACACTGTATGGTTTACTAAACAATTTCGGTTTAAGAGCAAGTTTCTTAGCAAACCTCTTAGATATAAACGAATGTGTGGCACCATAGTCAAACAATGTATAAGCAGGTAATTCGTTTAATAAAATGGTACCTGCCACGACGTCGTTTGCGTCCTCTGCCTCCTCATGTGATATGGCATAGACACGGGCATTTGGTTTGTTCTCCCTTGGTTTGTTCGGAGGCCCGCCATTTCTTGCAATTGTCCCCTTTACATCGGGTTCGGGACATTCGGCAATCCTGTGACCTAACTTTCCACATCGAAAACAGGCTCCCTTTCCCTTAAGGCATTCTCCGGGATGATGATAGCCACAATTGGAACATTTTGGAAACCTCTGTTGGGTTGGGCCTATCGTTGGTCCTTTTCGCTGATTACTGGACGGGTTAGGCCTCTTGAAGTTTTGACCATTAGAGGTATGCTGACTAATGGAGGGTCGCTTGCGCTTAAATTCTTCCTCGCGACGCTTTATGTCTGCTTCAGCCCTGATGGCTGCTCCCATTAGATCTCCAAAATTTGCGGTCTAGAAAATCGCAAGGGCGGATTGGATACGACTGTTCAGTCCAATCCTAAAGCGATGTAGTTTAGGGACTCATCTGCCATTATGCTTGGCGCATATGTTCCCAACGAGTTGAACTTCGCGGTATATTCTACCACTGTCATATCGGGAGTTTGCGTCAGGTGTTCAAATTCCCTTAACTTCTGATTTTGCAGTGCTGTTGGGAAGTACTGCTTTAGGAAGGTACTTCGGAACCGTTGCCATGTGATTGGTCCCGCTTCTAACATCAGTGGTGACACGTTTTCCCACCATTTTCCAACTTGATCAGTGATAAACGATGTTGTGACTTCCACCTTAATGTTTTCAGGCACTTCAAGTAGTCTGTGGTGGTTTTCCACTTGCTTAAGCCAGTTTTGGGCCATCTCCGGGTCTGAGTTGCCATCAAAAGTTGGAACTCGGTTCTTTCGCAGTGATTCGTAGTGGTACTTCACTCCCTGCGGATGTGGCGTTGGCTGCGGATGTGGCTGATTAGCAGCAGGGTTAGTCAAACCTTGTAGTGTCGTGGCCACAATGGTGGCTATAGCTGTTAGGGTCCTCACGACTCAGCCCCACCCTCGGGGGTTGTGGCGGTGTAGGTGGAGGATTCTGATTTCCATCCGTTCTCTCCTCATTAGAGTTGGGAGGAACAGCGTAGTTGGGATTACGATTGCTGCGAGTAGGACGTCCGGCCATTTCCTACAATACATATAGATCTAAAATCTTTGCGCAGAAGTATAATGATAACGGAATGTAACGAAGACATGATAAAAAGAAAATGACGATTTTATTAATAACTGAAATTGTTTATCAAAACAAAACGAAAATGCTGGACATCGAAATAAAACAAAAACTCCTAAACAATGCTTCCTAGGAAACTACGGATCTATAACTTCTCCACTTCCTAACTCCTCTACGATTTCTTCCTCCATCGGTTCTTCATGTGGGTCCTCCTCTGGGTCTTCATCTGACTCTACAACGTCCAGGAGATCTCACATGTGATCATTGGCTTCCCGTAGATCACTATTGACGTTCTGGAGGTGAGCGGTGATACTCCAGTATCCATTGCTTCTTACTGCCAAGCGATGGTTCGTAGTTTGGAGTGAGAGAACTCGATTCGCCATTTACTCCAGCTGTTGCCTTTGCACTACGCATTTCTCGGCAGCAGTCCGATGGAGTTCATCCACTCGAGCAACTTCTTTGTTAGCTTCCTTAAGCTGTCCGTCGGCTTGATGGTGATAGTAGCCGAGTCTATGAACATCGCCACGCAGGTGGTCTACTACCTCAAGTGTTTCAGATTTAGCTTCCTTGAGCTTTTCAACTTCTTGCTCCAGGCTAAGGATCTTGACGGTCTGGGCTCGGGTTGTCATCACCTAAACCCAAATACGGAACTAATTTAGTCAAATTAAACACTTGACAAAATTATTTTAAGACAAGGATAAAAATAAGAGCATAATTCTTCGAATTTCGCAATCTGGAAATTTTTTATTTTTTTTAATATGAAATTAGGGTTCATAGTTCGAAAATTAGGGTTTTGAAATTCTCCCTAATCGATGCTCGAAATCAAAAATTGACATAGGGCTATCGATCGACTTGCGTGGAAGATCATACTAAAATTTTTAATTTCAAAAACGATCAAGATACGATCTGAAAATCGGGAAACGAGATAATTTGGGGATTAGGGTTCTTAGATTTCAAATGCGAAATTGATCGGGCAAATCAAGTCCGATCGATCTGAAACTTGGACAGTAAGATCGACTGGAAGAGGCGGTTGCAATGGTATACTCGTCGACAGTTATCGTGGCGGCAGGCGGCGGCGGCTCTAAGGCAGCTAGTGTTTCGATTTTTGAATTTTCGAAATAAAATATATTTTTTTAAAAAAAAATTTCTTAGGAACAGAAAAATCGTTATTCACGTGATCAATCAGATTGAACTTCTGATTATCATAATTATCGTGAATCGATCTTTTCCCAACGGGATTATGGAACCTGGCTCTGATACCACTAAAATGTCAGGCCACGAGACCGGGGTCCATAACACCGGCATTGATTTTCCAATACAACTAGAAAACCAATAAACCTCGTAATATCGTAACAAACGAAACAAGTCTATTTTCCATAAATAAATAACCATTGTCTTTACATTGAATTAAAAACGCGTAAATTAAAACTTAAACATCTTAAATGAATAAAATCGTACTTAATGATAAACTTAGAGTCTTAAGAAATACGCAGCGGACAAATCACCAACCCCAGAATTGGTGTTCTTCTTCAGCTTCAACCTCTTCTTCAGCTTTATCTGGGGATGTAGAGTAAGGGGTTGAGTGCTTTGGAAAACACTCAGCAAGTGGGGGACAATCGATATGATATCATAATAAATACTCATAATTTTCATAACATGAATCATGACTTGACATAAACCGATATGAATGTATCTTGACATAATTGCTCCATCGAGCCATAACATGACATCTCATATCGTTCATCATTGTTCATATACTTAAGCACAGTAAAGCATCTAATCTCCTCTTGGTACTGATATCAGTCTCTAGACTTATCCCTCCTAGTTATGAGGTCATGACATCGGCTTACCCACGAATAAAGGGTCTGGAAACTCCAGAAACAACGGATAACCACCGTATAAGGTTCTTTTAGCGGTTACACCCCACCGCATCAGGGTCATGGGGATTCCAATCCAATTAGATTTCGAGTTTAAGGTGCTTACAAAATATACTTTCATAGTTTCACATAGTCCATATCGATCGAGATTTCAAAACATACTATAGTTTTTCAAAAACGAAATGAATAAATAGCAAAAGCCCACTTACAGTGATGGTATACGTGCTTGATCAATCGTGGTGCGAAACAATTGGATTCTTTCCTTCCTTGGCTTTCGATAACTATCCGAACAACAAGGACAAGATTCTTAGCCTTTCTCGAACCGGATTCTGATAGGATTTGATTCGAACAAGTGCTGGAACAATCGATGGTTCAGGTATCGACAATTTGATGCCGAACAAGGCTTGGTCTTTCGAAAGTTAACCAACACGGAACTCAACTTCTCGGCTGATGGTTACTGGATTTTAGAAGGAAATATCGAACCAGATTGATAAGGTGATCGGGTGGAAAAGATTCTGGAATATGTTGCGTAACTTCGACTAGGAGAGTGGTTTATCTTTGCGAATTAAAGGCTGGAAAAATATCGAGAATTCTGAGCAAAAGCTATGGCTTGATGACTGCTGGAAAATCGATGAACAAGTCTGAAAATATTCTGGAAAAATTTTCAGAACTCTATCAGCTTATGAGGGAGGATAATTCGATGACTACAAGTTGGTGAAGGAGAGAATTTGTGATATAGAACCTCTCATGGTTGGTGCATATTTATAGGTGATGGTTAGACAAAACTTTAGGAGTTTGAGTTGGACTCTAACTCGAGAATGTAGGGAGAAGAATCCGAGCAGCTTGTGACTCTATCAAGCATATTCTGTGGAGAGTTTTGAGGCTGGAGGTGATCGAATTTAACAATCCTAATCTTATGATATTCTTGCCAAGGTTTATCAATAACTTAAAGAGGAACATATGAGGAGTTTTAGAGCAAAAATCCTTCGAGAATGTAGGAACAAATCGATGCAAATTGTTGTGGTGAAGATCAGAATCTGTTCGATCCTAAGTTGCTGCAATTCGATGGTTTAAAGGATGAGTTTGAGATGGATAAGGACTCCTTGATGCTATGGAAACTTTTGGCTAGAGTTTAGGCAATTGTAACCTCCTTTAGCAAGAATTCTATACCTACTAAACCACTTAATAATTTAACTCTAAATTAATAGTGTTCTAGTTAAACTATAACACTTAGAATTTTAAATACCCAAAGAGTTTAATAGGAATCGGTTACCTTAATTGTTGTTCGACTAAAATCCGGGCCTTTACAGTTTCTCTTTAGTAATTCTTTTCCACCGATTATGTTATGTTTCATACACTAGATTTTGTTGTTTTTGATTTGATTATGAGTAGCTAAACATTTTGATTCTTGGTTGAGGGATATTTGCCTTTGGAATAAAAACACTTGTGAAGATTTTTGTTTGATTGTTGGATTTTTAATTCAATTTCAATTTGTTTTTCAGATTTTGATTATTATGATTGTTGTGTTTGATTGATAGATTGATCACCAAGTAATCACTTACACAGTCTAATGCTAATTAAGAAGCAACTAAAATTGATAATTGTTTGTTGTTGGTGTTGTTAAATTCTTAGGAAAATCGATTTGATAATTAATCTTAACGTCTGTAGTTTTTATTGATTAGATTCATCAAACTTACTAGTTTTTGAAGCTATCATTGATTTAATCTTAACGGCTGTAGTTTTGGTTAAAGATTTGATAAGAGTCGAATTGAATGTTGTTTTATTTTTGACTATGATTAAGGTAAGAGAGGAATTAAGTTTACAGTTGATGAATAATTGAATGAATTCAAATGTTTAGTGATTTAATATCAAGTGAATAATTCCATAAGGTAAAATTGACTAAAAACCAAAAATTGCTTTTTAATCTTGATAATTTAGTGATTTGCTTGCTTTAGTTTAATTAAATTATAGCTACGAATTACGAAAAAACCCCTAATTGTTACTTTGTTACTTGGTTTTTTCGTTAACACAAGAGAATACCCTTCTTCGTGGGATCGATCCCTACTTTCACTACTACATTAGTATTACTAAGAGTGGGATTAATTTGGGCGTACACGATAAACGCACATCATACAGTCCAAATGGCATGCGTCTATAAGGGAACGTTCCAAATGGGCATGTGAACGTCGTCTTTTCTTGGTCTTCCGGAGTAGTAGAAATATGAAAATAGCCGGAATATCCATCAAGAAAATAGTAATAAGAATGACAGGCTAACCTTTCAAGCATTTGATTGATGAATGGTAGTGGGAAGTGGTCCTTGCCAGTCACTGCATTCAGCTTCCTATAATCAATACAAACTCTCCAACCATTTTGAATGCATGTGGGAACCAATTCATTATCCTTATTATTGATCACTGTGATGCCTGTCTTCTTGGGAACAACTTGGACTGGACTCTCCATTGACTATCCGAGATGGGGTAGATGACTCCTACAACAAGGAGCTTAAGTATGTCGTCTTTAAGTACCTCCATTGTAGGCGGGTTGAGCTTCCTTTATGGTTGGCGTGCAGGCTTTCCTCCATCTTCAAGTAGTATGCGATGCATGCATGTAGATGGGCTTATACCCTTGATATCAGCAATTGTCCATCCAATGGCGACCTTGTGTTCCTTGAGTACTTGCACTAAATCTTCTTCTTGGCGTTCATCCAACTTACTTGATATGATCATTGGAAGTTTGCCATCTTCTCCTAGGAACACCTATTTGAGATGTGATGGCAGCGAATTTAGTTCGATATTGGGTGCCTGCGAAATAGATGGGAGAGGTATAGTGTCAAAAATAGGTAAAGAAACATAAGAAACTGTACCTGAAAGTGGCCAAGTAGGCTTGTAATTCAAGGCCTCTATCGTGTCTTTCATATCATCTCCCAGTGTCAACACTTGACCATAAGACTCGAGTGGGTGGTGATGGTTATCTCCAACTCGTCTTTACCTGCAAAATCAAAAACTTCTTGGGACAAATAATCATGAATATCGATAGAATAAGCAGTATCTTCCTCATCATATGGATACTTCATGGCGTCATGGATATTAAACTTGACTACCTCACCATCAAATTCCATAATAAGAGTACCACTGTGAACATCTATATTTGTTTTTGACGATTTCAAAAAGGGTCTCCCTAACAGAATAGGGGTGTTGTTATCTCCATTTTCCATATCAAGAACATAAAAATTAGCAGGAAAGAGCAAATGGTTAACTTCTACCATAACATCCTCGATAACACCCATAGGATATGTACTAGACATGTCCGCCAATTGGACAATCACATCAGTTTGCTTAAAAGCCCTAGATTAAATGAAGCATATATGGAATAATACATGACATTAATAGATGCTCCTAAATCTAGCATGGCTTTCTCAAGTCATGTTGTGCCAATAGTGCAAGGGATAGTAAACATACACGGGTCTTTGCACTTGGTTGGTACGTTCCTTTGAATCACAGCGGAGATGTTCTCCCCCAACTCAACTTTTTAATAGTCCTTCAACTTCTGCTTCTGCTTTGCAGTGCATAACTCCCTTAAGAACTTAGCATAGCGAGAGACTTGCTTGATAGCGTCTAACAGTGGGATATTCACTTCGCATCTTCGAAAGGTATTATAAAGTTCTTTGATGCTCTCATCTTTCTTATTTCCTTCAAAGCAAGAGGGAAGGGGTTCAGTTTTATACTCAAAAGGCGGAGGAGACTTACCTCGAGGTTCCTCATCTTTCATAAACTTTTTTCCATTTGGCTCAAGTTCTTGCTCATCCTCTTGTGTGATATGAGGTGCTTCCAATTCCTTTCCGCTCCTTAGCTTAATGACACTTGCATTCTCCCTTGGGTTCATCACTGGCTGTGACGGCAATTTGTGGGATCTTTGAGCTTCCAAACGATTAAGGTTGGTGGCAAGTTTTCCAACTTGAGTATTTAGGCTTTGAGTGCTCGCCCTCGTTTCCTGTTGAAATTTCGTAACATTATGAGCAAGGTCTTGAACAATATTCTCAAGTCTATCAGTAGTATTAGAAAATTGAGAATTTTGTGGTGGCCTCTGGAATGGTGGATGATAGGGTTGCGGATTGGACTGCATCTGTGGTTCCGCTTGATTCTCATATCTCAAATTTGGATGATCCAACCATCCTCGGTTGTAGGTGCTAGAAAAAGGGTCATATTTCCGTTGTGGTTGTCCCGAAAATCCGCCTGCGGCATTTGCTTGCTCACTGGGTGGCTCTTGTAGTGAGAGACATTCATCGGTTGTATGGCTCATCTATAAGCAAATCCCACATGGTTTTACATTTTTCCCATTCCCACCTGACATTTGTCTCACAAGAGAGGTTAAGCTAATGAATTGATGTTCATGGTTGGAAATGTTTACCTCAGTTTGTTTCCTTCGAGCTGGTTCAGCTCTAAAGTTGCCAAATTGTTGTGAGTTGGCTGCCATGTTTGCTATTAAATTTCTCGCCTCTTCCGGAGCTTTATCCACAAAAGCTCCACCGCTCGCAACATCTACTAATTCTTGTCACTAGACAACAAATCTTCATAAAAGTATTGAATGAGGAGGTGCTCACTTATATGATGTTGTGGCAGCTTGCACACAACTTTTTGAAGCGCTCCCAGTACTTGTGAAGTGTCTCTCTAGTGTATTGCCTAATGTTGTAGATCTCCTTTCGTATGTTAGCAGTTCTCGATGCTGGAAAGTATTTCTCAAGAAAAATCATCTTCAAGTCATTCCAGGTTGTAATCGAGCCAGCTGGTAAATAGAATAGCTAGTCCTTAGCAGCATCCTTCAAGGAGAAGAGAAAAGCTCTCAACTTGATTTGCTCCTCAGTGATCCCAGTTGGTTTCATAGTGGTGCAAACCAAATGAAATTACATTAAATATTTGTGACGATCTTCACATGCAAGACCATGAAAAGAGGGCAAGAGATGTATTAAACCAAATTTCAATTCAAAATTAATATTAGTAGCAAGAGTAGGAAAAGTAATGCAGAGGGGCTGCTGATCCAATGTAGGATTCACTAGCTGTCTTGCACTCTGGTTCTCCGCCATATTAATCGTTTCTTCTTCTTCTCGCCTCCTACGAATTTCTCTCCTGCGTTGATGTATGGCTCTTTCAATCTCAGAATCGTATTGATATTCGTCTCCCTCCGAATGATATCCTGCGTGCATGAACAAACAAGAGAAGTATAGGAAAACAAATAATAATATTTAGTAAACGAAAATTAGCACAAAAATAACAATGCCTTCCCCGGCAACGGCGCCAAAATTTGGTCGAGCTTATCGTGTACGCCCAAATTAACCATTCTCAGTTAACAACAAATTAATGTAGTAGAGTAAGTAGGGATCGATCCAACATGGAAGTTAGTATCTTTGAGGGGTTTTTAGATTGTTAATTATCTAAAATTATCTATGATGAAGGATTGAAATAAACTAGGAATTAATCAATTAAAGAGAGATCTTGGTTTAAATCGACTCTACCATTGGAATTCATTCATTCATTCATCGATTTTCTCACAGATGTATTTCCATGGATGACTATTCACCATTGAAAATTTAACTCTTACTTAACCTTAAGTGTAGTTAAATCGAAAACAACATTCAAACTTTACCCTTATCGATTAATCAACCTTAACAATAGCAGATAAGATTTAGACTAATGATAACATATGAACTAGTGAAATTGGTGAATCTAAACAACATCAGTTATGTTTAATCTAGTCAAAAGTTTTCTCTAGGAATTTAATAACCTCAACATCATAGAATTATCAATCCTAGTTGCTTCACAAATTCGAATAATCAAACAATTATGGATTTGATATCAAACTTAGCATTAGATTGTATGAAAAATCATTAGGTTGCTAGTCTAACAACCAAACAACACAATCATTGTAAGAATAATAGAAAAACTTATGATATTCAATAAAAATCACCATTTCAAAACAATAATCTCATAAATAAATTAAACTCCAATGGTTTTGTCTTCCTCAACCAAGAATATAAGTTTAGCTAATCATAACTAATGAAAAACAAACAAAATAATGTATGAAAAGCATAAAAAAAAGTAAGACAAACTATGAGAATCGCCATGCGTCGAGGTTGTAATTCTGCCTTTGTGTCGAATCTTCAATCCGTCTTCAAATCCTCAAAGAAAATTTAATGCTAAGTCTAAAACTATGATAAAATTCTGAATAATTTCATTATGGAGGCTAATTTTGAGTTATAGTGTTGGGGAAGCTTGGAGGAAGGTTAGAATCTTCAAAATATGGTAAAAATCAAGTTTTCTTATTTTTCCCGGACTCCTCTAGCGATCGATCGGTGATATCTGGTGATCGATCACCAGGTTTTAATTTTCAAGCAGAAAGTTTTGGCGATTGATCGCTGATTATTCCTATCGATCGGAAATTTTTTTTATTTCTTCCAGTAGGTTTCGGCGATCGATCGGGGAAAAGCGCCGATCCCCGATCGATCGCTGATCTATGAATTTTGTTGCTCAAATTTTCTCTTTTGGCGATCGATCGGTGCTTGTTTGGCGATCAATCGCGGTCATTTATCCACTTTTATGAATTTTTCTTGGTTTACTTTGATCCATTGTTAACTCCAATGCATTTCTTTATCTTTATTCATCGTTATTATCTCGATTTCTTCGATATCACCTACATATATACAAATATACGATTAGGTAGCATATGTATCAAATAATCATCAAAACATACCAAATCATAGGCAATTAAGCGCTAATAGATGTGTCTATTTCTAGTCACATCAGTTACCTAGGAGATTCATTATAAATAGGATCAATCAGTCCATTAGAAGACATGATATTAATTTGATCCATTAAATTCTCATGAGAGCCTGGAAGAGGAGGCCTTGTTTTGAACTTGAGCCCAATTCAAAATTTAGATTATCCGACTACAAAAGAAGAGGAGAAAATTTATTTGCCACGTTTTTACCACGTGTCCCAAGATGGCGCGCTGATATCAGGATAATATTTTCGAGATTGATTATCGATTTGTTTCCCAATTTCAATCCAAGAATCTTGCTTTTTATTGCAAATTTTTTTGGATCCAAGGTAACAACATTTTCCGACTGTAATTTATCAGAAGGGGTAACCAATTTCGACGAAGCATGCAGATTATCCAGATCTTGTAAAGAAGTAACAACATTGCCTGCCACATTTTTACTAATATTCTGAATGTCAATATTCTCCTGAATGTTATTACGTTTGGCAATGATAACCGAACGTAAATCACCCTTTTTTTCATAACTTTCCAATCGGGTTTAGGGTTCAACCCAATGGCATATCACTCTTCAATAGCATGACCAACATGATTACAATCTTGGCAATATTTAGGAATGGACTCATAAAGAACTTTCTGTTCAACCCGCAGATTACCAAGACCAATGCAGATTGTTTCAATACGAGGCTGTAACAGATCAATTTCAACACAAACTGTAGCTAACGTTAATCTCGAAGCATTGGATGTGGCTTCATCCATTTTAATAAGCTTACCAATGATGTTAGCCACCGAGAAAAGACGTTTCTTGTTGAATAATGATATAGAAAGATCCGGAAATCTAATCCAAACCGGAAAATTCAATGGTTCTTTCGTATATGAGAATTGTGGAGTCCATTCCATAATACGTAATAGGTGTCAACCAATATTCCATCTTACCCGAATCCATAAACGTGCCATATCTTCATCGTTCAATAAATCAATGAACATAACCAGCCTTTAGAAAACGTAATTGGTATGCACCATACAAACCCATTTTGAAAAAGGCTTTAGAAACAATATCATTAGCAGGACGAAATTCCAGAAAATTTACCAACCAAAGCATAAGGAAACTCTTTCTCAATCTCAGCAACTTCTTCATCATTAAAAAAAATACCAGGAATATTTTTATAGAATTCAATCTTTTTCGGTTGGAAAATTGCGTTTTCATCAGGAGATAAGAAGCTCTTCCGTTGTGTTCTTGGAGATACTGTTTTAAACACTTTAGCATATGTACGGTCAGGATCTGGAGCCGATGGAGGGGGGTTTGCCGGCGGCGGTAAGACATGGGAAAGATGAGAGGAGAGCATAATGTACTAAATTAGCTAAATATAGATATGAACATATTTTTCTCTAGTGTTTTCAATTTCCATCACCCTTGAGAAGGAAGGGAGTAGCGCTAACCCGATAATTTACAAATTTATAATGAGTTTTTAAAATTTATATTGGCCCCTTGTTCCCAGCCAGGATTAGAAATCGGGGTACCATCTTAAAAATTAAGCCTTTTCTGGTTTTGATTCAATCTTATTTTTCTGAAGACTTAGTACTAGTATTATCTATTTTAAAGATAAACTTCTTTGCAAGTAAAAAATAATGGCCATTGTTTGAAAGCCTTTCGAACTGCAAAGAACTCCTTCTCGTTGATGTGACATGTGATAACTTCGCTGTTGTCAAATAGACCACTGCAATATCTTCATGTCACTTCTCCATCTGGTGTGGCATTTATAAGAACTGCATCCACCAATGATCACTGGCATCTATATATAATATCAGTTCATCCTCATCTTTCGGAATTGCAAGCTTTGGTAGTTGTCTGCAAACTTCTTTAAGCTGTTTGACTGCTTGTCTGTGATCTTCATTCCACTCGAACTTAACATATTTTTTGAGTAGTTGATTGAACACCTTCATGTGGCTTGCTAGGTTATTGATGAATATCCTAGCAAAATTAACAACTCATAGAAAACTCTGAAGTTGCTTTAAATCCTTGAGGTCATCTGGATATCCTTGCACTTTCTCAATAATATGATTCTGCAAGATGATTCCAGATTCGTGATCTCAATTCCAAGGAACTCGATCCGTCTTGTGGCAATCATTGCATTCTTTTCAGAGAGCACTAATCCTTCATTGTAACAACATCTGAAAAGATTACCAAATGTTTAAGATGATCTTTCATGTTTCTTGACACAATGAGGATGTCGTCAATATATACGAATATTAAGCTGAAGTAATCATTGAAAAGATTATTCATCTTCCTTTGATATATCTAGGAAGCATTTGCCAATCTCATTGACATAACCTTCCAGATTGAGTGTCCTTGCGATGTGGAGAATGCTGTGAACTTTCTGCTAGCTTCCTCCATCTTAATCTGGTAGAACCCAGACTTGCAATCGAACTTAGAAAACACTTTGGCATTCTTGATGCTATTTACCAAATGTTCTATGCTTGGGATAAAATATCCATCAAACTCCAAGATTTTGTTGATCCCTTTATAGTTGATCATCAATCTCGGCTTTCCTCGTTTAACTTCTCCATGATTCCGAACAAGAAATACCGGACTGCTATATGGAGAAACACTTGCTGAGATTAACTTAAGGTCAAGAGGTTCCATATGTATTATCTACATATCCCTCCGATCTTCCATATTCATGGGGATGGGTTTGAATCTGACGAACTCATTTTCTTTTCCGGCTTTCACCTTTAATGTATCTTTGAGCTCATTCTTCTTCTACCATGCCAGGGGATCCTCGTTATAGTTCCTCCGAATCTTCATTTTCACATCCTCTAGAGTGATTTGCTCTTTGAGGGTAGTTTCAGGTTGTGGAACTTCGTCTAGTAATGCCTTCTTTAGTAACAACTTCGTTTCTGGAGTAACTTTTTCCTCATCATATTCTCTGAAAGACATAATATTAACCTAGTCAAAAATTTGGGAATTCTTTTCACTGGGACCTTGTTGTCAAAACTGAAGGATTGCTTCACCAAATTTCTGCTGATCCTTCATTTTTGGATGTCGAAGTTTTCCTTTATCACCACGCTTGCTAAAAACTAATGGGGAATTTTCTGTGAAACACCTCTCTTTGTCGCTGGACAATAATCTTATGATCACAAAGGGTTGTGAAGCTAAGCCTCATTGTCTAGTTCTCCAGTGTAAACCGCTTGAATGTCTGTAGGAAATTGTTTTCTAGCAGCAGATTGTATCATGGAAATAAATAGGTGGAGTCTTGACTTTGTACCAGGGGTACCACCTGCTCCTCTAGTTATTATTTCCATTGTCTGGACTGCTTCATTAAGAATAAGAATCCGCTTGGAAAAAGCCTCTTCCGGCAATGGCTGGTAATTTCTCACCAACTTCTTGAGGAAATATGTCTCTTTTGGAAGTACATATTTCAGCTCCTGAATCAATATATGCTGTGAAATATTCTGCACGATATTTCTAGTATAACATCCCGACTGAGATGTATATTGAGAATGGACTAGTGGTCATCGGATTCTATATCTTCTCCCGTCCACCGTGAATTACATTCCATCCTGTAATCTTTATCAAGGTTTGTGTTCCTCAAGAAACTCAATTCCAAGAATAAGCTGTTCTAAGATCATACCTGCAGTCCCTGCAATTGTTAGATCAAATTCACCAATTTTAAGGTTTCCTTGATACCGGCTAACTATAGGTTGTTGCAAATAATATAGGACATTGCAAGGGAAGATATTGTTCTTCTCAATAATGTCGAAGATTATCTGCACTTCTCTCCAGCCTTCTGGGCATTTCAGCATTCCTGTTGTTTTGAATACACCAGGGATTTTCTGAATCCTGCTCAAGACGACTTTCTGTTTTTCCTTGGGATAGTTGTTGATCATCCTATCCTGTTGGAAAGACATCCTTATTGGATCGATCATAAGACTCATGCTTCTGTTCAAAACAGGCTGGTCTTGTATCCTCATGTTGATTTCTCCAATTGTCCGAGTATTAATAATATAAGGTAACACTGCTTTTGCGAAATCTTCGAAGATTCTGGGGACTTCGATGAATTCTTTTCTCAAGAATACTTCTGAATAATGAGTATCCGAGAGCTCGTAAGAGACCTTGTAGGTGATCGAGTAAGACCTATTCCATTCTTTCATCAAATCACTTATTTTTTTAAATCTTGATGAAGAGTAATCACCTTGTTGAAATCTTGATCTCCCAAATTGTATGCTATTCTGGATAGATGTTGAAGACCATCTTTCCGGCATACTAATTCCTGCAACTACTCCCAAACAAGAGTCTTTGAGGTTTGTGATTCTCTTATCAAAGATTGCCATGTTGAGTGGCAAATCAATTCCTTCATTGAAAGTTGCTTTGATGATGATTCTAATGGCTCTGTTATGAATCCATGAGAGTGTATTAGTAAATTCTATTTTCACATTGTTCTTAATCTCATGGATTTCTCTGTAGGGTATTAACTGCATCTCAATTTGATTTCCCGTAAATTCCATCGGGATCGCAAATTCACATGTTGTCACCTTATGGATAATCTGATGCTTCCTGCTTCGAAGTCCAATCATATCCATGGCCTTTTCCATTGCTCCAATTGTAAATCAATCGTACATTCTAAAGCTTTGGCTCTTCTTTCATGATCCTCATAAGAGTTTTATAAGAAACAGTGGTATGAGAGAAAAATCATGACGGCTCCTCTGTAATCATGTGTTAAAGGAATTCTCATTCACCCTGATTCTGAAGTGGATTCACCTCCATTATCAGAATATATATCTTCTTTGTAGATGCTTTCATATGAGAGAATATCTTCAAATTGATACACCTGCACCAAATCTTGGAAATAAACAGCATCCTCGAACTCTGGCTTACTTCTCGGTTTTGGTTCTCTGGATAATCTGTAGAGATATGTCATCTTGCTCCGCATGTCCAACATTTACAATCTTTGAAACTCTTATTCACACGAGTATGAGTGCGTCTGGAAGTTCTATTCGTTGGTGTTCTGCTAGAACTTGCTTGATTAGAACCGGTTGACGAGGTTCTACTCCTTGTTGGTCCTGATCTTTGCCCTGATCTGTAACTTCGGGTTTTTTGCTTTGACCAGAACTTTCCAGGTCTCCATGAAGACCGACTTCTTCTCGAACTGCTTCCTCAGGCATAAGAATGATTTCTTTGTTTTTTTCATCTTCCGTCTTTGGGTGTAGTTTTCAATGATTGTAGGGATATCATTCCTTGTACAACAAAGAGGAGCTGTTTTGTTGATTTCTCTTAGCTTCTTGAATTTTTTTTGGAGTTTCGCTTGATAGCACCACTCCGCAAGCTTCATTTTAAGAAATGACATTCTCCTAGCTACCTTCTCTATTTCTTGCAGTGTATATTCATGTAAAGACATTTTTCTCCATGGACTCGGTATTTTGGCAAAGAACAGTAGGCTGCATCTTTTTATGTCATCTTTGCCTTCCATCTATACTCTGTGAAGAGTTTGATGTACTCGTCTACATAACACATATCATGTAGTTCCAGGCTATATAGAGATTGTCTATATTTTTTTGCCTTCTCTTGCTCCATTCCTTCGAAGTAACCAACTCCAATTGAAACGGATTTTACAAAATTTAGCCATTTTGTACACAATTTCTTTCAAGGACTCTCCAGCTAGAACTTCTTCCTTGGTACCTAGGTCTAAGAGTTCCCAGGAAATTTTGGCTGATCCTTCCAGACTCATATTAAGGAGCAATATGAATCCTTTTTTGCTTTGATCAAGCGTTCCTGCTGCGATTCTCATTGCTGAAGCCCATTCATCAATAAGAACTTCTCTATTTTTAAAATCCAAGATATCCATGTTGAGCATAAATCCGTATGGATGTATTGTATCTAAATGAGATTTCCCGTAAGGAGTTTGATGCATGTCTGGTCCGCGGGAGCGATTCCTTGTTCCATCTAAAGTTGCTCCAGAAGTAAGATCTTCTTGATGGGGCATTCTTTGATCTCCATCGGGTGATGGATTGTGTGACCCGAAACGTTCCTGTGGTGGAAGTTGAGGAATTCTGCCAACTTGATTTGTTTTAAAGTCTGCGAGATTCAATCACTCAAACGAATCAGCAAGATCACGTAGATCTTCCAGGTTGATTCTTTCCATTACTTTGTAGGATGTACTAGATCACCTCGTAGGACTGCGATCAGTTTTTAGTCTCCGTCAAAAGCCTTCAGACCTCATCCGCTTTCCTTTTTTGATGTAAAGGGGTTCTGTTCTATAGGATGGTGGTAGCCACCCTCCTTTTCTTTTTCCTGTAGGACTTTGTTGTGACTCTTAACTCCTTAACTCGGGTTTGAACATCTCGAAGATTTTCAAGAATTTTCTATTGATGGTTAATCATGATCTCCATCTGACTTTGAATCTGATAGATCTGGGAAGGGATATGGTATTGTAGGTATCCACAACGCTGCACTGTCTTCCGAATCTCACTAGATCTTGGGATATCTTAGAAGTATCCGGCTCAATTTCTCGAAAGGTTGGTTCTCACATCCTAATCGTCTGGTCCGGACCCCGTTGGATCATTGGGGTCTGGAATAACGTCATCATGATCTCCATCTGATGGTTAATCATGATCTCCATCTGACTTTGAATCTGATAGATCTGGGAAGGGATATGGTATTGTAGGTATCCACAACGCTGCACTGTCTTCCGAATCTCACTAGATCTTGGGATATCTTAGAAGTATCCGGCTCAATTTCTCGAAAGGTTGGTTCTCACATCCTAATCGTCTGGTCCGGACCCCGTTGGATCATTGGGGTCTGGAATAACGTCATCATGTTCAGGATAATAGTCTTGCTGAAATTTCGCTATCTGGAACTGTAGTTTGAGGTTCATTTGATGAATCCTCTTAGCCATCCTCTCCAGTTTTTTGTAATGGTTTATGCCAGGTAGGCATAATCATGTTCCTCATAATAATTTCCACTTATGGTTGAAGCGTTGAACTTCCGCCGTATGCTTTTGATTTAGTTCTTCCAATTTTTGA
This sequence comes from Haberlea rhodopensis, assembly GCA_907163345.1. NCBI lineage: Eukaryota > Viridiplantae > Streptophyta > Magnoliopsida > Lamiales > Gesneriaceae > Haberlea > Haberlea rhodopensis. The sequence goes on along the minus strand of CAJQUN010000754.1, from coordinate 183,675 downwards.
AAGTACCACCTGTATATGTAACACCTCGAACATTCGTTCGGATCCATATTCTCGAGTATTGTCTCCTCCATTTGGGATAATATTAATAGTCAAAAATAATGAAACCTGATATCTTTGTGCTAAGGATCCAAGACATAAGGGGAATCGTAAAGAAGTGCTTAAAATGCATCATTTTATAGATGTAAGGCTGTAATAGATAATATAATATTACACAATGGCGTATTTGTCAACAATAAAATTCAAAGGAGTATAATGCAATTTACTAAACTATTGAGGGGTATAAGAGTCATCATAAACATCAAATTGATTTGAAATTTTGAAATTAGACCTATTTGAATAAAAGATTTGAAAATTAGATTTTTCTGTAATATTATATTTTCCTCAAACTTAAGTGAAATATATGTCCCGTACCTCCTTTCAATTCTCACCTTATGGAATCATAAACCCGAACCTGACTCGTGTTCTAAATGCGAATCGAATGCGGCCGTTTGTCTGTTACTTCTTTCATGAAAACTATAAATAGGAGACCCAAGGCTAAAACCCTAATCCTGTAATTAAACCCCTCTGAATCCTCCTCACTTGAAGCAAACAGAAAGACTGTTATATTAATTAATGAAAACGTGAGGAAAGTGTCAGCCAGTGCTGAAACCCTAAAACCCACACCAGCCGTTGCAATTTCTCCCTCCCTCATCTTCACCACACCGTCTCTCATATTCACGCCGTCACCGCCGGTCATCTTCTAGGTAACGGTATACTAGTTATCTGTTGTGTTTTTTTTTTTTTTTGTTTAAAGGCTGAACTTTTGACCCTATATCTTCGTTTTTCTCCCCATTCTTTCGTGTTTGTTGTGATTTGGTGGAATATATTCAGCTGCAACTCGTGTCTCGTTTTTGGAATTGTATATTTTCTACAGATTCTGGATTTGTTACATCTTTTTTCTTTTGCATCGTTTTTTCATAGGGGCTGAAAGTTTGTGGTTGGGTTTTAATTTTTAAAGAAGCAAGGCTTAGTTTTTGTGCATTTTGAAGTTTCAACTCTACTGTGTTGTACATTTTTTATTTTTTGAAAGTATACTGTGTTGTACATTTTTTGTCATGTTAATTGGGCTAAATCTGTGTAATTTGCGTTCTGATTCTTTTACTTTTTTCATTGGTCTTCTGAGTTTATTGGGGCCAGTTTGGTATTGCATATTATTATTTGGTATTCGACTATGTCTACTCTAATTCGAATACTAAAATTTTCTTAAAGTTCGGCTTGATTTGGTTCGTTTACCCCACTATCTCTACGCAAATTGAATTTTATTTCTTGGCTTCTTGCTCCAACACAGGATTTCATCTAGTCATCTACCTCTGCCTCGCTGCTGCCTGCTGCTGCGGTGCTGCCTCGTTAATCTTTTGCATAAATTGAATTCTACCCTGCTGCTGCCTCTCTCATCTAGTCATCTTCCTCTGCCTTGATTATACTCCAAGGTAAGGATTTCATCTACAAGAAATTGTTAATGATGGTGGTCGAATTATTTTACATAAATTTTTGTTTTTATGTATAATGTTGGTCGAATTAGGAATCTTTGTATAATTTTGGCTAGTGATAATGCTTTGTGCAAGTGATAGTGCTTTGTGTAAGTGATAATTTTGGAGCAATATCTGGCTTACACTATTGTATTGATTTTCGAATTTATGTTGATCATATTATATGAAATTTAATATTAATTTTTTTTAAAAACATGTTAAAAAACAGTTAATTTTTTAATGTCCAGCTCCCCCACCCACCCACCCACCCACCCACGCACTCACACACATGCAAAATTCCTAGCTAAGCCCTGTTCGTGCCACTGTATGAAGATTTATGAACCTTAAATTTTGAAGTCAGGATCAAGGTAATAATATATTGTTGTACTATTTGATTGTTAGTTAACTTAATGGAAAATCAGTAAAAGATTGTTTCTTTTTTGAATTATAGCTGACTTATTGAAGTTCTGAATGACGGTTGATGGGAGTTTTCGTCTAGAATCGGAGCTCAAGAGGTTTCTCCATAGGTGTCCAAAGCTCAAGTCTCTTGCCCGTTTTAGTAACTTGTTAAACAAGGTACTAAACTTGTGGACAAGTGTTCCCGGATGTTGCTTTTTTTTTAATTCTTTTGTTTTTTTTTAATTAGTGACAGAATTAGACATGCCTTAACATGCTTTATGGGTTTCAGGGGGACCTAGTTACAGAAGATGAGGTGGTGCATGCAGTTGAGCAATTGCTTTTGCACCCAAGATACACGATCCCATTGTTGGGATGCCTCAGGCCAATAGCACAGAAGATAGTCGAGAAGACAGTAACATTGCTTCACGTGGTTCCAAATTTAAGATCGGACGATGATGATTGCATTGAAGAATTCGATGAAGGAGAGTTCCTCAGAGACTCTGAAAATGTAGATAGTGCAGACGTTGCTAATGTTGTCGATGTTTATGTCAGGAGGAGGCAGGGATTGCGACTTCATGAGCTTGCCTGCCTTGCCTTCTGCCGAGCTCTTGATTTGATTCCTTTCCTTTTAGGGTAAGCTAGTTTTTGGGTTTCCTATTTTTCCTGGCTATCCTTTTTATACCCTCCATGTGAATGTGCTAATTTAATTTTGATTCAATTCTGCATTAGGTTACATTTGGTTTTCTAAAGATGTTTGAGGAACTTGAGTAGAACACAAGCCAGGAAGAGTGATGGGCACTTTCATTATGTTAATGGGGAACAGATGCTATTATAAGCACTAGACATTTATATGAAGATTGATATATCATAACCGAAAATTGGGAAAACTAGATTATGCATATGAATTCGTATAATATTAAGTGTTGCTAAGAAGCAGAGCCGCTATGCATTGGGGAGGTCACTTCAAATTATCAACTAAAAATTGCATTTTAGCCTAATAGTTTTTGGAAATACGAACAAATTTTCATTTTGACCCCAAGAAATATGCTGTTTGAGATTTGGACCTTGATCACAAGGTCTTTTCTCTACTCTGATGTTGGTGTTGACTTATCATATAAGGTTGATGGTCAATTATAGTGCTAATAAGCTTTGATTTTTAGCTGCATGCCATTTTATGTGCTTTCATTTCTCCAATATAGTTTAGTATTTTGTTTCCATTTGTGGAACCGATCATAGTATCTCTCTCCTTGGTGCAGGACTATTTTGAATTATTTTAAAGCTGCCCCTGCTCCATTTGAAAGATTTGTGCAGTGTGAAACATTTTCCAACGCATCAGCTATGGTATCTGTAACCTTGGCATTTTTTTAAATTATCTTTACCTTGAGAAGAAGATTTCTGTTGGTTGACGTCTTTTTCATTCAATTTTCATCTTATCCTGCTGTATGTTGACCGAAAAATCGGCAGCCGATCTTTCTATGTTGGAACTTGGGCTCAACCCTTGCTTGCGAGCACTATGATAATTCTTATTTCAAGTAACCCCCAGCTAGTATGAATCAGTAGTATTTTTATAACTATGATTAGTCCATGATGCGTGGAGTAACATCTTGTTTTCTTTGGTTGTCATGCCATCAATAATTGATAACATAATGTGCACGTGCTTGGCAAATGGCTATCATGGAATTGATTTTGAGAATGTTCTAATTTGTTGTTTTGTCATTTAATTATGTTATTGGAAATGGAAGATCATTGTCTTTGTCTTAATTTATATACGATTTTTTTTCTTTGTTAGGGTGCAACTCAGTTGTTAGATGTTGTCCGAGCATCATATGGTCTGTTGATGTTGGAGACAGATGTTTTCATGAAATTTTGGGATTGGTCATGTTTTTTGGACCTTGTACAGAAGTTTCGAGTTATCCTGTTAGATGATGTCGATTTGAGGAATATCATATCTGATGTAAGATTGAATGATTCTGAGTTGAGAAAGATTGTATACGACATAAGATGGTGCAGCATTAAGATATTATCATTGGTTTTGAGGTTAAGCTTTAAAGCATCTGCAAACCTTAGTCATGACTCTGGAAAATCTATTCAGAGTCTGCTGCGGTGAGCTCAACTTTACTTATAAATGTTATAATGAAATTTATGCACGTACGGGATTTCACTATTTTAATTGAAGTGACCATGATTCAAAAGAGAGGAGGTTGAATTTGACTACGTTCATGATCTGCTCCATGTACAAGTATCCACTTCAATAAATATTTATTGATAAATCAACACACACAGAATGTTGCGTTATTTGACGTTACTCATGGAACTTTCTGACTATGGAAAAAGTGAAGCTTCATTATGGTTCTTATATATTTACAAGAGGATATTATTAATCTAAAGCTAAGAAGAGGTAGTTGTTCAACGATTAGTAATTACATGGAAGATAATAGATACCGTGCTGTTAAAAAAGGACTTTGCTGATATGAATTTGGACAAAAGTTTATTGTTTTGACTGGGAAATTATTTTATCTTTGCAACGTTTCTGTCCTCTCGACAAATTCTTGATCATAACACTGTATCGATCTATTTTTTTATGTTTGTAGCTGGCGAGAATTTTGTATGGAAGTATCATTAGAGAAAGGGAGTTGGTATCTTGAATATCCTGTACAAGAAACACTGGCAATGGCTGGAAGAAAGGCCAATATCAAGGAAGGTTATTGTTGTACACTTGGTTATTTGTCCTCGTTCTCTACAGTGGATCACGGGCTTGTGCCATCACATCGAACTTGCATGGTGGATACATGGTATGATTAAAAAAAACAGACAAGGAGAATAATTTTTAACATTGCCTTAACAAACCTCTTGCTTTATTCGGAAGAAGTGAGATACTGTAAAAGGTTTAACTTCATTAGCTTTGACTAAGAGTTGGGTCACTGTTTGTTGACCCATTTTTCCTGTGACCTATTTCTTCTTTGTTGTTTAACATATATAAGGACAAATGGGTTCAAATTCTATACCAGGCGATCTTTTGGTATTAAATTTTTTGACATTTGGCCACTTTTTCCTTCAGGAATCCCGGGAATCCTTTTTTCTTGACATCTAACATGAGGAAAAGTTTTGAAATGGTCTCTTTAGCTGTGAGTCAGAGGTGGCCTGTTCTTCTCTACGGCCCTTCTGGTTCTGGGAAATCTGCACTTATTAACAAATTGGCCCATAGTCATGGCAGCAGAGGTGCGTTTTTGTTTAGTGTATCAATCAAACATGGTAACAAAGACTTTTTGTGTGGGTATTTAAAAGTCATCCCTCTTGCATAGTTACTGCACAATGCTTGTGTTTTATCACTTTTGACTTTTCTCATGTTTTCCCTCATATTAGATAAGAACTTGAATATACATGGGTTCTTTCTGAGAAATGGTTTAAGTTGCTTAGGCAATGCCTAGTGCTTGATATAGTGAAAAAATCGATATAGTGAAAAACTCGAAAGGAGTGGAACACCTTGGTCGTCGAAATATATTTACATCTACATCTAGTCTTCTATGCATGAATTCTTCATTGCAACCCTGTAATCCTAGTAATGTCTAGTTGCAGTTAAAATGCTATTATATACTTGGTTATTCTTGCTACAGACTATGTGCCCGATTTATGTTCCATTTGTATCATATTTTGTCTGAAACATTTTTCCTTGGTTTTTCTGGGATAAAGTTTCCCTATGTATGTGGACATACGTATGATGACATCATTGACTGCATTTGACTCCAGGTAGACTTATATAACGTCCATTTCAGAGCATCATTGTTAATTTTTCAAAAGGGGAGATAATATGATCAAAATTTGCATTGTGATTAGATGCACCCAGTGTCACTATGAACACAATGCAAATGTGTATTTTTGCGTTTATAGTAAGTATATTGTGTCTAAAATCTTATTTAATGCGTTCACAAATCTATATTCATTCCGTGTTTCTAATTTTGATTGTCAATTCTGTTTGCATGACACCCACCCTATTGAACTATTTCATGTTCTTGTGTTCATCATTTTGTGGAACCTTTCTGATTCATAACATCTCAATTTGTACAAAAAAGTTCTACACCTTTACATGGACGAGCAAATAGATGGAAAAACATTGATCGGCAGTTATGTTTGTACGGAGCAACCTGGTGAATTCAGATGGCAACCTGGTTCTCTTACGCAGGTTCAGAATTATTCATATTTTAATAAATTTTAACCATACTGACTCGAACTCAGAACTTAAGCTCTAGTGAGCCAACAATGCCATTGTTGGTTTAAGTGGTTGGGTATAAAATGTTTATACAGACAAATTAATAACCCATGCAATATTGTTGTTTAACTTGTTTAAAACAAAATTGGCAGGCTGTTTTGAATGGTTTTTGGGTTGTGTTTGAGGATATTGATAAAGCACCTCCAGATATTATATCAATGTTATTGCCCTTGTTAGAAGGTTCAAATCTGTTCTCAACTGGACATGGGGAGGTATACACTTTATACTCTTGGACTCCGATTTCTAAAGGAACACCTATAATTTGTCTTTCTAGTGTATTGGTTGAAGTTTGTTGCCACACAAGCGTGTTTTATGCTGGTAGCACTATGCATATCTAGATGGTTTCTTGGAATATTAGGATCTGACATCATGTGAATTTGCAGCAAGACCTAGGACATGATTAGAGATGACTATTGACTTTGTAAATGTTTTTCTATTTTATAATTTTGCCAGAAGCCATAAACATATAAAATGTTGACCAAAACCATGCAACATAACTTTGACTAGGTGAACTTTTGAGAATGTGCTTAGGTCTTTACATTTGGTCTTCTAAGGACTCATTGCTTTCTGGTTTTAGACCTAACCCACGTGTGAGAATCCATGAACCTCGAACATAAGGCGTCTAACCTAAATTCATCTTAATTTCCTGGGATCGTAGAAGCAATTTGATCAAGGATTATTTTGTATATATTTCATAAAACTCCAGCAATAATTTATTTTATTTGTTGTGACATGTGTCCTGATTGTAATATGGAATTGAACTGGGATGCTTTGTCTAAAACAAATGTGAGATTTTGACGAGCTTGGGGATTGCTTCTGACGCTAGACTCTAGAATCATTGTGTTTAAGCTCTAGGAAACTAGATGCTTTGGTTCCTTATTAACCTTCTCAAGCAACAAGCATATTAGCATAAACTTACAGGCAATATGCAGACCTTTGCATAGGCTTTTTTTCCATGTTTGTGTCTATTGTGGATTCTTTTTGCCCATGCTTGTAAAAAACCGCGCACTTTTCATCTAGATCGTGCTTTAGGAAACCTCAAGGGCATGTTTTTTTTATTGTAATGTTCATGGAGATATGTGCAGGCAGTACGAGTGAATGAGAATTTTCGGTTATTTTCCACCATAACAAGCTCAAATCTAGACATTTCTCATGTTATTGAAGGTTGGTTATACTTTCTCTCGGGCGTAATGTTTGCGACATCAGTCTCTCAGATGTGATTAATTTATAACATGAGTGAACTTATACTCTCATTCTTGTTCATTGACTTTGAAATGATGAAAGGTCCTTTGATACTTTTCCTTTCAGTCTTGACTGATATCTTATTATATTTCTGGTTATATTCACATTATATGTTGATTTGATGTAAGGCAGTTCATCCCAGTCATCCATACGTGTGCTCAATTGACTAAGCAATCAAGAAATACTACACATCATTAAGTGTCGCCAAATAATACCTGTACCAAGATGAGATAATTTGAATGCTGTGTTTTAAAAGTTTATGTACTGAATGAAATAATTTTAGTAATAGTTCTTAAAATTTTTCGTTGAAGCTTGTCAAATATTTATCTTTGTAGTAGCATTCTATTACGGTTACACAACAATGTTATATGATGTAGGATAAACCTGGATTTTACCTAGGATTTTACCTTTTCAAGTCATTAACAGTTCCTGTAAACTTTAGTTTGTGGAAAACAGGCTATTCTGGGTTTATGTGTCATTGAGAAGGGGTTTCTCTGTTTTACTTGGTGAAAATTTCAAATGTTAGATAGATCTGGAATAAAAAGATTACAGAAAACAGTATATAGATCTATAAGACATCACTTATTAAGAAATTTGTGGTTGTTACCCTATTCCTAGATGAAAAAAGTGACCACGGTGAATAAGTTCTTCCAAATATGAAATTGCCTAATTACTCCTAGTATGAGCATGTTTAAACTATCGCGTGAAGCTGAATAATCGGAAAGATTGAGAATAACTAGCTTCGGCTGTATGCTATCTTCAGATGGGATGCCCTTGAACTGAAGAAATACCAAAAGTTCTCTTTTTGAATATTATGTACTTAAGAGTCTGTTAACTTCTGCGTCAATATGGAAAGATAAATAAGTCAATTTATTATTTCTGATTATATGGAACCTTTTACCTTTTTTTCACTCTTCTTTTCTCTGGGAATAGGTAGGAATTTACTTGGTTCCATTTGGCGGAAGGTAATGATGGGCCCTCCAGGAGATGATGACTTTCTAAATATTGTGTTAAAGTGGTATCCAGAGCTGGAGTCTCTTGCTCAAAAACTTATAGGTTTTCCTATTTTTTTGATGCAAGAATAGTTTAGGCTAATTGCAAGCAGAATTACTTATTATTCTTCTCTTACTTATTCTTCAGAATCCTTTGAAAGGGTCATTCAGCTTACGAGATTTCAACTGGGTTTAACGTCCTCATTGAGTTATCATGACAGATTCACGTTAAGGTAAAACATTCTGGTGTGGTTTGAATTTTTGTTTTCTCCTTTTGCAATGAGTTATTAACTAAACTATTGTCTACAACAAAAGAGATCTTCTCAAGTTTTGCAAAAGAATTGCAAGTTTGGGGGTTTGCTTTGACCAGGATAGCCTCTCAGCTTATGCATGCAACAGCATCTATAAAGAGGTTGGATACATTGTTTTGATTTCTTTTCTCATCTAGAGATGTAGTTTTATGGAGCATTTGGCTGTAAATTTGGGGTTGATCTTTTCAGGCAGTAGATGTTTTTGCATCATTCAATACTTCAGTTGGAAATCGTTTGGCTATCATGAGAGAGATTGCTAAGTTGTGGACCATTTCGACTTCTGAATCATTATATCCTATCAACAAGCCTATTATTCAGGTTTTGTTTTTTTTTTTATCAGACAAATAATATTATAATATAAAGATAAAAGTATCAGCTGTACTCAATGCAAGTACAACAAAACAATAAAAAGAAACCCCTAAACTACAAAGATAAAAGACAAATTGTCGGTTCCTGCTTCCAATCCACAATGGAATACTTGAAATCACTGTTATTTCTATTGTTAATCCAAACCAATATCTAAAGATAATAAAATCTAAAGATCTTCCACCAATTGATGGGATCCTCTAAATATCATATGATTTCGGTGTAACCAAATGGCCCAAATAACTGTCTCCCAAATGGTCTGCCATCCTTTCCATCCCCTTTTCGAACACCAAAATCCTTTATGCTTTACAAAGTGACTCACTTTATCTTCTTGTAACTCCCAGCCATGTGTAGCATCTCATCCACAGGTTGTAAGACTGAGACAGGAAAAGAGTAGATGCTGGGTATTTTCTTTATTCTGACAAAGTATGCATTATTCTGATACTTGTTCACACTTGCTCATGAACTATGTTCCTTCTCGTCAAATTTGTATTGTCGGAATGCTATCTCTGACTGATCTCCAAGTAAAGGCTGCCACTTTTGATGGTGTGTATGATTTCCATACCGTAGCTTATATCTCTCGAAGGTTGTCATCAATGTTCGGTTCTCCTTGAAGTAATTTGTAAGCCGACTGTACTGAGTATTTATTGGTTGAATCGAATCTCCACTTCCAAGTATCTATCTGATCTTGTACAAGCTGGCACGTGCTAAGATAAAATAATAGGTTATCCAAAAACACTTGCTCCCAATCGAATAACTCCCTTCTCCAATCCCATCTCCATTACCACGACCCCTCCACCCAAGCCCCCATGTTCCCTATATTAACATCTCTATCCCTCACTATATCTAGGAGACTTATTTTCTAACGTGTCATCCTCCAGACAAATTTCTCTCCAAAATTTTGCTTTTTATGATTTGATGCATGTGCACGTGTGTTCTCCACTGCTTTAGAAATAGTTTTTCAAATTTTCAAAGTTTGTGGATACAGGAATCAGGCTCTGATTTGCAAGTTGGACGTGTTAGCCTTCAATGTACTTCAGTAAGTGATGAATTTTAGTTATTCTTCAACTCCACCTTATTTTCTTTGAACCTGTTTATCAAGCTTTTTTAGTGGTCTGTCACAGTTCGAAGCTGACAAGAAGCCCTTCGTTCACCTTCGTAGTTCTGTGCATGTTCTTGAGAGAATTGCCTGCTCTGTTAGGTTAAATGAGCCTGTGCTATTGGTTGGTGAAACTGGTACTGGGAAGACTACTCTTGTGCAGACTCTTGCCACGAGAATTGGTCAGAAACTTATTGTTTTGGTAAGTTCAAGTCTAGAAGTTTTTCCGTTTGATGACTTCAAATTTTTTGAATGCTACTTGGTGACGCATTGTGAATGTGTATGTGTATCAGAACTTAAGTCAGCAAAGCGATGTTGCAGACCTTTTAGGGGGTTTTAAACCTGTGGATGCATGGTTTGCTTGTTTTCAACTTTATCAGGAATTTGCGAATCTATTTGCTAATGCATTTTCGTCCAAGGTACCATGTACCGAAGTTATTTCGTTTCTTTCTTCTATTTTTCATTAATAACTACTTATGTTCTTGTGTTTTCTTTTTAGGATAATGATCGCTTTCTTTCTTATTTAAGGAAAAGTTTAATTGCTAAGAACTGGACACTTGTATTAAGTTTATTTCAAAAAGGTGTAAAAAAGATAGTTGAAATAGGAAAATCCAGTCCTGGCAAGAAGCGAAAGAGACCCTTAAGTGAAGAGCTACTGAAAGCATGGGAAAATTTCTCTGTGAAGCTTGAAAGAGCTCATGCTCAATTGAGCGCATCTGATGGAATGATATTTTCATTTGTTGAAGGAGCATTTGTCAAAGCCCTGAGAAATGGTGAATGGATATTGCTGGATGAAGTAAATTTGGCTCCTCCAGAAATGTTGCAGCGAATTATTGGGGTTCTTGAAGATGAGAAAGGGTCAGTATGCTTGTCTGAACGTGGTGATATAGATTATGTATGTAGGCATCCCAACTTTCGCATGTTTGCTTGCATGAATCCTGCTACTGATCTGGCAAAAGAGACTTGCCTTTTTCTGTTCGGAGCAGATTTACGGAATACTTTGTCGATGATGTGTTGGATGATAAGGATGATGAGGTTGATAAGGACTTGAATTTGTTTATTAATCAGTTTATGGATGATGACCCTTCAAACAAAATACTAAAAAGTAAAATTGTGCAATTTTACAAGGCAGCAAAGAAATCTGAAGAAAGGCTGCAGGATGGGGCTAATCAGAAACCTCATTACAGTTTACGTTCTCTCTACCGGGCACTGGAATACTTCAAAACGGCGAAAAGAAGTTTTGGATTTGAAAAATCTATTTATGATGGGTTTTCTATGTTCTTTCTGAATTTATTAGACGATTCTAGTGCGAAGTTGATGGACAACTTGATTCGCACATATTTACTGCGAGGGGAATTGCCTCCTCAGATCCCTTTTGGTTCATATTTAATGGTTAAAAACCCCGTGGCTGATGATATTTCACAAAGCTATGTTTTAACAAAGAGTGTCAAAGAACATCTTAAAAACCTTGCTAGAGCAATTTTTATTCAAAGATATCCCGTCTTGTTGCAGGGGCCCACATCTAGTGGGAAGACGAGCCTGGTTTGGTTTCTTGCCACAATAACTGGTAATGAATTTATAAGAATCAATAACCATGAACATACTGATCTTCAGGAGTACCTTGGATCTTATATTACTGATGTAAGTGGAAAGCTTGTTTTCCAAGAGGGAGCACTCGTGAAAGCTGTTCGGAAAGGTCATTGGATTGTTCTTGATGAGCTTAACTTAGCTCCTTCCGATGTGCTTGAAGCACTGAACCGGTTACTTGATGATAATAGGGAACTTTTTGTTCCTGAATTGTCTAAACCTATTCGTGCTCATCGAAATTTTATGTTATTTGCAACTCAAAATCCACCAATTGTTTACGGAGGGCGCAAAATGCTTTCTCGAGCATTTCGCAATCGTTTTGTGGAGATTCATGTTGATGAAATTCCACAAGAGGAGTTGAGCATAATATTGGAGAAGAGGTGTAGAATTCCTGAAAGCTATGCCAAAAAGATGGTTAATGTCATGAAGGAGTTGCAACTGCGCAGGCAGAGTAGTAAAGTTTTTGCTGGGAAACATGGGTTTATAACTCCACGTGACTTATTTAGATGGGCTAATCGCTTCAGGACATATGGTTACTCCTATGAAGATCTAGCTCGTGATGGTTATTATTTAATGGCTGAAAGACTGCGTGATGATGCTGAGAAAAAAATTGTTAAAGAAGTTTTGGAGCGGCAGTTGAAGGTTAAACTTTCTGAAAATGACTTGTACAAGCCGGTAATATTATTTTAATCCTATTACCTGTCAAATTATCACATCCACTCTACATATTTGCTGTTGGATTTTGGTAATTGATTTGCTTTTGCAGAACTGTGCTTTTTTGTACGTTTACAACTGTAAATGACTAAATTTTTCTCAACTGTAATTATAGATTCCAATTTTTCTCAACTGTAATTATAGATTCGGTGCCGTTTCTTGCTGATAATAGTCTTGGTTTGAAGTACCTGAACTTGAAATTGCATGCATTGATGTCAGATGAGACACCTAAAGTAATAGATATGCTATGAGTGTAATGTGGGCTAAGATCCTGAAGTTGATCATGTTTATATTAACTTTGAATGACAAATTGTGTATATGCTTTACTGTTTCAAGCTTCTGCAAACACATAGTTACAAACCATAAATATATCAGAATTTTTTTTAATGCAGTGTCTTGATTTTGAACATCTTTTGTAACTGCGACTATCAGAATGATTAGATGATTTGATTCTAAAATCTCAAGGATTGGCAAATTATTTAGAATTGTTATCTTTCATTTTGGAAATTGTTAATTTTCTTTGAATATTATTAAAATATTTTTGCTTTGCATATGACTTTTATGCTCTGGTCTTATTAATCTGTGACTCATGGATGTATATTGAGAACCATGAGTAGAGGAAGTTAGATGTGTAGGTATAACCAATTAATTAGTTTCCTGGGTGATGTTTCAATTTTTATCTTAGTTTAGAAGTATATTTTTTTTTTTTCGGAGAAAAGATAATAAAATATAATAAGTACCAGAGGTACTAGATAAAGTCATACAAATAACTTAAAAAACAAAACCACACAGCCTATCCTTGAGCAGAACTACGCATAGCTAATAAACAAATTCGAGGCTCATGTCTCCAATCCCAAAACGAGGTCCCCAATGTATAGAAGTATATTAAACTTATCCTGATAATCACACGAGACTTGAGGGTTGAGGAAAATAAATTGAATACATGTAACTTTAGTTTTAGTAAGGTTTGACCATCTTTGATAATCAGGAAATTGAAATATAGTTTATAATTTTGGAATGATGGTTTCGTTATGTTTCTCTTGATGGAGTTCTCCCCACAAAATCTGAATGATTATTTGTATACGATTGCAAGTTTGACAGAAACTACTAAAATCAGAGAGTGAGTTGTCATATACTTAGGTGTTTTTTAATAATTCAGGAAATCGAAGATGGATACTGCAGTATGAAGGATGAAAAATACTCTGAAAATTTGGAAAGCATTGGGAAGTAAGCAACTGCTCTGGTACTTGCACAAGTTGTGGGATCTCCCAGCCATTTTTACTGAGTTTCTTTCTTTTGCGTTTCAGAATTATTTGGACCAAAAGTCTATGGAGGACGTACTTTCTGGTTGAGCGCTGCTATAAGATGCGTGAGCCTGTCCTCCTTGTTGGTGAAACTGGTGGTGGGAAAACAACTGTTTGTCAATTGCTTAGTGTCTTGTTGGATTCGAAACTTCATGTATTGAATTGCCATCAGTACACAGAAACATCTGATTTTCTTGGGGTTTGTCCTTTACTATCCTCATCTTACTTTTGCTTTTCGGTTTATTGTTGGTCTCTTGTATCATGATGACTCTTGATTTTTGTGACACGTTGGGAGAACTTATGATGGTGTGGATATATGTTAAATTTAGTGGTTTACTGTTGATTAGGGATTTTACCCCGTGCGAGAGAGATCGAGAATCACTGCAGACTTCCAAAAGCTTTGTGACGAGTTTACCCATTCAAAGGCTTTTATTCACTTCCCTGGAGAGGCTGTATGTAGATCTCTTTATGTAAATTTTTTTTTTCCCTTGGAGATTTTAGTATTTTTACTGGTATTTCTATTGTTTTTTTGGTGTTCTATTTTGCAGAATATTTTTATGGACATTAACCAAGCACCACAGACGCTTAATGTGCTCTTTGACATCATCAGCAGTTATAGAGAGCAGTCTGTTTCTCATCCTGAAGTAACTGAAATTGAAATAGCTTACATAGAAAAAATACATCTGGATCTTCGCCAGTTGCACCAGACGTGGCAGACTATTTTTATGTGGCAGGATGGACCTCTTGTTGAAGCAATGAAGAGAGGTGACCTGTTTCTCGCAGATGAGATTTCTTTAGCTGATGATAGTGTACTTGAAAGATTAAACAGTGTCTTGGAACCAGAAAGGAAACTGGTAACTTATCTATAATCTAGTCCTTCACATAGACCATATTCGAGCAGTATGTAATGCTTTTTGTTCATCATTGTTATGTCTTAGATATTTGAAAACTTGCATTCGAACTGGACAGTGATTTTGGATTATTGGACTGCTCGTTGCTTCCCACCATTTATAATTTCCATATTGTACTTTAATTATCTAGTTTAGATGCCTGCTATGACCTTAGTTACAGTTTCATGGAATCTTTGTTTCTTCAAGTACAAGAAGGGGCTTGGTTTTTGCAGTTGTAGTCGGAGCTAAAGAGTAATGGACTTGCATAAGTTATGATCATAATTAACTAGATTGCAATTATAGCTTTTTGTTTGCTAGCATTATACCTTATTTAGATTGTTTAGACTTTTTAGATATTTTATTTGGTTTATAACTTTTTGGGTACCCCTAGTACTCTACGTATTTTAATATATTGTTTGCCTTATAAAAAAAAAAACTAGATTGTGATTCTCAATTTACACGGCTTTTTGATACAGCATTTTTCAATAGATTATTATGCAACATTACGCTAGGAAAAATGAAATTGACGGAAATAAAAATGGAAGTAAAGAATACAAATCTCCTTATTTGTTGGAATGAGAAGAGGTGAAAGTACTGTGTTTGGTTAGTTAGGGGTTGTCTGCCATCAGAGCTCCATAAAAGATGAAGAATGGAAGCAAAGCGCTAAGAGGCTAAATCAGAGTTGAATACATTTATTTTATTAGGCAGTGTACACTTTCTTTCTACCATATCTATAAATTAAAAATGCATTCATATTCTGAGTTCTCATTATAAGATGAGTAAATCCAAAGTTTTGTTGCTGCTTGGATAATCGATGCTGTTTATTGTGGGTAGATAAACTTTAATTGGTACCTGTGCCTTTTTTTTCACCTGCAGTCATTGGCTGAGAAAGGAGGCTCTCATCTTGAGAACATAATTGGTCATCCCAATTTTTTCCTCCTTGCTACGATGAATCCTGGTGGAGACCATGGTAAAAAGGAACTGTCACCTGCACTTCGCAATCGGTTTACTGAGATATGGGTTCCTTCTGTCAGTGACATTGATGAGCTTAAAAGCATCGCCCTTGAGAGGCAAGTTTATCTTAATAAATATTATCTTTTTGTTCTGTTAATTGTATAAATTATATTTTTAAGGTTTTCTAACACTTGTTTTCTTGCAGAATATTAAACCCAGAACTTTCTGGAATTGTCGGTATCATGCTAAACTTTTGGGAGGTATATTGACTTCTAATTTTTTTCTATGCTATATTTTATCTGTTATTCATGCAGTTCATCACCAAATTATTATATAATGAGAATGCAATGATCTTTTTTCCTTTTATAGTTTTCTTTTCTATATGTTTCAATATGCTTCTTATTTTATTTATAGCAGAGAATCCTATAAATGCACTAGTTTACTTTCATCGAGAAAAATATCCGTGCTTCATTTTCCTATATGGTATCAGAGCAATAAAAGCAGAACTTCTGAGGTTTAAAAAGGTGTGATATCCTTCTGCCGCCGTGGCACCCACAAATTTGAGTTACTCGCGCGCTGCATCAATCAAAAAACGAGAGAACAAATAAAAAATTTGTTTTTGGTCTATCCTCAGTATGTTTGCCAATCATTTAGTGTTTTAGTAAAATGTTGATTTCAACAATATACTCAAGTTTCTAAATCGCTTGGAGCAACAAAATTATTTTGCACCCGCACAACACACTGTTCATCTTCTCACTAGCATACATCTTTTCATCACCCATTTTGTCACCTCCAATTTCGCCTACCATTTAAGACAGCAACATAAAGTGCCGATCTGTAGTCTGGAAAAGTGATTACCAAATCAGATGAGCAGCAGTAATACCGATGTGTGATGGAGAATGGCCTCATTTTTATGACCAAGAAGCGCGGGGCAATTAGCTGCATATTGGGTGTGGACTTGTTTTTGAAAGAAACAGTGAAGAAGTTTTCTGAAGCAACCAAACGTTTGTGGGACAGCCACATGAAGTTTGTTCTGATGAAGAGTCCTTTGAAGTATGCAACTTTGACGAAGTAACTAGATCCAAATCTATATTATCAAGAGATTGTGTATCCAAGCTTGAAACAATGTTCAGCTTGAGGGGCCAGCGTTGGAAAACCTATTCTGACCACCCCCACCCCCCACCAACACACAACAAAAAAAAAGGAATCCAGTCAATAATATCTCTGATATATGGGATGAGAAAGCTATTATTGTTTCTTTCATATTTTTTTTATTTTGCTATGTGTTCAGTTCCTCAATTTCAGTATGATTCCTATTTTTTCTATCGGAGAGTATCTTATAAATTGTGCAAGTTTAATTTCATCGAGAAATAGGCAGAATATCTTCTTTATTTTCCAACTTAGTTTGTAGAATAAATCAATAAAGTGTTATGATAATCACATTTTGATCCCGACTGTGCATCATTTCGTTCTCACTCATAAAACTTAATTGACTCCCTTGCACAAGTTAATTCATTTCCAGCATTTCTTGTTTTGAGGTATTTAGCTGACAAATGTGGTCAAGGTTCAAGTGCTAATTATCTTGTTTTATGTTAAGACAATACTTTATTATTTGTCTTTGTGAATTTATTATTATATGTATATTTTCAGTTATCGTATTCTTCAAGTGATATTCATTTCCTCTCTGAGCTTACAACTACGGTGGTATTTTTCTTCTGGGACATTTATCTTCTAAGTACTGGTTCTAACCCGGTGTAATTTCTTTCTCAGTGGTTCCACATGTTACAGACAGGAAGATTTCTTACTGTGAGAGATCTCTTGTCTTGGGTATCTTTTATCAATGTGACGGAAAGAAGTTTGCCAGCTGAATCTGCATTCATACATGGAGCATTCCTAGTTGCACTGGATGGACTTAGTTTAGGTATGCGTTCTGGTGGCTCTCATCTTATTTTAGCTGTTTGAGAATTTATTACAGTAAACAAGCTCTAAGATGCTGTTGCATCACTATCACCATGTAGATGGCAATATATTTCTGTTTACGAATAAGGAAGTGGGGAAACTTTTGCTTCTTTGTATTGTAAGGTCCAGAGACGTGAGAGTACTGGGTTGAAATGGGATTTCATTAACTTTCAATTAGGTCGAGGCTTCCTTATGTTTTAAGGCCACTCTTGAATCTCATAATTTTAATTTCGATGATAATTGGCTTGATCTGGTTAAAGTCTTGTTGGGAAATTGTTTAATCTGTTTATAGGTTTTAAGGAATTTGGGTTTGTAGGTCAATTCTTCTATGATCTTTTGGGCATCAGTTATTAAATTGTTGTACCTGATAGGGAAAGTAGACCTACTTTAGATGGCATTATAGTTTTTGTCGTACAACTGATATAGTGTCTCTACCTTATCTGCATGAGTCGAGCTTATATCCTGTGTCTTAGAGTTGATTAATTTTTATCTATGAACTGTTCTATGGTGAGTTTTCATTATGCAGATACCAGTATAAAGTCTGTGGAGTTGTAGAACAAAATGTTTATTTTAGATTGGGGTTTGCGAGGGATGTATCTCTTTGATTTGATAGTTTGATATTTTTTGCAATTCTTTGTGATGTGGGTCTCTGAGTCAATGCTGTAGTTTTTTTTGTTATATATGACCTCTTCAGCAAATTTCTTCTGTCCTTTGCTCTCTATGCCCTTCAGGTACAAATATATCTGAAGGTGATGCTGCACAGTTGAGACTCAAATGCCTTTCTTTCCTTCAGGATAAACTCAAGGTGAGTTATTTTCTAATCGGCAAGTTCGTTGGTTGGGAAGAACAAATTAATATCTAACTATTAACAAAATATTAATGACCCATTATTTTCATTTGTTAACATTTTACTGATCTGGAAAAGAAGGAATGTCCCTGATAGGCACGGCCAAATTATTAATGTTCATGTGTTCTTCTCACAAATGTTACCTTTTTTGGAGTTTATTATAGTAAGCATCAGAACTGCATTGCTAGCAACCAAAAAATTGAGATTTACCATGCTAGAAACAGATGCTCAAATGCCTTGATCTTTAAAATTTTCCGTTTTTCTGTTTGTACTTCCATAATATTGGAAGTTGTCTTCCATTTTACTGGAGAAAACAGCCCCTCAAATTTGTGGTGCAACTCCAATTTTCTGAATAGGGATACTGTTACGGGAAGAATTAAGAAGAGGCCCAAGAAGAAAAGGCCCAAAATATAGCAACACGTGAACGTGGGGAGGGAAAAAGCAGTTAGTTTGTTAGGATAAAATCAGAATAAATAGGGGGGTGAAATGGGGAAGAGAGGATTGCAGATGAATTGAGTACAAGCATAGGCTATGTTGCACCGATACTCTAAAAAATTTCACGGTCAAGTATTGGATACTTCTGGGATACGGATACGCGAGGATACGACACCGATACGTATCGGATACGCCACGAGGCGTATCTGGGGACAAAAAATAAGTTATTTCGGATACGTTTCGGATACAGTCAAGATACGTCGGTGACCGTATCCGACACGGATTAGATACGAGAACTTTCAGAATTTTTTAAAAAATAGGGATGAAACTGTAATTAAAATTAAATTATTTAACTTAATCCCTATTTCGTAACCACCCTAATGTGTTTAATGTCGATTATATGTTTGAAATTTTTAGATGTCCTGGATTAATATTCTACCATTTGTTGTGAATTTGGCGAGTTTGCAACTTTATTCTGATTTCTAATGTGTTTAATGTTGATTATATGCTTGAAACTTGATTTCTTACAAATATATATATATATCCAGACGGATCGTATCCTACAAATTTCAAAAATCCCGTGCAATCGTACCCGTATCTGTATATCCACATATCCACGTATCTGTATCCGTGCAACATAGAGCTATCCGTGCAACATAGAGCATAGGCTTGGGGCAAAGGGGAGTTCCCTCCTTTGAGTGTGTGTGAGTGGGTGTTTCTAAATTACTGCAATTCCTTTTCATTTAAGCAAATAGTCTATATTTCCAAAAAATTTACCATACCTTGTTCTTCGATTTCTGTTACTGTGTGTATGAGAAATTTAATCCTAACAATTGGTCTGACGCTGCCGATCGACACTAAGGATGTCTACGATGTTGTATGGATGGTGATATCACCAAAAAGTGCGATCTTCCATAAATATCGAGCGATGATGCAACAAACGGTTTATCTTCTGTTAAACCGAATTGAACTGCTCCCAAAATATATCTGCGTGTCAAAGAAAAAGGGTAAGATGACTCCGCCCGTAGGCGAAGCCACTCCGACGCTCAAGTCAGTATATGCTTCAATAGAAAAAGTATTGAAATTGTAGGCTTTGCATAATATGAAAGGCGTATTATGAAAGACGTAAGCAATAGCGTGTAAGTATTGCGTAAGTGAACGTACCTCATGGAGCGGCATCGATTTTCTGCGCCATTTGCCAACAGGATGAAGAGACCACTCAACATCTATTTTTCACCTGTCAGGTTTCTTACACTGTTTGGATGAAGTGCTATGAATGGCTAGGATGTTATACGGTGCTCCCGATGAACTCAACCACTCACTTACTCCAACACGCAGGATTATGGGAATCCAGAAAAGGCAGAAAGGAATGGAATACTATTTGGAGCACGGTCATTGCGACAATTTGGAATAATCGGAATCAGCTTGTATTTCAAGGGACTCAGGCATTGGCGGAAGATTTATTGGAACTAATCATTTTTAGATCATGGTTTTGGGCAACAAATAGAGGGAATTCCACTTTCAGTTACTCTTTCTTAGATTGGAGAAAAGAGCCGAGGATATGTTTATTAGCTTTTTAAAACTAAACTGGGATTTTCTTTTTGTCTTTTACTGACGTCTTTGTATTCCTAAGTATTTGTATTTTCAAGTACTTCTGGTACTTTTATTAATATATTTTTATTTGCCTGATAAAAAAAAAAGGGGTAGGAGCCCTCTATTTATAGATGTAGATGTAGAGTTCTAATCAATATAGGAGAAGAATTCTAGTCAATCTGTAATTGTAGAGTTCTAGTCAATCTGGGAGAATAGTTCTAATCAACATGAAATTGTATTGTATATGGCAACTTGATCCATGTCTATCCCGGGAATATTGAGATATATCTTCCAAAACCCTACGACTCCTTTTTGTTTATTAAAATGGGCTAATTGGGTCGGTTAAAACCCATTAGGTAGATCGATCCTCCATAGAGGGATATCACAAGTCCCCCCTCCTAGTCGAACTGACGTCGAAGACCAGAAGTTTGTTAAATGTTTAACCGACCTGTTCCTAGTGCTCCTGCTTTATAGTTTACTTCTACGGAGCCAAACAACAAAGGTGATAAGGACCGGAACTGGTAGAGATGACCGAGGTAGTAAATAAACATGCAGTGCAAATAACACTGGCTTTATGAATATTAAGCGTCCCGAGCTCCATAACTAATAGATATCTCAAGCTCATGTGATGATAAATATACGATGCGAATGAAACTTGTTTGATTTCCAGCATCAATAGAATCCTGAGCTGAGTAGATAAGCCCGATCGGGAACCAGAGGTAATACGGAGCAAATAAAGCTCATCTATATTGGATAAATATGTGCAAATGACGCTCGACTAAACTAAGCTCCAGAGGTAATAGGTATGCGTAGCAAATGATGTTCGCCTGATCCGAACTGAGCTCTAGAGATAATAAATATGAGCGAAGAATGCTCGTCTGAACCATAGTTATTAAAAGCTCACATAGCGCGCGCTAAAGCTCAAGGCGAAGCGAGGCGCGGGTCTTGCGCCTCGCAGCGCCATGCGCCTCGTGTTTTGGCAAAGCGCGTGCTATGTGCGCTATCTGCGCTTTTTCAATTAGCCAAGGCGTGCGCTATAGCGCGCCTTTCCTAAGGTTGGGCTTTAAATTTAAATTTGGGCTTATTAAAAATAAGACTAAGTTAAAGAATATTAGGGTTAAGTTAGAGAGTTTTAGGATTACTGTTACATGAAGTCTTGTTGCATAAACACTCCAGTCTCTTGTCTCCTCCAAAGGATAAGCAGGCTGATGTGTTCAAGTGCTCTATTTTTCTTTTCTTCAAAATTACATTGCATTATTTCATTTCCTTTTTTTGTCTCAAATTATTATTTATTTTTGGATTGATTCTTCTTTCTTGTTTTATATTTTCTTTCCTTCTCTGACAAAGTTCATCAGTCATCACAATCGTCAATGAGTCCATTCAATCAAAGTTGGACAAACACTTGAGAATATAACAAAATATAAATTCTAAGCTATTAACATTGCTAAAGCATACTGCTAAGTGTTGCTAATGAGTTTGATTAAATTTTATTGATACTTCTGATGTATTAAAAATATATAAGCTATTGCGCTTTACTTTAATAAAGTGCGCGCTTCGCGTCGCGCTATGCGCTATAGCCCCAGGACCCCTTTGCGCTTTAGTGCGCTATGCGCCTTTAATAACTATGGTCTGAACCGAGCTCCAAAAATAATAAATATGAGCGAAGAATGCTCGTCTCAACCGAGCTCCAGAGATAATAAATAGGGGCGAAGTGTGCTCGCCTGTTCTGAACTGAGCTCCAGGGATAACAAATATGAGCGAGGAATGCTCGCCTGAACCGTGCTCCAGAGATAATAAATAGGAGCAAAAATGTGCTCGTCTGATCTGAACTGAGCTCCAGAGATAATAAATAGGGGCGAAGTGTGTTCGCCTGCTCTGAACTGAGCTCCAGCGATAACAAATATGAGCGAGGAATGCTCACCTGAACCTTGCTCCAGAGATAATAAATAGGAGCAAAAATGTGCTCGTCTGATCTGAACTGAGCTCCAAAGATAATAAATAGGGGCGAAGTGTGTTTTTGCCTGCTCTGAACTGAGCTCCAGAGATAATAAATAGGGGCGATCATCTTCTGAGCGTAATCTTAGCTTTAAGTGAAAACTCCTGACGGCACTTGGCATAGCCAAGGCAAAGAGCTCGGCGTAACCGAGGCGAGGTGAGCCATCGTAGACGTGCTCCTGAGATCTGGTGAAAACCCTTGAAGCCTGGCGTAACCGAGGCGAGGTGAGCCGTCGTAAACGTGCTCTTGAGGTCGGGTGAAAACCCTTAAAGCCTGGTGTAACCGAGGCGAGGTGAGCCGTCGTAAACATGCTCCTGATGTGCCAAGGGCTTATTGACAACGCCTTGGACTTCTGAATATGGCCTTACTGATAGATTGCACGCCCGAGAAACAACTTAGATCTGCCTAAAAGTACTGCAATAATACATAAAAGACGAGACAGAAATGATCCAAAATAATAATATCTTGCAATTGATGTAGCATAAGGAATTCAAAACATTCAAATTCCAACGATTTTTAAGTCTTGAGCATGTAAAGCTTGTAGTAATATATATTTTTTGAAGATATCTCCCAATATTTGATGTATGCGCCTATGAGAGGTGCCATGTGACGGGCCTTAGGGGCGCGATGCCTGATGTGCTGCATAGTAGGCTTATGGAACATGCTGCATAGTGGGCCTTAGGGATGTGATGCCTGAAGAGCCACATTGTAGCGGGCATACAAGCCGCGTGGTGGGCTGATGATCAGGGATGCCGCGTGATGGGCTGATGATCAGAGATGCCGCATAGTGGACTTTAGGAATACGATGCCCAAGAGGCCAAACAACGAGCTTACGATGTGCCACATAGCAAACTTCAGGAATGTGATGCCCAAGGTAAAAATGTTTTATATTTTGCACCTCGATCTCGTAGTTGAAAATTGTTGATTATAAAACTTTTCTTTTGGATCAAAGAAAATTTTTGGGTCCATAGAAGAACCCAAATAACAATTGAAATTCCTACTACTGCATGCCAAAAGTAAAAGTAAGATAAATAAAGGGACTTATCTTTGACTTTGGATTTACTGCTTTTTGTTTAATTGTTGTTGAACTGTCGTCGTGGATACAAAATCCGTTTTCCATTTTCGTTTTCCCATCAGAAAACACAACTCGTGTCCTTGGCTTATTTTCTTGATGTGGTTCAACCTTTGGGAAGGCATGTATCAGCAAAGAATATATAAAACCTCAAAATCATCGCTTTCATCTTTAACCACCTGGGTGTCATCCATGCTTTGTACATTTTCTCAAATTATACTATTTAGTCACGTGGACCCTTTGAGTATCTGTGAGTCTCTTGCTCCCCACAACTAAATAATTTCCCTTTATTTGGAATAATTCTCGAATCACCAAAAGGTTCATAATAGTTCTTAAATAGAGGTGAAAAGATAGTAGTAATTCATCAACTCATTTGGCAAGCACTGAAGTCCCAAAAATAAGGTATATAACTTGGGATTTGCTGGGTTTCTTATGAGAAATCTTCAGCGATTTTGATTCCACCGCAACTGACCACAAGTCTAACTGTCATGTTGATATCCTCACTTAGAAGATCCTGATAAAAATCTTGGCACTTGTTCAACTCATATTCTGGAGTGCAAGCATATTTTGGGCCCAATTTCTGACAAATGTCTAACGGATGAACATAAAAACAAATGCATATAGGTTTAGGGATTTGATGAAAGTCATGATCCTAGATATTTATCATGACTTTCATCAAATCCCTAAACATATATGCATTTGTTTTTATGTTCATCCGTTAGACATTTGTCAGAAATTGGGCCCAATTTATTTCTATTGTGCCATAGAATCAGCCTATTCAGTTATAAAAGCAAGTGGAGAAATGAGAATTACAGCTTGGGGCCATAGAATCAGCCTATTCAATTATAAAAGTAAGTGCAGAATTACAGTTTTGGGCCAGATCTCATAATCAAACCTGGGCCCTAAGATTTAATATGGATTGTCTATCGCACTTAAGCGTTAAACATAGGATATCGAGCTAGCGAGGAAAAAACTGCAGGAAATTGGAGTGCTAGAATCGATCGACATGGGGTACTCGGTGGGTCGCCGGCGGCTGGCCTTGAGGTGGCCGGTGGACCGCCGAACGTACCGGACGTTTTCCATGGGCTGCACTGTGTATCATGCAGTATGATACGAACCTGCGCGGGCAGAATCGTTGGAGCTAAAATGGAATTTTGGCAAGAGGGCGACAAAAATGCTGGGTCAAGTGGAGATGTTCGGATCAGGCTCGGTGGAGTCTTTCCTGGGGCAGCCAGGAAGCTGGTATGATCGATGGGCTCAAGTACTCAACTAGGTATCTTCTATAAACTAGATACAGGTGAAGAGAATGATGGATTGGTTGCTTATGAGTTCACTAACGATAGAATTTGGAAGGGGATGAGTTTATGAGTTGATTACCGTTGTGAAGACTGAGGAAGTGATTTTTGGCAGTAAGGAAGTATTGGGAAGAGGGAAGCTTGATTATGGCGGTTGAGATCGGGATAGGCTCGAAAGCTGTGGTTCAACAATTACAATGGGCTGGAAAGGGGTCCTTCCTTATTATAATTGATGCTAACAAAACATGGGATCGGGGACTAGAAGTTATTCATTTTATTTAGGGGTTTCAAGTCCAAGAAATTAGAACGATTTATGTCAGCCTTGTCCTCAAGGCTGATTTTCAAGATGGCGGTATTGTTACGGGAAGAATTAAGAAGAGGCCCAAGGAGAAAAAGGCCCAAAATATAGCAACACGTGAACATGGGGAGGGAAAAAACAGTTAGTTAGGATAAAATCAGAATAAATAGGGGGAAAATGGGGAAGAGAGGATTGCAGATTTTGTGTTGAGAATTGAGTACAAGCATAGGCTTGGGGGCAAAGGGGAGTTCCCTCCTTTAAGTGTGTGTGAGTGGGTGTTTCTTATTTACTGCAATTCCTTTTCATTTAAGCAAATAGTCAATATTTCCAGAAAAATTACCATACCTTGCTCTTCGATTTCTGTTACTGCGTGTTCGAGAAATTTAATCCTTATAGTTACCCACTGAAAGAATGCATCACGTATAACCATTTATGGATTAGATATTTGTTCTATGCTATTTAAACAATGGTTTACATAAATACCTTCAATTATGTTAATATTTTTACCGGCTAGCTTATTTTATGAAATACTAATTTTCCTGTTGCAGGATTATAAGCAATGTTCTAATTCCTCAAATCTTGGCACGCTAGATGATTATGGTTGGGCTGATGGGAACTTGCAAGTTCGAAATCATGCTGAGAACATGGAGTGTGACAATCTCTTTGGAATCCATCCTTTCTATATAGAGAAAGGTATATACTTGAATTTTCCTGAAAATTTGTCAAAGTTAATTACTTTGACATGGAATTTAGTTTCCTCTGTAGAGAATGAGGAAACAGTTTATGTCTCCCTCGATTTTTTAATCACCGATCCTTTGTTAATATTTTTTGCTCTTGATTGAACAATGGGCACTTGATTATGATCTACCACAAACAGAAAACATAACTTCATGTTGTGATGCAGCTGGCTCGTTCCGACTTTGTTACAATCACTTGATAGATCTTGCATGTTATGCCGGAACGTTCTGATTTATTTTGTAAGTACATGATAGATCTTGCATGATATGCTAGAACCTGTACAAATTGATCAAATTTTGAGAATATAAATGTTTTTTTATAAGAAAATTTATTAATACAGTTAGATATATAATCGTTGGATAAGACATCCTTCAAAACCAATCTTATGAAGAATAAGATGACAATTTAATTTTGATACCTAATCTCAACACAGTCATCACACGGTTATTGACTAATATTGGCTGCTTGCCATTTAACAATGAACTAAGATATTTGTTCACATGTGCCTGAATGCAAACCAAGATTTTTATGTTCTCCCACAAACTAGATACATCTCCTTGTGATCTTCAAAGATTCAATTGTTTCTTTCCATAGCTCACAAGTAGACCGTAGTTGCTAATAGCACTTTCTATTTAATTTTCTGGACTTTTCTCTTTCTGAACATATAATCAGTTTCCCATGAAGATGCTATTTTTGTTTTCTAGCTCCACCCAATGAAAGGTAAACTATTTCAAATAATTCTTAGAAGAACCAAGAATTAAAGGTAAAGTAAATTGTTTTCATAATTTAAGTTAGATAATTGGTGGAGTTCTGCATAATGAGGGAGGTAGTTGCTTCTTGGTTTGTTGCAAGAATTATTTGGCACTTGTTATCATTGCATTTCACTGATTCTTGATATGAATGTTAAGAACTTTATGAAGCCATTTATGCAGATATTTCTATTGTGTATCTTGCTAAAGGAAATGCAAAAAAAGGTTTTTGGGATAAAAGCCATTGTTTCTGGTAGAATATTTTCTGCCCGGGATTGAGTCTTCAATATGTTCATCTGTTTTAATGTGGTTATCAGTTATCTTAGTCATAGCAGTCACCTGTTTTTTTATAGAGCCGAGTGATTGCCACAGATAATTTTTTTTTGGATGTATGTATCAGTGTTGTTTTCATGTTCAACAAATCTCCAAAATGTATCCCATGCGAGAAGTCAAACTTATTTTTTCATGGAGGAGGAATACCTAATAGCTTTCATGTTAATTTATTTAGTGCAATTATCGGTAAGTTAGGAGACTGCTATGACTATGACAACCATGCTAAAACAGAATTTGTCACACCAAGTATTTTCAAAAATCCGTAACTTATTTGAGTTTATTCTTGGAAATCACCTATTCATTTGTCACACCAAGTATTTTCAAGTTGAAGTTTTTGATGGTATATAATTGGATAGTATGATTGCTTAAGCATCCATATTCATTTTGTTCAGGTACCGACAATATTGATGTGGAGGGATTTGAATTCCTGGCCCCTACCACTCGTAGGAATACCTTGCGAATTCTGCGTGCTATGCAGCTTAACAAGCCTGGTACATATATTCCTTTATCAACTATATTATGTCATGTTCTCTCACATATTTGAGTTCTTAGCCTATAATTTGGCGTGTGTATGCAGTCACCAAACATGACTTAATTTTTAATACCATTATACACTAAGATTCCTAATTTTTGGGGTTTCCATGCCTTGCCAGTTTTGTTGGAAGGGAGTCCAGGCGTTGGGAAAACAAGTTTAATTGTTGCCCTTGGCAAATTCTCTGGACATGCAGTTGTACGAATAAACTTATCTGAGCAGGTTGGTGAACCTTGTTGGTTGTGCACACGTGCTGATTTTGTTTCTCTTACATCTCTTTCCATCTAAGCATAAGGTTTTAAATTATTTTAATTTGATTTAATGCTGCAGACTGACATTATGGACTTGTTGGGGTCAGATTTGCCAGTTGAAAGTGATGAAGGGATACAGTTTGCCTGGTCTGATGGAATCCTGCTTCAGGTTGGGTACCTGGTCTTTCTTCATGATTTTTTCTTCAATTGTTGATTGTGACATGCGATGTACTATGTTTTGTGAATCTCAGGCCCTGAAAAAAGGATCATGGGTTCTGCTGGATGAACTGAATCTTGCCCCACAGTCTGTTTTGGAGGTATTAATATGTTGCTGTAGTGATTGTGGTCCTCCTCCTGCTTGGACTATCTTCATTCGACTTCTTTGTTGAAGTATTTTTTCACATCGATTTATTCTCCCTCCCCTCTCTGTAAATCTGAAGTTACTCATTTTCTTATTTTCTTTGTTGCTTCATTGTGACTTAATAGTGAAATGTAATTCTTTCAGAAAACTGTTAAATTTGGGTTATGAACATGGTAGAGGTAGTTTATTTTTTGGGTCAGTTCGAATATATGAACCATAATTTCTAAAATACTTTATTTAACTCGTTTTTTTGTGTGATTCTTTTAAACAAATAGACACTTTTAATGGTTTGGTACAAAAATGGAAAGATTTTTTTGTTACTTTTTTTAACAAAAAGCTAAAGTAGAAGCCCATAAGCGACATTTTCTAGCTTCCGGAAAGGTGCTTTTTTAAGTGCTTATTTAGAAGAGTTTTCCATTGAGACATCAACGTTTAAAATATTATTTTAAAAAAGTTACTTTGATTAGAAAATTTCTCTATCTAAACACGCTCTATTATTTGATAGAATATCCTTGTATTTTGTTTGATAATTTCCGATGTGCTTGAAGTTGACAATGGACCGTGAAAATTAGGGACTGAATGCCATTTTGGACCATCGAGCTGAAGTTTTCATTCCAGAACTGGGCCTTTCTTTCAAAAGCCCTACATCTTTCAGAGTTTTTGCATGTCAAAATCCTTCTTGTCAAGGAGGAGGGCGGAAGGGCCTTCCTAAGTCCTTTCTCAACAGATTCACAAAGGTACACTTTTGTTTACATTTGAATTCCATGAGAAGTTTAGATTGAAGAAACCACAAAAAGGTGCATAAGAGAAGCTCCTTTTCAGATTTTCATTGGTTTCTGGCTTATGTCAGAATTGATTGTACTTTTCCAATTGGCTTCAGGTTTATATTGATGAGCTAGTTGAGGAAGATTATATTTCCATTTGTAGCTCTCTCTTTCCATCAATTGAAAGATGTCTGCTGTTGAAGTTGGTGTTATTTAATGAAAGATTACATCAAGAGATTATGGTATCCCACAAATTTGGTCAACAAGGTTCCCCATGGGAGTTTAATCTCCGGGATGTGATTCGTTCGTGTCAAATTATCCAAGGTTTTTCTTTCTCAGTTTCATATATACAACTTTGTTGCAAGCTCAATTTTCTTCTCAATAATGATTGGATATTTTCAGGTGCACCAGAAAAGTCAAAATCCGACTGTTTCCTGAGCACTGTTTATCTGCAAAGAATGCGCACGAAAACTGATAGAATAGAAGTTTTGAAGTTATATGAACAGATATTTGGCCTCAAGCCATTCATAAATCCACACCCGAGGGTACAGCTTAATCCTTGTTCATTTGTTGCTGGGGACATTTCCATTGAAAGATATCGATATCAGTCATCTGGCCTATCCAGCAAAGATCTTAGGATTCTACCTTGTTTACGTTATTGCTTGGAAGGGGTGGCACATTGTGTAAAGAATCAGTGGTTATGCATATTAGTTGGTCCTCCATCTTCTGGTAAGACTTCGATGATAAGATTACTGGCGGAACTGACTGGAAATGTACTAAATGAATTAAATCTTTCATCTGCCACTGACATATCTGAACTACTCGGATGCTTTGAGCAGCATAATGCCTCACGTCACTATTTTTTCGCTATTGCTCAAGTTAAAAAATATATGAGTGAGTATTGCAGCTTGCAGTTGGAAGTTTCTCCAGAATCATTAATCCGAAAGAAAGATCTCATTACTCGATGGTTGGCCTTCTTGTCGAACATCAATAAGGGTCCTACAGCTTCTTCTGCGACATACATTGGCAGTGATAGAATGAGAGATTCCATTCCCCAACTACTTGAAATTATTGAACATTTAAAGCTGGACACCGATGAACAACATTTTTCTCTGTCTTGGTCTGGCAAAGATCTGGACATCATTCTGAGCATGATTAGAAAATTCGAAGATCATAAAAAAGGTCAATACTCTATGAAGTTTGAATGGGTAACTGGATTATTGATCAAAGCCATAGAAAATGGGGAATGGATTGTTCTAGAGAATGCAAACCTCTGTAATCCAACGGTATACATAGTATTTTTGTATTTTTTAATCGTTCTATGAGTTGGGCATTATGCGATTCATCCTTTTTTTTAAAAAAAATAAAAGATTTTGTCTAATTTGTTGCATGCAGGTTCTTGATAGGATTAACTCTTTGGTTGAACAATCTGGATCTATAACTATAAATGAATGTGGGATTGTAGAAGGTAAGCCAGTAGTTCTTCACCCTCATCCAAAATTTCGGATGTTCCTCACAGTTAATCCTAGCTATGGTGAAGTATCCCGAGCAATGAGAAATAGAGGGGTTGAAATATATATGATGCAATCTTATTGGTTGGTGGATAAGACAAGTGGTAAGAATCTTGATGAGATTGAGCTCAGTGATGTGAAGAGATTTATTGAACTTTCTGGAATTCCTGTAGGTAAATTGGTTGAAATGATGGCCAAGGCCCACGTTTATGCTATGCAAGAAGGATCCCGCCTTAATGTAAGCATTACATATCTTGAACTTTCACGCTGGGTGCAGTTATTCCAGCAGCTCATTACGAATGGCAATATGCCTGGTTGGAGCATTCAAATTAGTTGGGAGCATACATACCTTTCCTCTTTCGGCGAGGGAAAAGGAAAAGATGTTGTTTCTCAAGCAGCTGCTTCTTATCTGTCAATTCCGGAACTTTATAAATTCACTACATCTGAAGATTGCTTGTTATGTTTACCAGGAGGCTGGCCAAGCCCCTTGAAATTAACTGACTACATTTGTTACTCAAAAGAGACTTCTGTTAGACAGAATTGTATGTATTTGGAATCATTGGGATCTCAAATTGCGTCTTACATCCATTGTAGTATTTTGAACGGAGGTTCAAAAGCAAAAGGATCAAAAGGACTAACTTCTCTCAATGGAGGCTCGAGGATGATTCATCTAGTGGATGCCACATTGTTGCGCGAGCTAATGTTCCCTAAGGCTTCAGATAACAATATTCTTGTAAATCACGGCACACAGAGTGAATTCGACTTGGTTTTAGCCCAGAAGAAACTCACTTTTGCTGCTGATTGGGTCATTGAACAGGCCACCGGAAATGATTATCTTCTTTACATTCAGTGGTTTGACTGGTTTGGTTCTCGATTGCAACAATTCTTTTCATTTTTCAATTGGTATTCAGATTTATTCAGAAAGGAACTGAAACATCCTGTTTGGACAAGGATTAATAAAGAATCCATCTCACTCCCGATATTTTCAACAGAATTGAATTATCTGTTTCCATCTACTGATCAGTTAAAATCCTGCGATATTCGTCTAATAAACTCAAGTAAGTGTGCTAGCCAATTGAGGCTCAGCTTGAGACAGTGGAGCAGTGAGGATGAGTACAAGCACAGTTTTGAAACTCAACCTTTTGAACCCGTTTTGACTTCCCTGAGAAAAGTGGAAGAAAAAGTGCTTCATGTGCTTGTTGAATCGCCTTCTTTTGATTTTCTCTTTAAATCATACTGTGACCTCTTGGAACATCATATACTCTTCTGGAAAAGCATTATTTCATCTCGTATTGATTGCCAACTGATTTCTTGGCGGTATTTGATGAAAGATGCCGTGAGATTGCAGGAAACTTGTCCTGCAGAAGCAAAAAATTTTCAGGTGAGTTGCGCTGATGTTCATATCCTTTTCGGTTTTAACAGTTCCTTATTTGTTCTCTCTTAGCATTTACATTTTAATTTATTTTAGATCTATGGTACATGCAAACGGTTGACTTGGTATTATGTAGATTAAGATGAAAGCATTGGATGAAGTCTCATCTTTGCATTTGAATTTGAGAAAGTCCTTGCTCTGGACATATGGTGGACATCCTATTTTGCCTTCATCTGCTGAGTTCTACCAAAAGCAGTGTCAACTTTCAAACCTTTGTGACATAGTTTGGCCAAGGAACAATGAGTTTTTGAAACTAGGTATGCTTGATGTTGCCCTTCAAGTAATGCAGTTCATAACCTATGTTAATGACATTTTTGTCATAACCATCTGTGCTTAAAAAGTGGAGAATTGATGTCACATACTATCTTTTGATGGTTGTGATGTCTGTTATTAAGTTTGAATTGTAAATCGTTTGTTGCTGGAAATGTTTTGCAGGTGGGAATGTTGCTGATACTGCTTCTGCAGAGGGCAATGATATAAATGAAGTTACATTAATTGTTGCTTTGTCTTCAAATGTTGAACTTCGCCTTCTTGCAATGCAAGGTAGAATATTGTGTATACAATGATTAATAGAGTTACAGTTTGACCATTTGGGTTAGTTATTTCATGCTCAGAACTCTGATCTATGTGATCAGGTCCGGTCCTTGTATTTATATGTTCTGTTGTAGAAATATATATGTAAATAGAACGTGTGGGGAGTAGTTATGTTTCTTTTGTTAAATTCAAGGCATTTGATGCTTTTAGAGTTTGTTTGACTGCAGCCAATGCCTTTCTTGTATCATCAAATGTTTGTGTGAATTCAATTTGTATAGTAAGTTCACCATCCTCATCTGACCGCTGCTTTTTTGTCTTAACATAGAGTGAATCTCGTTTTAATTTTACTCTTATGACTAATTTTCTTTATTTGTGTCCCAGTTCCTTACTTGCACTCATTTCTTCTCGGTGTCTTTCTTTTAAGTATGTAAGAAAAAAACATCTCTTTCAGTTCTGCTATCACTTTCTTTCAGTCTCCATATCTCATGGGTAGGCAGGGCTCGATTTACTAATTTAAAGATGGGTAAAAGAACTTGAGAGCATATTTGCATCTTATTTTTGTAAAAATAATTTTCATTGGGCTTGTACATTGTGCTTGTGTTACCTCATTTATTAAAATCCCTGTTTCTTACTCCAAGTGAAATAAATTCTTCTTGCATTCTTCCTTGTGAGAAATATGCAGAAAAGGAACTCATTGACAAGGAAGTTGGCATTTTCTATTCATGCTGCGTGCTATGTTGTTGCCTTTCATTTGATGAGTTGATCATTAAACTTGGTGATTAACACCTTATTTCTCTGATTTGAATTTTTTTCTCAAAGGAGTTTGCATGTCATCATATATTATTAGCAAAGCTGATGATAGCGATTTTGAGATTATTCAGCGGTTGGAAGAGATGTATCAGGTTTGTCTTCATGCATTTCTTTTTCTTATTTAACCTGATGAAAGTAGATTGACAACTTTCTTGTGAATGCTTCATTTCACCTAGATGCTTCTGGGAAGGCTGGATTTTGAAAGGCACAAGTTGAAAGTGAGAGTGGAGACCATGAAACTTGCATCCGGGCCTGCTTATTGTTCTGCTTGTTGTCTCTTAACTTCCGATGCATTGAGTAGGAAGTCAGGCTTTGAATGTTGGATAAAGACACAACCTTTAGTTGATGAGACTTCATTTTTCCTTGATTTGGAGCTACTGCAGCATCTTACAGAGATTTCTGTGGGTGACACTGAAGAACAACACAATGTATCATTTATTTAAGTTCTTAGCTTCATTTCCAGTTAAACATTTGGTTGGCAGAAAATTATGTTTGAACATTGTTCTGTGAATGAATTTAATGGACACCATTTCCATCTTTATCATCAACTTCAGGCTTTATCTGATATGGCTGGTGACTTGGAATCATCTTTGAACTTTTCATTAAATTATTCGTCAAGGCCTCCGACATACTTTTTACCTCACCAAAAGATTTTATGGACTTTAGATGCTTGGGCATCGGTCCAGCGAGGTTAGTGTTACTCTGTGAATTGGGCACTGACATGGCTGTTACTTTGATGATTGATGTCTAAACTTCTGATGCAGGTAGTGAAAAAATTTCTAGTTTTATTTTGGAGATGTGGCTTAAATGGCATGTAACTCTATGGGAAGCCTGCCCTATGCTGGCAGAGGTATTTACCAACTTATGAAATGCCAATTGTTTGAGTTATTTAGTATTTCACATCCAGAAAACTCAAATTTGTTTCCCCTCTTGTGCAGATTCAGGGCTGTGATCTTCTGATACCTTACAAGCTTTTTCGACCTCTTAAATTGGTATTGGTCAACCAGATTTTGTAAGTCATATTATGAATCAATTAAGTCTACTTAATTTGCTAGTTAAAATTGTTATTTTTACTTTTCTAGCCTTGTAAGAAAATAAGCGTTTCGTATCTCACTAAGGCTGGCCAATACTGCTGATCTCTCTTCTTATTCCTTATGTTAAACTAGTATTAAGCATGTGCCTTATGTGTGAGCTGATGGATGCTATCGACTGGTAAAAATAGAGAAACTTTTGTAGGAGTTGCCAATTTCATGTTAATAAATTATTGTTCAAATATAGGTAGGAAAAGTAAGATACTGAACATATAAAAAATGAAATAGATCAAAGCTCATAGTATCAATTGAGTTTCCTTTGAAGTTTTGAAGCTTTTCTATTCAAAATTGCTTCCAATATTGTGGGTGAAACCATCAACATTTCTTTCCTTGCTCTTTTGTTTTCATTTTTTTAAGTATCCATGCTTGTAGATCATTATGTATATGTGAAGAACTTGTTTCATTGCAGTTTTACTCCTTAATTTACTTCACTCTCTAAGTGTCTGGTTGCCTTCTACGAGACTCGTATCAATGAATTCTGTTAGGTTGGCTCTGATCCATGTTATAGAAATGGAATTAAGCTTATTTTTATTCTCTTTGTATTTCTTTACCCTTATAGGGTAGATAATAATCCAAATCACATGTTTCATCACGTTTTGAATGTTATATGTAATTGCATTTTGCAAACAAATCAATTATCTCTATCAATTGTTGTTGTGAGGTCATGCCTATTTAAAGATAGTTGGCAGATTTCAGGATGTTTCATGATATCTGGTGTTATCACTGTCGCCGTAAGAAGTTGATATATGAATCTCATCATCCAATTTCCAAACACGGTTTCAAATTCTATACTTTGAACATGGATCACTGTACCCATTTTTATCTATGTACTCTGAACCTTAAATTGTATGGGATTCTACTTTTAGTTATAGTTAAATGCTGCTTGCTAATGTTTTCACCTCTTATATAATTACGAGGTTCCCTCCTCTTATATTATTCTTTTGGTTTTCTTTGGCATCAATTATTCAACCCTTCCAACACTTATCAAATCTCTTGGTTCCTTTTACGCGAACCTCTTATAAACTCAGGCAAAATACAGAATCTGTCAGAGAGTACTTGGCGTATAAGCTCAAGCTTAGGGTTGCTTCACGTAATATTTGGCACAGTTCTGCAAATGTCATTAAATCACATGATATGCTGCTCTCTGCTGCGCGGTCTCTCTTCCAGCAGGTATTTGCATGTATTTTACGAGTGAAAGTGATTTTGATAATCCTTTTTTAAAGGAAAACCTTGGCACATCTTAATTGACTTCCCTCCACTCTACTTGTACAAGTAGATTATTTATGCACACAAAAAATCATTTGAAGACTCCAGGTTTGCCCAAATCAGATCTGCCTTTCATTCAATCCAGAGATTGAGGAATCCGGTACATCTCCTTTCTTGCTTACCACTTCATATGTCGTACTTTCACTTTCAGAGAGTATTTTGTGAATATGGTTCTTCAATTTTGGCATGCGGACATTTTATTTGTTTGTTTGACATTGCATTTTGTACTAAAGATGGATGGCTCCCCTTAAAATTTCAATTGAGTATTTTAGATTGTCTGATGATTCTTTTGTCCAATTTTAGATTGATTTTATGGCTTCTTTTTGGTTAACGAATCCACTTGTCTGACTTGGCTTCCAATATTGCAGAAAGAAAATATCAAAAATCTGGGTTCTCTTCTGGGTTCATCAAACCACCATGTATTTGCATCCTTGATTGATTCCTTTATTGAGCCACTGCTCGATGAACTTTATCCTCTTTGCCCCTTCGATGGTTAGTACAAACTATCTACTTTATTTGGGTTAGAATTTAGGGTGATATTTTTGCCTCTTCTTTCTGGCACTTAGTTTTACTTTCTGTTTAATATATGTCCTCACAGTTTCACTTAGTATTTTTTTTGAAATAGAGCAAAGTATCGGATGTGCATTGTTACGAATTGGTTGCTTACGTTACCATCTTTTGATCTGCTGTGATGACCTCGATCCAACTGTTAAATATTCTATCAAGTATTCTGAACTAACAGAAAAGATAGCTTCGCTTGAGATTGAGATTCAGGTATTGTCCATTTAATTCTTGCGGTGAGAATTTCACTCACACCGACCATTTCTATTTACCTGCATGTCAATTTGATTCCATAGAATCTTCTCCATGTGAGGTTAAGGGTCTGCCTCTTTCTTGTATGCGGATTAGTGAACTGCTAGACAAATGAATTCTATTTCTGAGAATTTGCTTGTCCAAATTGTCATGTATGACCTAATAATTTACCGTGTTCGGTTTATTTTGGACCATATTTTGCCCTAAATAAAATTCATCTCGGATACTCTGATTTCAACTTTGAGGTCTGGAACAGTTACATATCCTTGGTTGGTAGCTTATTTAGTGTTTCATTGAGTTTTGAAGTCGCCTTAGTTTTGGATCCATTTTATTTTCTGATCTTTTCTTCGTTACAGGTTCGGAAAGAATGTGCATATTTAGCTGGAAGTACGCCTCTAGGAGAAACTAGCATTTACAGCAGAATAAATTTGCTAGAAGGACTGATCGCCGAGAGGAGAAGGCTGAAAAGAAAGGTCCATGAGCCTCTTGATTTCATCTTCTGATAAATATTATATATATATACATATATATTTTCTGGTAATCTTATAAGCATCGATGAAAAGGTTGGATTTTGCATGAATAGCTGATTGTATCTACCTTTTCATCTTCTCCATTAAGCTCCCTCCCACCCTTGAAATTTATGAATTTTTTTTTTTTTTTCGTTTTCTCTACAGTTACTGAATCTTAACTGTAAATGAAGGCCAGTCGTTAATTCATAAAATTTTGCAGCATTTTATGCTATACAGTTATATTAGAGTTCTTTCAGTAAAAACTAACATCCTTAATGAAATATGTAATGTTGTGATAGAGCTCTTTTTTATTGAGGTTTTTTTGACATCTTAAGTGTGATTTTTTACTTAGAAAAGAAATTCTCACATATACCTAATGATGCCTACCCTGTATCAGATGGTGTTTCGTTCCAATTCTGGAAAATTTAGAAAATTGAAGCATGAATGCGATGATTTTCTTAAGTTGGTTGTATCGCTGGTTGGCTGGATCAAGGATGTGAAATGTCTGAGAACTGAACAGATTATTGACCAATTGCACAATTGGCAGGTATCCTGTTGAAATGAATTGTTTGCACTGGTCATCAGCTTTTTCCAGTTAATTCTTCTATATTGTCTGCTCGTAGTTTTTCCTTTTCTTCACATCATTGTTATTTCAGGAGACGACGTCATGCTTCATTGATCGATTATCAAATGAATACTCAGCATATCTTGATATAATCGAACCTGTTCAGGTTGCAATTTATGAAATGAAATTAGGCTTGTCATTCTTTGTTTCTAGTATGCTGTATAAAGAGTACGAGACTAATGGAGAGCAGAATATGGAGCTGAGTCTGGTAAGTTGAGGTTATGTTTCTCTATTAGAACTATATTTTTTTTTGTTTTTTGCATAGCTCTTTGCGTTTGACTTTGGAAGTGTGTTTGACAGAGCACAATCTATGAATTTATGAGATTCCCTAGAGGCTGTGCCTCGAAAACAATTTCAGTCAATGATGGGGGGAAGCCCAAAGTTTCAGTTCGTGATATTGATTTGCCAATGAGTATTACAGAAATAAATATGGATTTTCTGAAAAATATGGACAGGTCTACTAGTGACGCAGTTTGTGATACAATGGTATGTAATTTTGTGCATTATTTAAAGGAAATTTGAGTTTTTTCCTTTTGTTTTAACAAGTGCCTTTTAGTATTTGTGACGCTTAACATCATGCTCTTCTAATTTAAAGGAGGGGTATGACCATGCTATTTTAACTACTCTACCGAATTTTCATGATGCTTGATATATTTGTATCTCTTAAGCAGGCCTCAAGCCTTCAATTCAATATTGCTCTTTACCACAATGTTCTGTCTCGAATTAAAATTTCTGCAGCTGATGCACATTTTCTCAGTGATGCTTCCTTTAAGGTGAGAAATCTTGCCTGTGTTACTGAGCTGGTAGTTCATCCATTGCAATGATTTGATGCTGTACCATGCTTTGTCAGGTCTTGTTTGAGATATTTGATGAGGTTTGCCACTATTGGATGGATTGGATGGATAATAAACATCAGATAAAGATAAAGGAGGCTCAACAATTCAGTTTCAGAGCCCGTACATTCAAGATAGATAGCATCACTCAAATTGATGTATCAAAATTTTCAAATTTGCTTGCAAATGATAGCTTCTCGGAGTGGCAGGAAATACTCTCTGAAGAACTAGATGGGGAGGTAAAAATAATTTTGAGCCCCAATCTCTCTCTCTCTCTCTCTCTCTACAGTAGCAGAAACACAAACATCTATCATGTATTCAATATTTTTCAATGGACATACGTGTATGATTTTGTGGGTGTACTCATTAAAGCAGGACATCTATGACAGTGCCATTTTTTCCTTGCAGACAAGTGCTAACAAGGAACGTGAAACTATGGAGCATGATTGGAACTTAGTTGAAGAATCCAATCTGGATGACATGGTCAACATTCACAATCAGTTATTTGGTTCAGAGGACCTTATTAAAAAAGTAAGTTCACTTGGAACATTTTCCAATCCTTAATATGTCAGTACGTTCATAATGCCAGACCTTAAATATGTTAATATACCTGTCTAATTGCCAACATTCACATCAAAATAGAAAACAACCTTCTCAAAAGTTTATTTCAACAAAAGAAAATGACTATAAGGTACTATTTCAAGTTTAAAACCAAACATACCCGAAAATTCAATTTACCTCATCACAGAATTTACTCTGTTTTTAAAGTCCAAATTTAGCTAATTCTATCACTCTTTTATCAGATTTTAACGTTGTGACAATGTGATCAGGTTAGCTAGTCTAGGTAAACACAAGATAAGCTCTTGTCGAGATCATTTTAGTTGAGATTAAGTACAAGGCTTTTTTTACTGTGTGGTGATTCCAGCATCATTGACTTGATCCAGTGTCTTGGTTTAAACTCTTTGTAAATTCACTGGATGATAAACTATGATTTAGTCCCAAGTTAGAAAGTGTTTTAAAAAGTCTTAAAAGGTGCAATCTTACCTTGAATGCTTATGTTGATGTAGATCGTAGATTTCAGTTTTGAGAATATCTTCAAATTTGTTGCCCTTATGGATGTGGGACTATGTGGAAGTTGGTATGCCATCTACAATTATGTTCATGAAAATCTGGAAATCTTAATGCCGTCTTTTTTTGTGGTGAAAGCTATAAGCAACATATTCCCTGTTTCCCTAACAAACAGTTATTGTCTTGTAATTACATTTCGTCTTTTCTGTTGGTTTTTGTTACCATCTAATATGGTAATTGATGTGTGATTTCACAACATGATCATATTCCTCTAGTTTAAGAATAGATTTATTACGATATGCAAGCCTAAGTGAAAGCAAAATAGAAGGAATAAATCGAGAGAGTCTGTGCTCTCTACTTCTTTTTTATTAATTTATCAACTTAACTTGAATACAAAGAAAGGTCCTCTATATATAGAGGAGAAAAGAGTTCTACTATCTTAGAATACTATAAAAGATAATCTTAATCTACAATTTAAATATAAGATAAGTAAATCTATAATCTAAGATCTACAAAACTCTTAGTATCCTTATCAATACTCCCCCTCAAGCTGGAGTGTATAAATTATGCATTCCAAGCTTGTCAATGAATTTTTCCAACATGGGTCGAAACAGGCCTTTAGTAAGTATGTCTGCAGTCTGTTCTGATGTGGGAATGTAGACAATGCTGATTGTTCCTTCATCAATCTTTTCTTTGATGAAATGTCGATCTACCTCCACGTGTTTGGTTCGATCATGATGTACTGGATTGTGTGAGATGTCAATGGCAGCCTTGTTTTCACATAGTAGTTTTAGAGGTAGTATTATACTCAATTTCAGTTCTTGAAGCAACATTTTTAACCATAAGGCTTCACAAACACCATGAGCCACTGATCTTAATTCAGCTTCGGCACTACTTCTTGCTACCACTTGTTGTTTCTTGCTTTTCCAAGTTACTAGGTTTCCCCACACAAAAGAACAATACCCTGATGTTGACCTTCTATCACTTATTGAGCCTGCCCAATCAGCATCCGTGAAAATTTCAACATCTCTTGTATCTGTTTTTCGAAAGAATAGGCCTTTGCCCGGAGACCCTTTTAAGTACTTTAAAATCCGATAAACTGCAATCATGTGTTCCTCCAATGGGGCATGCATGAACTGGCTTACACAACTCACTGGGAAAGCTATATCTGGTCTAGTGTGAGAAAGATAGATTAGTTTCCCCACTAGACGTTGATATCTTCCCTTATCAACGGGATTGCTGCTCATAGTTTCTCCTAGCTTTACATTAGAATCCATCGGAGTATCAACTGGTTTGCACCCAAGCATCCCTGTCTCCTTTAGAAGATCTATTACATACTTTCGTTGAGAAACAGAAATTCCAGATTTGTTCCTCGCCTTTCCATCCCAAGGAAATACCTCAATTTACCCAAATCCTTCATTTCAAATTCAGCTGCAAGCCTTCCTTTCAACCTTTTTATTTCTTCTTGATCATCACCTGTGAGTATGATATCATCCACATAGACAATTAATAGAGTTTTTTTTCCATTCTTATGTCTATAAAACAATGTATGATCAGTATTGGCTTGATGATAATCAAGTTTCATGACTGCTTTAGTAAATCTATCAAACCAAGCCCGTGGAGATTGTTTTAGCCCGTACAATGATTTGTTCAGTTTGCAGACCTTATCCCTCTTACTTTCTTCATCAAACCCTGGAGGTAATGTCATGTATACTTCCTCTTCGAGATCTCCATTCAGAAAAGCATTTTTACATCCAATTGATAGAGAGGCCAACCAAGATTTGCTGCTATTGATATAGTACCCTTACTGTATTAATCTTGGCAACCGGAGCAAAGGTTTCTTGGTAATCAATGCCGTATGTTTGTGTATATCCCTTTGCTACTAACCTTGCTTTATATCGATCAATTTGTCCATCAGCCGTATACTTAACAGTGAAGACCCATTTGCAACCCACTGGGGTCTTTTCCTTCGGTTTTTTTACAATGTGCCATTCATTTCAAGAGCTCTCATCTCTTCTAGGATAGCCTTCTTCCAGTTCGGGTCATTCCAAGCCTCTTGTATTGTAATAGGGATCTTAGTATTTGAGAAATTAGTCACCAAGGCTTCGATAGAAGATGACAAGTGTCCATAAGACTCAAATTTGGCAAGAGAATGCTCTGTGCATGACCGAGTCCCTTTTCTCAATGCTATAGGGATGTCAAGATCTTCAAGGTTAGGTATATGAGATAAATCAGTATCAAGTTCAGTAGGTACCTCATTTGACGCGGAATTTGAGTCAGAAGATTGAGTGTCAAGTCCAATGGATGGTGTAGGTTCTGCTACCTTTTTGGAGGGATCTTTGCGTGAGTAATGGAAAGGGAATGGCTGTAATAAATCTCCCCCTGCCGTGAGCTGCTCGAGAGGAGGAGACGGAGGGTCTGGGAAGTGAGGCTGTGAAGGCACGGCAGAGACTTCTCGTAGATAATCAAAAGGTTGTGGCTGAGTAGAAGCTGGGCAAGGTGAGGGAAAAAACTCCCCCTCAAGATGAGCCATCGTGTCTGGTTTAGGAAAGAAAGGAGCCGATTCAAAGAAAGTGACATCGCGAGAGCCGAGAGATAAAGTATTTGTGCAGAGAAGGCGAGTAACAACGATACCCTTTTTGGGTGGATGAGTAACCCAAAAATATGCATTTGTGTGACCGAGGATCTAGTTTACTACGATTTTGATCATTTATATGGACGAATGCAGTGCAACCAAACACCCGAAGATCGAGAGTTGAGAAAGACCGATATTCTGGGAACACATGATGTAGACAATCAAGGGGGGACTTAAATTTCAGAACTCGGGAAGGCATCCGATTTATCAAATAGCATGCAGTGAGGAGTGCATCTCCCCAAAAAAGCTTGGGAACATTAGAGGTGAACATAAGAGAACGTGCAACTTCAAGTAGATGTCGGTTTTTACGTTCGGAAATACCGTTTTGTTGTGGTGTGTTAACACAAGAGCTGTGATGAATGATGCCATTGGTAGTCAAAAAATCAGATAAGATGGAGTTAAAAAATTATGTGCCATTATCCGTACGTAAAATTTTAATCGATGTATTAAATTGAGTTTTAACCATCGAATAAAAGTTTTGAAATACAATTCCAACCTCTGATTTTTCTTTTAAAAGGTATACCCAACAAACACGAGTATGATCGTCCGTAAAAATAATGAACCACCTCTTATGAGAAGTTGTAGACAGACGGGAGGGGCCCCAAATATCACTATGAATTAAATTAAAAGGTGCAGAAGATTTATAAGAGGATGGTGGTAAAAAAACTCTTGTATGTTTTGATAATTGACAAATCTCACATTGAAAAAGATCATTGTGTCTAAACATAGAAGGAAACCAACGTTTCAAATAAGCAAAATTCGGATGGCCTAATCTAAAATGGAGAAGCATAATCTGTTGCACCCGGGAAAGAGGAGGAGATGTTGGAGTATGGACAGCATGGCTCAAAAAGGAATCCTCCTGAAGGTAGTAGAGACCTGAAATCGCCTTACACTGCCAATCTTCTTCCTCGAATTCCGGTCCTGAAAAACACAAGAGGATGGTGTGAAGTAGACAGTACAATCCAAATCTTTGGTCAACTTGTGGACTGACAACAAATTGCAAGCTAAAGATGGCACATAGAACACATCAACGAGAATTAAATTAGGAGTTGTGGATATATTGCCACGACCAACAACCGGGGCATAAGAACCATTTGCGGTTTTTACTCGATGAGTAGCCAACACTGGTAAAAATGTAGTTAACATATTCTTAGTTGAAGACATGTGATTGGACGCACTAGAGTCAATGATCCAATGCTCACCTGGCTGATTGAGAGCACTAAGGGCAACGTGCACAGTACCTGTGGCGGCACCTAAGGAGGAATTCTGACTGCTGGCCGATAGTAATTTGAGAAGCTGATCAAGTTGGGCTTTCGATATTGAAGTATCGGAGGAGGAGGACTGTTCCGATGCAAGAGCAACCTGTGGAGCCTTACTATCCTTTGGCTTAAACCTGTTTGGGACCCAATCGGTTGGCTTACCATGAATTTTCCAGCATGTGTCGACAGTATGCCAAGGCCGCTTACAACGGTCACACCATGGTTTCCCATCCTTGGTGCGTGGAGTAGATGAATCAGCCGGAGTGTGAGTAATAAGAGCAGATGCTTCAGGATTCTGTAAAGTAGGCGAAAGCATCACACGACGGCGATTCTCCTCCCGACGTATAATTGCAAACGCCTCATCAATTGTAGGCAACGGAGTTAACCCCAAAATACGGCCACGAGCATCATCCAAATCTCGACCGAGACCTGCCAAGAAATCATACACGCGATCTTTAGCAATCATATTACGATAAAGAACAGCGTCAGCCGGGTCTTTCCAGTCGCAAACCATAAACAAATCAAGTTCCTGCCAAATCCGCTTGAGGGAACCAAAATAATCGGTCACTGCCTTGTCTCCTTACTTTAAGTTGCGGGATTGGTTTCGCAATTCAAAGATTTGTGAGGAATTAGCAAGGTCAGAGTATGCCAGGGAGACAGCATCCCATATTTCTTTGGCCGTGGAGTGAAAGAGATATGTGGAACTTATGCTATCAACCATGGAATTGAGAAGCCAAGCCATTACCATGGAATTGTGGACGTCCCAAGGAGCAAACAATGGATCAGTGGTTGGGGGTTGAGGAATAGACCCATCAAGGAAGCCGTATTTTCCTTTGCCACGAATTACCAATTGGACGGATCTCGACCATTGAAGAAAGTTGTTGCCCGTCAATTTGTGGTTGGTAATTTGTAAAGAATAAGAGTCAACAACGATTGAATTTGGAGGAATATGAGTGGGTTTATCGTCTGAAGAGGCCATGTGTGAGAAATATTAGAGATTTGTTGTGTCCGATGTTTAAGGGAGAAAAAAAAAACGTTGCTATGGTGCTGGAAACAACAGTAGGGTTGACGAGATTCTGCGTGAAGAAAAAAAACGTCAAAGGATGTCGCACTTGCTGCGAGAAACGATGATGAAGAAAAAATACTGTAGCGAAGCCGCGAAATTACTGTAGCGCATACTGTAGCGAAGCCGCGAAATTACTGTAGCAAAGTACTGTAGCAGAATCGCAAAAATACTGTAGCAAAGCCGGGGAATTACTGT
This sequence comes from Haberlea rhodopensis, assembly GCA_907163345.1. Lineage (NCBI taxonomy): Eukaryota > Viridiplantae > Streptophyta > Magnoliopsida > Lamiales > Gesneriaceae > Haberlea > Haberlea rhodopensis. The sequence continues at coordinate 139,172 of CAJQUN010000754.1, read as the reverse complement.
AGAAATCACAGACTTTATTCGCAATTTACGTCGAGTTTTATACGAACGACACTGCGAAATTCACAGAATTTTGCTGTAAGAAAAAAGTTGATATGTGATAACCTGGCTCTGATACCATGAAAGCAAAATAGAAGGAATAAATCGAGAGAGTCTGTGCTCTCTACTTCTTCTTTTTTATTAATTTATCAACTTAACTTGAATACAAAGAAAGGTCCTCTATATATAGAGGAGAAAAGAGTTCTACTATCTTAGAATACTATAAAAGATAATCTTAATCTACAATTTAAATATAAGATAAGTAAATCTATAATCTAAGATCTACAAAACTCTTAGTATCCTTATCAATACTAAGTAATCATCTAGTTGGGAACATCTGTTGGAAGCACAGCATGTAGCTCGAGTCTAGGGAAGCTGAATGCTATTGCTTGCTTATTCTTGATTCACACATCTAATAAGGCTAAAATTTATTTTTTCTTACTTTTTAGTGGATTTCATTAAATTTTTTCCTGTAGATTCTTACTGAATTCATTAACCTCATTTCTCATATCTACTTATCAACGAAATTACATCATCAGTCTCGCAGTATTCAAGTGTCTGATGCAGATAGGCTGTCTTCATTTCATGGAACTTATATGCTTGGAGTGGAAATGATGCGAGGTGATTAATTGCTGCATGATTTAGTCCCTAATATTATTTTGTATTTAGTCAAAAGTTCTTATGTTCTCTTATTGTCCAGATTTAAAAGGTTCATTTTCCTCCATTATCGATGCTAAGATTGCTCCAGAGCACTTACTTTGCCTCTGTTTGGAGCATGATAATAAGTTCAGTCCTTCCATAAAGTCAACTTCTGCATACAATTTTTATAAGGTGATTATTTTCCCAGTAATTTTTTTTTTTTCCAGAAAAAAATTATTTTCTTACAAGTGGGTATTATCTAGTAACTTTTCTTATGACTCCTCTCTCTTTGGTTGTCATATCAGGATTCAAATTCGTCCATGTTGGCAGAATTGGTTGAGCCAGTTTCAATTCTTAGACAGCGAATATTATTTCTGATGAAAGAATGGGATGATCATCCTGCTCTTCAAAAAATTTTGGAAGTTATTGACATGATTTTAGCTCTACCTCTTGACACTCCACTTGCCAAGGTATAATATTTCATTAATTGTTCACTACAAAAAGTCAACTGTTACAGCACTTGGTAGAAAATCTGCAATATCAGCTCGAGATATGGTGAGAAATTGGTTGTTCCTTTGTGAGATATGAAATGTAATATCACAAGAAATTACCCCAACACACTGTTTTCTGTTCTAGCATGATAACCCCACCCGTGCAAAAAAAAAAAATTCAGTGATACTAAGATCATCTGCTGTTTATTGGATATTCTATGGCGAGAACATATCATACCTGATGCAGCTTCTAAACATTTATTGACAAAATTAATTTTCTTTTTGAAGGCTCTTTCGGGCTTGCAGTTCCTGCTTAGCAGGGTACGCAGTGCGCAGGAAACAGTTGTGAAATTTCCTCTTTCGGGTAAGCGTTTTACTTTCAGATTTATTTTTGTTGGCTTTCTGATGGAATACAAATAATCTTGTCTGTTGTCCCTTTGGATTTGTATTTCTAGATCAATTGCAGCCAATTTTTGCTCTGATTTGTACATGGCATAAGCTGGAGCTTGAATCTTGGCCCGCACTGCTTGACGAAGTTCAATCTCAGATTGAAAGAAGTGCTGCAAAAGTAAGTTTTAATTTCCTGCTTTTTAATCTTTCTTGGGGTAGTTTCTAGTTGATGTGACTACATTCTGAACTTTCATTTAAAATGACAATTATATGAACCAAATATCTCAAGTCAAAACTAGGATACATGATATAACACGACCTTCATTCTTATGGATTATTAAATTAATGTTTTAATTTATGTTGCATTTGACAATTAATTATGCTTCTATTGGTGTTTCAACTAATTATTCACTTTTTTATTGATTGTGTTGCTGTAATGCTTAAGCTTTATGTAATGACCTCAACTTGGTGCGCGAACCAAACTTAGGACATCAACACATTATTGTAGCTCCTACAAACCTAACTTTTGTTTATGCAATCAAATTTTCTTTTTTCATGTCCTGCTATGCAATTTAGAGTTTAATGTCGTTTCATACTTCTTTTCAGCTGTGGTTTCCCTTGTATTCGGTTTTTCAACGCAGCCATATTGATGATATTAATCAGTACAATCTATCAACTATTGAAAGGCATGTGTTCGATCTTTATCTTTCTTAAATTTTGATTGAAAAATTGCTAATACTAAATAAATCTGCAGCCTGGAAGATTATTTCAAGACATCTGGCATTGGTGACTTTAAAAAGCAACTTCAGTTACTTCTTTCTCTTCATGGGCATATTAGCAAAGAGATAAGACATAGATCTTATATAAGGTAAAGCGGAATTAATTATGTTTTGTCTTTTGATTTTCGGTGGTGGAGGCGCCTTTGAGCTATCTTCTTGATATGGTGCACTGAAACCTTAATGTTGACACTTTGTCTGTGGTAGATGGACGTAATTTTGTGTTTTGATGAAATAGTTGTGCATGAAGCCAATAATTAATTTCAAAGCGATAAAGTTTGTGATGGTAATGTCTAATGAATTGTGCAGCCCTTGTCAAGTGGAGAATGTAAAAATTATATACAATTCTTTTGGCTTCTATGTGCAATTCTTGCCACGGTAAGTCCCGTTCCTCTGAAATTCGGGGTCCAATATGTTTGCCTCTAATCATCTCATGTTAAGTTTTTGGAAGTTAATGTTTCTTTATTTCTTCAAAAGAATTTTGGAATATATCCAAACAAAAAGAAGAAGCATTGAGATCGAGTTGAAAGAAGTTTTGCAGTTGCGCCGTTGGGACCTCATTGAGAATCACTCGGACTTTGAAAACATGAAGAGAAGCAGGCAAAAATTAAGAAAGATTATACAAAAGTTTACGGTTAGCATGTGATTTCTATCATCTGAAATGAGATTTTGAATCAATGTAGTTGTCTACAAAAAATTGTGACCTATGCGATGGCTATATTGTTTGCTGACCGATACATGTCCATTTTTCCTTTCAGTCCCATCAGATTTATATTCCTTGTCTTATCTTCGTAGGACCTACTACAAGAACCTTTTATGCCTTTTCTTCAACAAGTCTCTCATACGGTTATAAACAGCCAACCTATTCAAGGTGCTGGCCCCCTTGTTGATTCCTATGAAATCAGAAGGAATCTCCTTGATATTGTCCGCAACCAGACGCAAATTAAAGATAAAGACAGGTGGGATTTATTTCCTTTTTTGTGTATGTTTTCTGCATCTTTGCACGAAGCATTCAACCTTAACCCTTTGTCGCAGCTCGATATGGTTTGCGGATTGGTGGCACACCACAGAGTTGGTGTTGCAGAGCGTTCAATCTGATACAACAACTTATATCAACTTCCCTGATGTTTCTTTGAAGAGTGTGGGAGGTAGTCTCTCAATTCTGGGACCTTAATTTGCATATTGTCCTTTTTATTGTTGGTTAAAATGCTTCCAAATCTTGCAGAAATTGTGGATGACATCAAGCGTAGTATTCCTTCACAATCTTCATGTTTTTTGTACTGGGAAAGAAAGCACTCATGGCATACAATTGGAAAACTATGCAACTCTCTACTTCACTCTGATGAACTTTGGGAGAACAAACATAAGAATTTGAGGAAGAGGAGAGCTTTGTCAGACCTTTTGAAACTACTTGATAATTGTGGCTTGTCCAAGCACAGAAAATCTGTAAAAGTAACGTGGCAATATTTTTTTATTTTTTGGTTATTCTTGAATTAGTTTTGGCCTTGTGAATCCCAGTTTTACATTTATATCTTAAAACATTAATAGCCTCCTTTTTAATTGATTTCTGCTATCATGTAGGGTCAATTAAGGGTATCCTGGCTTCTTCAGCCGTCCTATGAAGTGCAACATTTACTGTTGTCTCAAACCGATGTTTCTCCTGGGAATGCCGATTCTGATCTCAACCTCTTTCAGAGCTCATCCCATGAATTTTTATGGAATGCAGCAAATAAATTCTATTTCAAGAGCATTTCTTCAATGCAAGTTCTGGAGCAAATAAGTCTGAATTTCCATAAGGATTTTAGTCGCATACAGGTATATGGTAGAGAAATTATTTCAATTTGATGGACTTATTGATTTAGTTGTTCAAGTCTGTGTATAGAGTTTGTTATTTAGGTAAAACCAAAATGAGCTTTTTCATGACCCAGTATAGAAGCAGTAAGAGACTTATTTCTCAGAGTGCTGCATTTTTACTCAGTTCTTCATTCTCAAAAAGCTTTTCTGTCTGTTAGTGCGTACAGTTTTGAAAATTACTTATTGCATAAAAAGAAACTTTGTTTTGTCTCCTTATCACATAACTGTTGATTATATTATCCTCTCATATATAGGTCGAAAGGTCAGGTTCTTATATTGATCACCTACTTGAAATTCAACAAGAGCAAAGATCTGCGGCATATCATTTTGCAAAGCAACTTAAGTGCTTGAGACAATGCATGCTTCCATTATCAAATATCTTCTCAAGCTCCATTCATTCGGCTAAGGACACTCTCAGTGATTTCACCTTTTCAAAGAACCAATATCCTACTTTCAAATGCATGTGGCAACAAAAGGTACTCTTCCTGTAGCATAACCTGAAGTAACTAGCTGATATTGTTTTGCGTCAAATTCTGATCTCATATTTTACACCTATTGCAGCAACTCTTTGATGGTTTCTATACCACGATGTATGAAGCACATTTGTTGCTGCTAACAGTTGAGAAAAATCATCTGAGCACTTGTTCAACTGTCAAATATGGAGCCGAAAAGATTCGTCTGTTCATTCAGAACGTCCTTCCCGACTTTCAGAAATCTAAGGTATATGTACAGTTATTGTGCATCTGTGCAACACTTTTGGTTTAAATTTTGTAAAATGATAGCTTATTTCAATTGACACTTGTGGACAGAATTTGCTAGATCACCATCTTCTGGGAAGCAATGTAGATATACCGGACGAAATTAAGTTACATCCTTATGGCGTGACTAAAGAAATGGAGCTGTTGGTGAATGAAAACTTTCAGTTGATTAAAACCTTTGAAAACGAACTTTCGGCACTCCATAGTACAGAAGATGGAAAAGTTGCTGTTATAGATATCCTGCTTGGGCATTTCAAAGATTTATTTGCGAAGGTAATTTTAAATTTATACTACGTGAGATCCAGCTGGTCTTTGCTCTTGATGTTATTTTGTGATGATAAATGAGCTCGTTGATATTCAATTCTCGATGAAGAAAATGCTTGAAAAAACTTCACTTTGGGCATTCCCAACCTTTTTCAGGTTCAAATTATTTCCGAAGAGTTTAATTCTTCTCTGCAAGCAAGAAATCTCTCGAATAGTGGTAATAGGAATCCCAATCATGATGATGAGAATATAACTGAATTGAAATTGGGTTTTGGTGGTGCCCTCAAGTGCACATATAAGAATGTCCTGGGTGTATTACAGAGAGTTGGGGATTTTGCACTTACTGAAGAGTACCTGATGGATATGAAAGTGTGGAAAAATAACCTATTTGAAAATTATATAGAGCTTTTACAGTTGGACCTCTTTTGTGGCGATGTTGTCAAGATAATTCAATCTGCTGTAAGTTCATGCATTATATATTCTCTTTTAGATTTTCCATTTTATAATTTTCAAACTGTTACTTGCTTTTATACTTTTTCAGGGAAAACTTTTTAACTTTTATGGAGATGGAAATCCTGGCAGAAGTTCTGTCCTTTTGGCACATTTGAGACATTTGTATGCCCTATTGGATGTGATACTGGCCTTTGGTGATAATCTTTTGCGTGATTTTCTAGAGATCCATAGTATGGTAAGTGCTTTCCTTTATTTCTTTGTAATTGGATTATTTTTTGTTTTGTCTATTAAGACAATGATATACATGAAGAAAATAGGCTGAATATTGAAGAAGTGATAAAAAGAGAGTTCAACAATATGAAAAAAATATGCTCACCTCAAATATAGCTTCCTTAGAAAATCTGATATTGCAGCTATAGCATAAGTTGCTTTTATTCTTAATAGGAAAGAAGGAAGCATAGTCAGAGATAGCTATGGCTCGATGCTTTATAATGATGCAATGGTATGCCTAAGCTACATTATTTCTCTTGCATGTAGGTCTGTATGTTAGCTCATGTGCTTGCCAGCGTTTTTGCTTCGTTATTTGCCAAAGGATATGGCCATACTGAAGATCAAGAAAATGAGTGTGTGAAAGAAACAACTCAAGATGCAAAAGGAACTGGTATGAGTGAGGGTTCAGGACTGAATGATGTCAGTGATCAAATAAATGATGAAGACCAGCTCCTTGGAGCCTCTGACAAGGTATGAAATGACGTGTTTCAAGCTATCAGGACTTCTATTTTCACAACAAAACGTGTTATGATTTTTTTATTTTTTATTTGAAGCCAAATGAAGAGAGAGATGCTATGTCTGACATTCCAAGTAAAAATGAAAAAGGGATAGAAATGGAACAGGACTTCGATGGAGATGCATTTAGTGTTAGTGAGGATTCTGACAATGATGGAAATGAAGATATTCAGGATGAGCAACTGGAATCTGCTATGGGAGAAGTTGGTCCAAACAAAGACATAGTTGATGAGAAACTTGGGGGTATGGATGATGATGATGAGAATCACGGTGCAAATGAGAAGTATGAGAATGGCCCATCTGTAAAAGACAAAGCTTCCAATGATGAAGAGCTTCGAGCTAGGGAAGATTCTGCCACTGCTAATGAGGATGCTGGAGTTCTTGATGCAAACATATCTAGAGAACAAAAAGATGAAAATGAAAATGATGAAGGTTGTGATGGTGCAGAAGATATGAATATAGACAAAGACGACGCATTTTTAGATCCATCAGGGATAAATCTGGATGAGCAGAATCGGAGGCCTGAAGAAGACGTTCACATGGATGACCTGGAAGCTACTGAGCCAATGGAAGATGGTGAATCAGAGGATTTGAGTGCTTGGGATGCAAAGAATGATGAGGAAAAGAGCAATACAATGGATGAATATCAGGAAGACGCAGACGTAAAGCATTCTACCGAGAATGCTGAAACAGCCGACACTAAGGATGATGGCTTTGAAAAGGATTCAGAAATGGATCTTAGGATACCAAATGAAGATGTTTTGCAATCTACTACTAATTTGGTACATGACAATATTGCGTCTGCGTCTTTAGGACAGCCTAAAGAAGATTCTGAAACAACTGATGTGGGAGACTGTGCAGCAGATGAAATGTTATCTGATTTTAATGAAATTAAAAATGACCGTACTTCGAAAAGTAGTCTACAAGATGCCTCAGAATTCGAAGCCAGGGTTGCTGACTCTGCAAATGGGAAGAGATTAAGCCAGGAACAACGCAGAACATCATTACCTCCCAAGTCTCTTGTTCAGAAATCTCAGCCAAATCCTTGTCGTAGTGTTGGCGATGCTCTTGATGGATGGAAAGAGAGAGTCAAAGTGTCTCTCGATCTTCAGGACCAAATAGAAAATTCGGGTGATTTAATGGACGAGAACATAGATGAATACGGATATACTGCTGAATACAAGGAGGGCACAGCTCAAGCACTTGGACCTGCAACAGCTGACCAAATTAATGGAGATATAACTCAAAATGATGTTGACATGGAAACAGGAAATACTGATGGACAAGATCCTTCCGCTGATATTAGGATTGACGAACAGACTTCGGAAGCTGGCCCTGATAAAATTACAGCTCTGCCTTCTGTAAATGATGATAAAACACAGCAAGGTAAGTCAGATTTAGAGAAACAGCTAGAGGAATCCATGGAAGATGACGGCGATATTGGCCTAGATCATACTAGCATGTCTGAAAATTTGGTAGCTGTACAGCGGTTGTTCGTGCGTGAGGACCTCAATCAACTTACTGAGTTTCCATTGAGTAACGATGAGCTCGGTAAAGCTTGTTGCTTTAAGCAATCCAACGAAGTGAGGGATGATGCAGTCACTCTTTGGAAAAGATACGAATTGCTCACAACAAGGTTGTCTCAGGAGTTATCTGAACAATTACGTCTGGTCATGGAACCCACTCTAGCTAGCCGGCTCCAAGGGGATTATAAGACTGGTAAAAGAATTAACATGAAGAAGGTAATTGCATTGGAATCTAATTTTCAAACCGTGTTCAATGATGCATGTTTGAATTTTATCTTTATTTGAATTTTCAGGTAATTCCATACGTAGCCAGCCATTATAGGAAAGATAAGATATGGCTCCGGCGGACGCGGCCAAGTAAACGTGATTACCAAGTTGTCATTGCTGTGGATGATTCCCGCAGCATGTCGGAAGGCCATTGTGGAAGTGTTGCCATCGAAGCATTGGTGACAGTTTGTCGTGCAATGTCCCAGCTAGATGTGGGAAATTTGGCTGTGGCATGCTTTGGGAAGCAGGGTAACATCAGATTGCTCCATAACTTTGACCAGCCTTTCAACCGCTGAGGCTGGGACCAAGGTTCATTTCTGTACCACTACCTTTAATTTGTTACAATTTTAAATGACGAATCAGGCATCTTCTGATAAGTTAGATTATGTGAGGATAAGTACGAGTCCCTGAGTATTAGTAGCTCAGACACTCTGGACTTTTGCTAATGCTTCTTATATAAATATTATTTGCTGACGTTTACTGTTTGACAGATGATATCAAATTTGACGTTTAAGCAAGAGAACACGATCGCTGATGAACCTATGGCTGATCTACTGAAATATCTGAACAACATGCTAGACACTGCAACAATGCATGCACGACTACCTTCAGGGTACAATCCTCTCCAGCAGCTTGTACTGATTATAGCTGATGGCCGCTTTAATGAGAAGGTAAACTCTTCATCAAGTTTATTTTTTTCTAAAAAAAAACAGCACTTTGTGCATACCTGTGTTATTTTCAATCAACTACCTTTTAATGGTTTATTATTATTCCCCTCACCCTCACAGGAAAATTTGAAACGTTATGTGAGAGATCTGTTGAGCAAAAAACGCATGGTTGCGTTCCTGCTCCTTGATAGCCCAAACGAGTCCATCATAGACTTAATGGTAATTCATTCTCATTTGATCTCTCTTGGTTTCTTTTAATAGATAATAATACCCCCACCCCCACTTGTTAGAATACTGATGTAATTGTACCTTCCAGGAAGCAACTGTTCAGGATAAAGATATTAAGTTCTCCAAATATTTAGACTCATTTCCGTTCCCGTTCTACGTTGTTTTGAAAAACATTGAAGCACTTCCCAGGACACTTGCGGATCTTTTGAGACAAGTAAGTTTTCGAGATATAATAATGTTGTATCTTTCTTGGACGTAAGACCTGATCGAAATATTCCTCTGTAGTGGTTTGAGCTTATGCAATACGCGAAGGAGAACTGATATGTTACTAAAGACATTTCTCATCAAAACAAATGGAGGAGACGGCGCCTTAGTCGTAAAGTACATGCTCCACTGTTGAGCAGCGCAGTAATTGTAAATATCGAGGGATACTAATGCCAATGGGGTGAAATTTTGTCTAGCGATGATGTTGTGCATATATTATCATATTTTAGATCTAATATAATTCATTATTATTTGTTTTATACTTTTAAATGTAAATACATTTGAATTTTTATAAATATATACTTATTGATGAAGTGAAGGTGATTGATTCGACCACTATAATTGGAATTAAACACAATATATTATGATCGGAATTATAAATATTTTAGGCTGGTGATCGTTTATTTGCAAGTGAAATTTATATTTTTTTTAAAGAAAATTATATGAAATGGATTTTAAATTTGGTATATTCATTTTAAATCTGAAATAAAATATTTGATAAGAATAACATAAAACGCAATTTTGAAAAGAAAATAATATGACATTCATTCCTCTTGGGTTTGATTGCCAAATCCATGTTTACAAGATATATCTTCAAATTTCGAAATGTCGAGAAAAAAAAAGGCGTTTTCTTGCCAATAAAATCGTTATGTAGAATTAAAATATTACTCAGAGATGCTGCTTCGTGCATGCATGCAATGCCGTTCAGAGGAACACTTTCATTTGGTTTTCTTTGTTTTTTTTTTAAAAATAATTTGGAAATTTTTTTTTTGTCAAAAATACATCGAAATGTAACGTGTTGAAAATATACCTCAAACCATAACTGTGTAGGACGGCTTTAAAACACTGAGTAGCTGCTTCATCGTGAAGCGGCTACTCAACATCCAGTAACCGCCCACTTAGTGGGCGGCTACTCAAAGATAAGTAGCCGCCCACTAAGTAGGCGGCTACTCATTTCACACCGGCCGCTTCTTTGTTAAGCGGCCGCTATGTGCGTACCTAACCAATCCATTTAATTGATACCTACTCCATACCAATTCAAACCCACCTTACTCCATTTAATTGATACATACTCCATACCAATCCCACATACTCTATTTAATTGATACCTACTCCATTTAATTGAGACCAATCGAAATCCATCTATAAATTTAAAATCCGTTCTCAAAATACTCTATCCCTTAAAAACTTTTCTTTCTTCTTCCTGCAGTTCAGAGCTTTCGTTTCTCTCTTCAATTAAACATGCTTTACCAAAATAATTAATTCCCACCTCAAATAAATCATGCCAAAACCCATTTTTCCCAACATGCATCACATGCACACTTTAATGTACTACCGGGTCATGCCCATTGCATAACTATACATTTCACCACCATAATTAATTTACACCGAATTAATCACATAAACATAATTAATTACCCAATTGCACACAATTATTTCAGGGATATCACACCAAGAGCAGCGAATTCACATGCGAGAGCAGCAGCCGAGGCACAACCGAGAGACCAAGAAGGGGAGGAGATCGATTGAGACAGCGCGCTAACAACGAAGGGTAGAGATTTTGACGACGGAGAAGACGCCGACGACTACCTGGGATGGAGGGTCATCTTCATATTCGTTTGATTATCTCTTCTTTTAAGTTTATGATGATTAAAGACATGTCTATGTGTTTATTTAATTTATTCATGAACTAATTTATTATTCTAGAGTTAGACGTATCTTGACTTGAAACTATGTCGTTGATTATTGATTGAATATATTTTGGTTTTTCGTTTGGTTTATTTGTGCTTCCTGATTTGAATGCGTTTCAATTAACTGATCACTAGTTGAATCGTCATATTTATTTAAAATCTATCACTCGAGTGAGGGGGTTTTGAATAGGACCGTAGGAATTTACATCGTTGGAAGTTTATATATTCGAGAGAAGTATAACTCCAACGAAGCCAAGCGCTATTGAAATTGTTTAATAATTTATCTTAGGTGGACACATCAAGATGATTGTTGAATGATTATTTCTATTTAACACTCGATAGAGGTAATACAATAACATAGGATTCGTGGTTAATAAATTAGAAGAACACGACATAGTGGATGGTTGAGTGAAGTTGAACCTCTAGAATCCGTTCTCATTGAGATTAATTAGTTAATTCAAATGACTGATTATCTAAATAAAGTCGAGACTATTCTAATTAGAGTACTTGATATAACTTAATTTTCAATCCATGTGGGTTCGACATCCGTACTTCAAATTTATATACTACGCTTCAATGTTTCCTTCGCCTGGAAAACTGAATACTGTGTTTCCGGTTGTGTGTTTTAGTTTTTTTTCCCATTTTCTGATCCTTACAGTGTGATGTCCATGTCTAAAATTTGGAACAAATTTATGCTTCGACTATTTCTCACTAAAGATTTTCATTGGTGGTTGGGGCATCTTTCTGCATCTTCGCATGTGCTTTGTGTTTATTGATATAGTGTATGTTGTATGTTGGCTTCCAAGAGACTATTTTAGATATACTATTTGTGTAAGAAGCATATTATGATTTTGTTGGCTGTTGATGTGGGAATTTGGTTTTCCAGCCCTTCTTTTATTTTATATATCCAATGTTTCAAGTATAAGGTTAAGCCTACATTTTCACCCTATATTCTTCTTGCAGAACTTCAGATCGTGGAGTTTGGACGCCTACTGTTGGCGGCTGCTGCCCCTTTCTATATCTTCACATGTGCTTTGTGTTCATTGTTATAGTATACGATGTATGTTAACTCCCTATTGTTTATATAAAATCCTAAATGAACAAAGGGCTCGCTAACGTGGTCATCGCTTGCAGTATTTTTTTGTTTTGTTTCTTGTTCATTCCACCACAAAGTTTTTTTACTGATTGAGGACTCATGATCATGAAGAAATTTTATAAAAAATCTACAAATCGACCAAGATTTTTGGGATGACTGCTTCTCCAATGATTGGGAAAGGTAGGTGTAACTTTTTATTTTACAATAACACTTTTGACACCATTTTGTTGCTTAATTTGGTGATGCAAGGGACATCCATTTTGTAAGACTCTGGAAGCCTCATAGTCATATCACTCTATAGTCCATCATTTATCCCCCACTTTTGACCTAATTTATGGAAGCCTCGGAGAACATGATGTGATTAAAAGTTGGAGTATTCTATCTATTGAGGGATATACACTGAGAGATTTCATCTCTCAAATATGTCATCTTCTTTACATATAAATTTTATTTAATTGCTGGCAATAAAAATTTTTTGTAATTGTAAGGCCTGCATGAAATTAGGTTGAATCTTCTCCTTTGTGCATCGTGTAGGCCTACTCGGCTGTTGGTACACGTGACTATATTGCTCTAGAAGTTCTGTTGAAGAAGGGACATGGGATGGAATGCGATTGGTATGCATTCCTATCAATGTTGTTTTTTTCTTTATTTTGTTTGGAAAAAAAATATACGTGTTAGTCTGATGGGGATGGGATGATCTGGATCATGTGTCTTGCCCTAGGTGGTCTCTCAGGGCTATCATGTATGAAATGCTGATAGGGTTTCGACATTTCTACTCAGATGAACCTATGTCTACATCTAGAAAAGTAACGATGATAGGATCCATCTTTACATGTGTGATTGTAATGGTGTTTGCTTTCCATTTTGTCTATTTTTGCATGTTTGCTTTTTAGGGAATGTTTTTCCCATTTTATAGCTCTTAGTTATTTAATTGATATTTTCTATTATACTTTATGTTAGGATCGGTCCGGAGTGTTTAGAGGGGGGTGAATGAACACTCCTTCTAAAATTTAATCCCTTGTGATTTATTTCGGATTAGTGAAAGAAATCTGTTTCTTAATCAACTCTTTTATAGAACAGACCACTGAATGTATAAGTGCGGAACAGTCTGTTTATATATTTGTAAGAAAGGCTCGATGGCTTGAATGAAAGAACGAGTGCAGAAAGATGGAAGTTCGAAGGTAGTGTAATCCTTCTACGTCTTCCCTTCTTCCAATTAAGGAAGGTTTCTACTAGAAGACTTTGATTTATACAATCCTGTTGTACAAACCCGATTCAGGCTGGATTTACCCCACTACCAGACTGAAACTCCTAGTCACTCGATCTGTTCAGACACACTCTGTCTGACAGTTACAATTTGTTTATTACTTCTGTTTTTCAATACAGAATACACATGATGCGCACAATGATCCTAAATGATCAAATATTACAATGTAATCGTGCTTTAAGAATAATTTCAGCTCGAGAGCTTCTGAGCTTAAAAGCTTGTGCTGTTTTTGATTGATCAGCGAGAGTCTTGTTTATCTGTATTGTTGAGTCTTTTGTCCGTCGTTGTTTTTGTATTGTTGTTGCATCCTTTTATAGTTGCATGTACCAACGACATTATTTCCCTTAATGTGCAACTCTTGACTCTGCTTAATCTCTGAGTAAGCTACAGTCTTCTTCAGGATACTTGCCATTCTGGTTCATGCTTTCGGCGACTGTCAGGTAAGCTCTTCTTTGTCTTCTTACCTTTTATGGTAATCTTCAGTCTTTGGTCCTTCGTAGCATTAATTGCAACATTAAATGCTACAATAAATAGCCGTTAATGATTCCGACTGAAGAACCAATCTTTATACATCCTTGACTGCTCTGATCTGATATAGGTTGAGATCGATCTGAAGCTTCGATCTAGTCAGTCTGATATCTATTGATCCGGTCTGATATGTGATATGCCTTATCAGCTTGTTCTGTTTTGAGCTATCGATCTGGTCAGTCTGATTACCCTCGATCCGGTCTGATATGCTTTGTCATCTTATCAGCTTGATCTGTTTTGGGCGATCGATCTGGTCAGTCTGATTTCTCTCGATCCGGTCTGATATGTTTTGTCATCTTTAAAATCTCATCGATTAAGTTCGGAACTAACAAATTCCCCCTTTTTGATGATGACAAAACCTAGCTTCTAAGTCTTTTTAACCAGTCTGATAAGAACTCTGAAGCGAATACTTTTGGATCGATTACGTCTTCTTGTTCAAAATAAATGAACATTATTAAGTTGGATCGATTAAGCCTTTTATTATTAAGCCTTTTATTTTAGTTCAAAATAAATGAACAAGGACTTAACAAAGAAAGATTTCTTTATTCATCAACAGTCTTGCATACAGACAGTCTGAATATTTAAGCAATCTATTATCTTGAAGACGGATGCGGCTTGAAGTCTTTTTTCTTTTCCCCCTTTTTGTCAGCAGCAATCTCTTGGAGAAAATCTACAACTTGTGCTAGCTGAGCGCTGATAGCGTCTAGACGAGTATCTTGAGCGCGAAGGGAGTTGGCGACGGATGCTCTGACTTCAGTGGCCAGCTCGATCTGCTCTTTTCTCAGGTTGTTCTTATAAGTGGCTTGCTGAGAGAACAAATCGTTCAGTCCTCGCTGAAAGCTGCCGATACTGGCTATCATCTTCTCTTTGAATGAATCAAAGTCCAAAGCTGTAACCCTCTGACCTTGATGAACTTCTATAACACATTGAGAGAGTGACAGACAGTTGTCAGATAGGTGCTGAAGGGTCCTTGCCAGAAATGGAGGTGCATCAGATTGTCGGCTTGGAGAGTGATCTGATGATGACAATGCATGATCATCTTCTTCAGCAATCGGCACAATTGAAGATACAGCAGCTTGGTGACTTTCGGACAGGATCAAGGTGACCAGATCCGAAGAAAATGCTTGTATGAAAGCTATATCTTCATCTGATTGGACTGGAGGAGTGCTGGGTCTGGAGGGCTCCTCAATTTGTAGAGCTGCAACAACTGTGGACACCACTAGATCCGGATCGACGAACTCTGGTGCGCCAACTGTTGCAAGGTCTGCGGTTGGACTGATTTGAACGTGGGAGACTGATGATCCCAAAGGAATAGATGTTGTAGGAGAGTCCAACAAGACATTCAATGGTTCATCTTCTGTAGCAGACGGAGCATTAGGCAATGGCTGCTCCGCTGTCTGATCTGCTACTAGATCTGCTGTCTGATATGCTGCGTGATCTGCTGTCTGATCTACTACTAATTCTGCAGTCTGATCTGGTGCTCCAGAGGGAATAACCTCAATAAAGGATTCTGCCAGAGGCTTGCTTGCAGAGGGATGATCCGGGCTGGTTACTGGAGTGGATATGCTGATTTTCTGTCGTTGAAAGCGGACAGCTAAATGGAGAGCATGAATATCAATCTCTAATTGAGCAATAACAGCCCCATCATCTCTGGCAGTTGGAACATTCGGATCGAAATTCGCTTTCTTAGCAGCTAAGAGCAGAGACGCCAGTCTGAATCTTTGATTGGCCTTAAATAGCTCTTTGCGCTGCACAGCGATCCGAACATCATCGGTCTCTGTCCCCTTCAGAACTTCTTCTTCCATTTTCTGAAGGCGTCTGAGTTTGCCGAAGAACCTCTCAATGTGGTTGATCGTTCTGTACTCGACGTACTCATCAAAAACCACAATGAGCTCCTTTACTTGCTCGTCAACGTCCTCCATAGCAATGTCAATTGCTGTCTGCGCTGCAGATTTGGGCTTAGAGGAGAGTGGTTAGGAGAGAATGGTTTTGCCTTTGCCGGTGGATGAAGGGGACTTGATCCCTGATTGGGTATAGTCTCCCAACTCAGTGATAACAATCCCTTTGACCACGGGAATGGCAGAGGGGACTCGGATGGTTACTGTGGGTGCAGTGGTTGAAATTTGGGTTGTAGGTTGGGGTGTAGGGGTGGCTTTTGTTGGAGGCAATATGGGTAGTGTTTTTGGTTTGGTAATCTGGGTTCTTGGCTTCTTGGGAAGGGGCTTGGCTGGTGGCGAGGGAGCAGATTGAGTTTCTTCAGAGTCAGTCTGGATGGTTAATTTTCGCTTGACTCGAGGTTTGCGAGCAGCAGCCTGTTCTTCTCCCTTCTCAATCTTGACTGCCACCAGATCGGTAGGGGTAGGTGGAGCACTCTTTGACTTCAGCAGTGCAAGCCCTTTGGAGTTGAGAATTTTGAAGGGACTCAGAGCAGACGGCTTCCCCAGCTCAATGTCCAAGGTTTCCAGTAGCTTGCTGAGAGGAACAGCAAAGCAGACGGCCTGTTTGGAGGCGATCACTGTTTCCATCAGAACTCCAAATATAATCACGGACCAGTTCATCTTCTGTCCGGAAATAATAGTAGCCATGGCCCTGAACTTCTCGGCAGTGACGGCGTCAAAACTCCCAGCTTTGCCCAATAATGGCTTGCCCACAATTTCGCACAACACCTGGAAATGAAAGAGCATTTCCTTCTTCTTGAATGAGGGCTGCAGGCGGTGGCCAAATATAGAAATCTTCCCCTGAAGAGCTGTGAGAGAAGCTTGAGGAATCTGCCCAAACTCAGTCAGTCCGGAGTTGGGTAGACCAAAGGTCTTGGGCAGCGTCATCGGCGAGATTTCAAATGTTTTGCCCTTGACAGATGTGGAGATAGATGTCTTCTGGGATACAGCATTGGCAAACATTTCACGATCTCAGATTCGTAAACTACCGTGCCACACTCCAGAAAATTCCGTAATCCAGACGATTCCAAAGCTCGGAAAATGGAGACCATCTCTGCATCTTCAGCCCTGTAAATATCATTGAACTCAACGGAGAGAGAGTTGTGAGTTATGGTAGCCATTGGAGTAAATGGAAAAAAATATACGAAGAGTTATGAGAGATTATGAGAGAGTTAGAGAACAGAAAGCGATAAATGGTAAAAAGTGAATGAAATGAAATGTTCAGCCTGCTAAATAAGATAGAAAAGACACGTGTCTTTATCTCGAAGACTGATAAATAAATAATTCAAAATAAACGGTTAGGATAAAAGAAAGATAAGGCGGTTAAAATGCAATCAGTCCGGGCTGTTTTTGTTTTAAATAAATACAAAATAAAGAATTTATTGTCCAGACAGATCATAGGATAACATCAGATTGACATAGATCGGTCTGAAACTTCGGACCGGTCTGTGTCTTTCTAAACATTGTATTATCGATCTGTGGCAATAAAAATCTTTAAACGCGAAAAGAAGAAAACATCTAAACTATCAAGATAAGTCAATTAAACCAAGAATTTGACGGAAATAATTAAACTTAGCCTCATGGAGTGGTTTGGTGAAGATGTCTGCTGCTTGCTGCTCTGTTGAGATGTGCTCGATCCGAATCTCCTTTTTGCCAACATGATCTCGAATAAAATGATGTCTTATATCAATATGCTTTGTTCGAGAGTGCAGAACTGGATTATATGTGATAGTGATTACACTTGTGTTGTCGCAAAATATCGGAGAGTCAACAGCTTTGATGCCATAGTCTTTGAGCTGGTGTTGAATCCAGAGCATTTGAGCGCAACAGCTTCCAGCGGCAAGATATTCTGCTTCAGCTGTAGATGTGGCAATTGATGTTTGCTTCTTACTGAACCAAGAGATCAATCTTTCACCTAGAAATTGACATGTTCCACTGGTGCTTTTACGATCAATCTTACAGCCAGCGTAGTCTGCGTCTGAATATCCGATCAAGCTGAAGTTAGAATCTTTGGAGTACCAAAGACCAACGTTCTGAGATCCTTTCAAGTATTTCAGAATACGCTTAGCAGCAATAAAATGTGATTGCTTTGGTTCTGACTGAAATCTGGCGCACATACAGACTGAGAACATAATATCGGGTCGGCTCGCTGTAAGATATAAGAGCGATCCGATTAGTCCTCTATACATAGTCACTTCGACTGCCGTTCCCCCTTCGCCTTTGTCTAACTTGATTGTAGGACTCATTGGAGTGGATGCAGTTGAGCATGTTTCCATTCCGAATCTCTTAAGCAGCTCTTTGGTATACTTGGTTTGGTTGATGAAAATACCATTGCTGAGCTGTTTGACTTGGAGACCCAAAAAGAAAGAGAGTTCTCCCATCATGCTCATCTCGAACTGTCCCTGCATCAACTTGGAAAATTTCTCGCATAATTTGGGGTTAGTTGACCCAAAGATTATATCATCAACATAAATCTGAACTAACAGGGTATGTTCCCCCTTAGTGAATTTAAAGAGAGTTTTATCTACTGAGCCGATCTGAAAATCATGGTTCAGCAGAAATTGAGATAGAGTGTCATACCAGGCTCTTGGTGCTTGTTTCAGACCATATACTGCTTTATTCAGTAGGTATACATGATTAGGGAATGAGTGGTTCTGAAATCCAGGAGGTTGCTCAATGTAAACTTCCTCCTGAAGCTTACCATTAAGAAAGGCTCTTTTGACGTCCATCTGATATACCTTGAAGTCTTTAAAGGCAGCATATGCAAGAAAGATTCTGATTGCTTCAAGTCTGGCGACTGGTGCAAAAGATTCATCGAAGTCAATTCCTTCTTCTTGTCGGACTCCTTGTTCCACCAGTCTGGCCTTGTTTCTAACCACAGTTCCATCTGCGTCCAGCTTGTTTCTGAAAACCCATCTGGTTCTAATAACAGGCAGATCGCTTGGTCTGGGGGTTAGACTCCAAACTTGATTTTGTTCGAATTGATTAAGCTCTTCTTGCATGGCCTTAATCCAGTTGAAATCAGCCAGAGCTTCATCGATCCTCTTAGGTTCCAGAGTTGAGATGAAGGCAGCATGAGTGAACTCATCCATCATATGTCCTCTGGTTCTAATCGGTGCAGAGGGACTTCCAATCACTAGGTTAGGTGGATGCCTCTTAGTCCATCGATAGCTTGACTCTGGATTGTCTGGTCCAGCCGGATGAGTAGTAGTAGCGGTATGATCAGCATCTACTTTGATATGAGAGTTTGGATCATCCGGATCGGCTCGATCCGAAGAAGCTTCAGTGCCTTGATCCGATCTGGCTGGTACTTCAGGTTTTGGTGGATTGTCTCTTGACCTGTTAGCTACAATCTCATCATCACTGTTAGCTTCGAGATGGATATTTTCCATCTGATTTTGAATTGATTCTTTGTTACCCTCAACACACAAAGATTCACCAAAAACTACATTAACTGATTCTTCTACAGGTAAGGTTCGATTATTAAAAACACGATAAGCTTTGCTAGTTGATGAATATCCTAAGAATATTCCATTATCTGACTTAGCTTCAAATGCTGTAAGATGATTCTTACCATTGTTGTGAACGAAGCATTTACAGCCAAATACATGAAGGTGAGAAATAGACGGTCTGTTACCAGTCCATATTTCATATGGAGTGAGATTCAGCTTCTTGTTAATCATAGACCGATTTTGAGTGTAGCATGCAGTATTCACAGCTTCTGCCCAGAACTTTTGTGAAATTCCAGAATCAGCAAGCATTGTTCTTGCTGCTTCTTTGAGCGTTCTGTTTCTTCGTTCTGCAACTCCATTCTGTTGAGGAGTTCGAGCGGCTGAAAACTCATGCTTAATTCCATGATCTTCTAGAAAGGATTCAAGATTCTGATTTGAAAACTTAGTGCCTTTGTCACTTCGAATCCTGTCTATGCTGGATGATTTCTCATTCTGAGTGCGTTTCAGCAGCTTGATCAACTTCGGACCGGTCTGATCTTTACTGCTCAAAAATATAGTCCATGTAAAGCGTGAGTAATCATTAATAACAACAAGAGTATACCGCATTCCCCCTAAACTTGTTATTGGTATAGGACCAAACAAGTCCATATGCAATAGTTCTAAACAACGGGAGGAGGATTTGTCATTCTTGTTTTTGAAGGATGATCTGATCTGTTTGCCCATTTGGCAAGCTTCGCAGATCTTATCCTTAGCAAAATCGATCTTGGGCAGACCGATAACTAAATCATGTTTACACAGGCTAGAAATAGTCTTAAAATTGATATGATTCAAGCGTTTATGCCATAGCCAGTGTTTATTATCATTGTTAGCGGTGAAGCAAGTAGGATTATCAGGTTGAGCATGATTCCAGTTAATCTTATATGTATTTCCATTCCTGATTCCTACACGCATGGTTTATACCGTTTGATGATTTAACAGTGCAAGTGTGTTTATGAAATTCTACAACATAACCATTATCACAAAGTTGACTTATACTAATCAGATTATAGCACAGATTTTCAACTAACAGCACATCATTGATAATAATGTTACCATGGACAATCTTACCCTTGCCCACGGTCTTACCCTTTGAGTTATCCCCGAAAATGATCTTGGGTCCAGTACATTCTGTAACTTCAGACAGCAGCTCGATGTTTCCAGTCATGTGACGAGAACACCCGCTGTCCAAGTACCAGTCTGATGCAAGTTTCTTCGGTACCTGTCATCAAACATATTTATTGTTGGTACCCAATCCTATTTGGGTCCAGAACGGATTAGCCCTTTGGGAACCCACACCTTTATCAGCTTTAATGGCTTGTGTGTGTGTGGTGTGCTGTGAGCTGGTCTGTTTCGATGTTGTGTGTGATAATGTGTGCGATATGGAACCCTATGATTCTCATGGGGTAGTCTATATCTTCGTTGAACTGGTTTTGAATTATAGTAATTGTATTGTCTTCCTTGCCTTCGATCTTGCACCCTTAGATTTGGTCTGAAAGACGCAAAGCTTGTTGGTGCCTTTTCTTTGGCTTGGTTGACATATCCAATTCCTTTTCTCAACCCTTGGTTCACGAACGAGACTCCCGTTTGAATCGTAGGTGCTTCAGTCTCATATACTGTGCTGGATTTAACAAATGTCATTTGTTTGATTTTGTTCTTTACCAGCAATAGTTCGGATTCATCTTTGGTGGATTCTTTGGTGTCAAAGCCTACGCCGGTGAAATCACCAAGGTTTCTTTGTACCTCTTGTAATTCTTCCAAGGATGTTCTGATTTTGTCCATGTTTTGAATATATGAGAAAGCTTAGCATTTTGTGTGCTAATTCTCTTATTTTCTTCATGGAGCTGATCATAGGAGATTTTCAGCATATTCAGCTCGATCTGGAGATTGTTGCACTCACCCTTCTCAGAGCAGCTTGGTTTGTTAAGCTCATCCATTTGATCATTGACTTTAGCTTTGTTTTTCTCAAATGATTCAGCTAAGATCCTATAATCATTAGCCATGTCTTGCAGTGCGGACATGAGCTCTTCACGTGTAAATTCATTTGAGTCAAAATCAAATACCTCGTCTGTCTGACTCAACTCTTCGTCTGCCATTAGACATTGAATATCTTCTTCGCTTTCGCTGGAATAATATTCGGAGCTTTCTGAATCGGAGTCAGTCTGAGCCCACTTGTTGTTTCCTTCTTCAGCTACTAGGACCTTTTGGGACTTTCCATGATTTTGCGGTCTTTGTAATGCTTCTTTTTCCTGTCATCGCGATGCTTCTCCTTCCGTTCTTCTTTCTTCGGTCTGGTGCAATCTGCAATGAAATGTCCGGTCTTACCATAATTGTAGCAAGCCTGATCATTAACAGCATCGTCCTTTCTTGATTTATAATGAGAGGGTTTAAAGTTCGTCTTATTTTTAGACATAAATTTACCAAATTTCTTGATAAATAATGACATAGCATCATTACTTATCTGTTCATTAGATCGATCTGATGTGGAGGCGATCTGGTCTGGAATAGTTGCCAGTGCTTTGTTTGGTTGAGAGATGAATGGCTCTGCTTCACATCTGCTTATCAGTTCGAACTCATATGCTTTAAGATCTGCGAACAGATCATGAAGTTCAACCTTGTTCAGATCTTTGGACTCCCTCATTGCAATGGTCTTAACATCCCATTCTTTTCGCAGGGCTCTCATAACTTTCAGAGCGATCTCTCTGTTTGAGTATTCCTTGCCCAGACCATTCAGTTCATTAATGATGCCAGTGACTCTTTCATCAAACTCGTTTAGAGTTTCTCCACTCTTCATCTTTATGCTCTCAAATCTTTGAAGAGCAACAGTCAGCTTGTTTTCTTTGGTCTGGTCGTTGCCTTCACATAGCTGTGCTATCTTCTCCCAAATTTCTTTGGCAGTAGAGCACATTTTGATTTTGCTGAACATGTTCTTGTCCAATGTCTTGAACAAGATGTCTTTGGCAACGTTGTCGAGATTTGCTTTCTTTCTTTCCTCATTCGTCCAGAGGGATCTATCCTTCTCTACCATTTGTGGTTCTCCACCAGTAATGGCGACTGTTTTATTGACTTTCAGAATCTTCATTGGTCCATCAGTGATGACGAACCACATATCGTCATCCTGAGCTGCCAGATGAGCTTGCATTCTGATTCTCCAGTCATCATAGTCTTCTTTTGAGAACATAGGAATTTTGTTGAATGATGCCATCACCTCAAGTGTCTTTATGCTGATTAAGATGACCTGCTCTGATACCACTTGTTAGGATCGGTCCGGAGTGTTTAGAGGGGGGGGGGGGGGGGGGGTGATTGAACACTCCTTCTAAAATTTAATCCCTTGTGATTTCTTTCGGATTAGTGAAAGAAATCTGTTTCTTAATCAACTCTTTTATAGAACATACCACTGAATGTATAAGTGCGGAACAGTCTGTTTATATATTTGTAAGAACGGCTCGATGGCTTGAATGAAAGAACGAGTGCAGAAAGATAAGAACACAGAATATGTTTCTGGAAGTTCGAAGGTAGTGTAATCCTTCTACGTCTCCCCTTCTTCCAATTAAGGAAGGTTTCTACTAGAAGACTTTGATTTATACAATCCTGTTGTACAAACCCGATTCAGGCTGGATTTACCCCATTACCAGACTGAAACTCCTAGTCACTCGATCTGTTCAGACACACTCTGTCTGACAGTTACAATTTGTTTATTACTTCTGTTTTTCAATACAGAATACACAAGATGCGCACAATGATCCTAAATGATCAAATATTACAATGTAATCGTGCTTTAAGAATAATTTCAGCTCGAGAGCTTCTGAGCTTAAAAGCTTGTGCTGTTTTTGATTGATCAGCGAGAGTCTTGTTTATCTGTATTGTTGAGTCTTTTGTCCGTCGTTGTTTTTGTATTGTTGTTGCATCCTTTTATAATTGCATGTACCAACGACATTATTTCCCTTAATGTGCAACTCTTGACTCTGCTTAATCTCTGAGTAAGCTACAGCCTTCTTCTTCAGGATACTTGCCATTCTTGTTCATGCTTTCGGCGACTGTCAGGTAAGCTCTTCTTTGTCTTCTTACCTTTTATGGTAATCTTCAGTCTTTGGTCCTTTGTAGCATTAATTGCAACATTAAATGCTACAATAAATAGCCGTTAATGATTCCGACTGAAGAACCAATCTTTATACATCCTTGACTGCTCTGATCTGATATAGGTTGAGATCGATCTGAAGCTTCGATCTAGTCAGTCTGATATCTATCGATCCGGTCTGATATGTGATATGCCTTATCAGCTTGTTCTGTTTTGAGCTATCGGTCTGGTCAGTCTGATTACCCTCGATCCGGTCTGATATGCTTTGTCATCTTATCAGCTTGATCTGTTTTGGGCGATCGATCTGCTCAGTCCGATTTCTCTCGATCCGGTCTGATATGTTTTGTCATCTTTAAAATCTCATCGATTAAGTTCGGAACCAACACATTATTATTTTCCCTGTCAATGATAGATATTAAGGATGATTCTAAATCACCCTAAATTAAGCACATATAACTATTTAGATTGATCACAAATCACACTAATTAAGCATGGCTATTATTTGTTACCATTCTTGAGTTGATTGTAATTATTATTTAAAGGCTCAAAGTCTCTGTGAATAATAAGAGATTCTTTTACCAACAATACTTGTTCATCTATATGGTATCTAGAGCTCCTCTCTCACGAGATAATTAGACCAAATCTCTTTCCTATTTTTTTTCTCTCTCTTTTTTTTTTCTCTCGGCCATCACCATGTCTGATACAAACAATTCTACTGCCACCTCCAACCTTGAAAACCCAGCCATCACTACTACTCCACATATCGTACCCATCACCGCCCATCAACACATTCCTGTGCATCTCACATCGTCAAACTACCCCTCTTGGCGTGCCCATCTTGTGGCTCTCTTCAATGGCTATCGGCTTGCTGGTTTTCTGGATGGAACCCACCCATGTCCCGAGCGTGGTGCACATGACACACCCTCGCCGCTATACACTACTTGGTTCCAACATGACCAGTTATTGTTAGCTGCTATTTTTGGCTCCCTTTCATCGGACATACTGCCCATGGTCTCCACTGCCAGCACCTCTGTTGTTGCGTGGTCCACCCTTGGTCGTCTTTTTGCCAACAAATCTAGGGCTCGAGTGATGCAACTCAACGATGATATGGCTCGCGCTTCCATTGGCACACAATCTCTTAGTGCCTTTCTCCAGTTTATTAAATCAAAAACCGATGAGCTAGCTATCATCGATAAACCTGTCTCGGATGATGATATCACGCTTTATATGCTGAATGGTCTTGGCCACACCTACCGTGAAATCGCTGCCCAATCCGAGCCCGCGAAACTTCATTGCGTTTTGAGGAATTCCATGATCTTCTGGTAGCTCATGAATTATATCTGAAGCGCTTCGACTTCATCGCATATTCACTGGTTGCTACAACCAATAATATACAGCATAACTCCATCCATAACTCTCAGCACCAGTCGCGGTCTTACTCTCGCGCGCCTCAGCCTGGTCATTCGCATTCTGCTCGTAATCGTGGTGGCACTCAAAGTCGTGGCAATACCCGTTCAAACAGGGGATCTTCCCCCAATTGGTCACAGCAACAACGTCAACCTGTTCTCTGTCAGTTATGCGGCTATCAAGGTCACATAGCACCTTGCTGTCGCAATTTTTCACCACCCACTGCGATCTCCTACTCCCTCCA
Source organism: Haberlea rhodopensis (assembly GCA_907163345.1). Classification (NCBI taxonomy): domain Eukaryota; kingdom Viridiplantae; phylum Streptophyta; class Magnoliopsida; order Lamiales; family Gesneriaceae; genus Haberlea; species Haberlea rhodopensis. The sequence continues at coordinate 114,036 of CAJQUN010000754.1, read as the reverse complement.
CCTATCCTACTCCTTGGCTAATGGTTTCCGGAGCCTCTCACAATATCACTCCCGATCTTGGAAATTTAACGATCCACTCCGAATATGACGGCACAGATGAGGTTCAAATCGCAGACGGTACAAACATGCATATTACTCATTCTGGTACCTCAGTTCTTACATTTCCGCAGCGTGATTTCACATTATCTAATGTCTTGTGTGTTCCAACTGCCCGAAATAATCTATTATCGGTTCATGACTTTACTAAAACTAATGATGTCTCCGTTGAATTCTTTCCATCGTATTTTATTGTGAAGGATCGATCCACGGGGGCGAAGATAGCTCACGGCACATTTGAAAACGACGTTTATCACATACGTCTGCCTTCACCTAATCACAAGTATGCTGCAAATTTGGCTCGGTTGGGTGTTCGAACTTCTCCACATACTTGGCATGCACGTTTGGGTCACCCGTCTCTCAAGACTAGTCAATTTATTATTTTGCATTTTCATTTACCCATTTCTCAGAAATTATCGCGTGAACATTTTTGTGAGTCATGTTATATTAATAAAACTGAGAAATTACCGTTCAGTGAGACATCACTCTTTAGCTCTCATCCTTTACATTATATTTATGCTGATATGTGGGGTCCTACATCTGTTCCGTCGGTGAATGGTCTTCGTTATTATCTGCTTCTGGTTGATCATTTCAGCAAGTACAACTGGATCTTTCCTATGACCACTAAGTCACAAGTGTGCTCTATCGTTAAATAATTTAAATCATTGGTTGAGAAACAATTTGGACACCAAATTAAAAAATTTTACAGTGACAATGGGGGTGAATTTCTAGCCCTTCGCAGTTTCTTTAACAATGAAGGCATCAGTTGGCTCACTACAGCTCCTCATACTCCTCAGCAAAACGGCACAGTTGAACGACGTCACAGGCACATTCTAAACACTGGTCGTACCTTATTACACCATGCTCACCTCTCACATGAATTCTGGAGTTATGCACTGGAAACTGCTGTCTATCTCATAAATCGTATGCCCACACCAGTTCTTCAACAACGATGCCCTTTTGAGGTCTTATTTAAAAAGCTACCTAATTATCTGAAACTACGTACATTTGGTTGTCTGTGCTTCCCATGGCTCAAACCTTATTCATCTAGCAAGCTGGATTATCCTTCTCGACCATGTGTTTTCCTTGGATATTCTACGTCTCAAAGTGCCTACTAATGTTTCGACTTCGAATCTCAACGCGTGTTTATTTCACGTCACGTCCGTTTCTCGGAGAGTACCTTCCCATTTGACACACGCGATTCATCCACAGTCCCTACTAAGTACCAAGATGTTTCTTCCCAGGCTATTTCAGTTCCAGTCACAACAAACTTGTCACCTATCTCATCTGGTCTAACTCCAGTCTTGGCCACTCACCCTACTAGCCCAGATACACATCTCCGTAATACTTGCAGTAGACCAAGCTCTGCAGCAGTTCCACACCATCCCTCAACTCCGCCACCTAATCCAGACCCGGCTCCACCCAGAACACATGGCATGCGGACCCGAAGCCAAAATAATATTTTCAAGCCTAAGCACGCTAACTCCGCATCTCGACATCCTCTTCCAAATGTTCTGGAACCCACCTGTGTCTCTCAGGCTCTTGCTAATACTCTTTGGCGTGCAACCATGGCTGAGGAATTCACCGCTCTTCAACGTCATGGAACCTGGGACTTAGTTTCTCCCCCAGTCAACACTAATATTATTGATTGCAAATGGGTTTTTCGGATAAAATGAAAACCCGATGGCACCATTGATAAATATAAGGCTCGCCTTGTAGCTAAAGGCTTTCATCAGCGTCCCAGAGTTGACTATACAGAAACATTTAGCCCAGTAGTAAAGCCAGTCACGATTCGTACAGTTCTTTTTGTTGCGGTAATGCAGCATTGGCCTCTTCGTCAACTCGACATCAGCAATGCATTTCTTCATGGCTCTCTTACTGAAGCAGTATATATGTCCCAACCACCTGGATTTGTTGATGCTACCTCTCCATCTCATGTTTGTCTACTACGTAAATCCCTCTACGGCCTACGACAAGCTCCATGTGCGTGGTATCATGCTCTGGGCACCTCTCTCGTCTCATATGGCTTCATCCAGTCCCTAGCTGACAGTTCACTCTTCACCTATCATCACAGATCCATTCATCTTTTTGTCCTCGTCTATGTGGATGATCTCATACTTACAGGGTCAAGTGCAGCTCACATTACTTTTGTTACGAAACATCTTCAACAGCATTTCGCAGTTAAGGATCTTGGCTCGTTATCGTACTTTCTTGGTATTGAGGTTGCGAAATGCAAAGAGGGCATCTTTCTGTCACAACACAAGTACACCGTCGATCTTCTTCGGCGGCATCAAATGGATGGAGCCAAATCATTGAGTACCCCAATGGCTGCCAAGCCCTCTACTTCTTCATCTGGTTCTGTCACACCCACTGAGTATCGACGTGCACTTGGGGGATTACAATACCTTACTCTTACTCGACCAGATATTGCATTCACTGTGAACAAACTGGCTCAGTCTATGGCTTCCCCTGCTGCTGCTGATTGGTGTGCTGTCAAGCGCCTTTTTCGATACCTTAAAGGAACCCTTCACCATGGCTTACTCATTCGTGGATCCTCTGATCTCACTATCACTACCTACTCTGATTCCAATTATGCAGGGGATAACGGTGATAACAAATCTACATCAGCCTATTTGGTCTTCTTGGGGACCAATCCCATCTCGTGGCGATCAAGGAAGCAAAATGGTGTTGCACGCTCATCTACAGAAGCTGAATATAGATCTCTTCCATCCGCTGCTGCTGAAGTCTGCTGGATTAAACACCTGTTTCGCAATCTTGGAATTCTCATTCGAACACCACCACGCATCTTGTGTGATAACATCGGTGCAACTCGTCTGGCACTCAACCCGGTCTTGCACTCCCGCATGAAACACATTATGGTTGATCTGCACTTTGTTCGTGATCTCTCTCACAAAGGGCATATCTCCGTCTCCTATGTCAATACTGTAGATCAACTGACATCCTCACCAAACCCTTACACCGCACACGCTTTGAAACTTTACGCTCCAAAATCTCTATTGCCGATGGAACATCGATTTTGCGGGGGCGTATTAAGGATGATTCTAAATCACCCTAAATTAAGCACATATAATTATTTAGATTGATCACAAATCACACTAATTAAGCATAGCTATTATTTGTTACCATTCTTGAGTTGATTGCAATTATTATTTAAAGGCTCAAAGCCTCACTGAATAAGAGATTCTTTTACCAATAATACTTGTTCATCTATAATAGACACCTCATAAAGTCATGATTGTAATATACGATAAATATGGAGTTCTTGTTTAAATAATAAAAAAAGTTCTTTCCCTCAGTAAACCCTACAATAATATCTATTTCAAATCAATCTGGAGGAGATCCGCATAACGTTGCATAGTTCTTGCAAAATTTCTTTAGACTTGTGCAAGTTTTCTTTATGTCGGAGTTGTCTTTTGCTTTTATATATGAAGAAAAATAATGTGGTCTGTCTTTCGCTTATGTTGGACATTTATTTTTCTTATGCTTTATTGATAAATTTCATTGCTATAGGTTGTTGCGCTTTTGTCTTGGTGCAGATAGTAAACTTAAGAATTCATTTAAAATTACCAGAAGACGCAAAGTTAGCACCAGAAGCAAAAGATCTTATATGCAAACTCTTGTGTGATGTAGAGCAAACGCTTGGAACAAGAGGTACTGATGAAATTAAAGTTCTACTCATGCATTTAATCAGATCTGCAACTTCTGGAAAACCATTAGCTTACCGGTTACACTATCTTTCCACGGTCATCCCTGGTTCAAAGGCATTGAGTGGGACAGGCTGTGTCACATGAAAGCGGCATTCATTCCAAGGTTAATGAAGAGTTGGATATACAGAACTTCGAAAAGTTTGAAGAGGTTTTCTTCTTTTTTCAGTTACACGTGTCTTGTATGCTTCTCCTTTGTTATTCTTTTTCTCATGTCTTTGCGATGTTCTTGCAGTCTGACAATTAAGTTCCTTCGGCAGCAAAATCGGGACCTCGGAGCAAGGTTGGTATATGCTACCAATAACATCTCAATTTACCGTTTTTCTGATGGTCGGAAACCTTCAATTCTCCATGGTACCCTGTCCACATAGAAACCATTAATGACTCAGTTCAGCCAAAGGCTTCGTCGTCTGGGAGATGTAGGATGATTTTGTATATGGAAGCCTTTATTAACCATAATTTTTTTAGGGTTTTTTGAAAAAACATAAAAAAAAATAAGGAAGTTGAAGAAGAAGCCAAAATCACATTTATTGGTTTTTTTTTTTTTTTTGTTGAGAATACACTTATTGGTCTTTTGATTTCAGTATAGTAAAGCCTTTTTTAAAAGCCCAAGCAAACTCCTTTTTAAGAAAATGGTTTTATAAAAAAATGAATGCACACGTGGACTATGATACTATGTTAGTCGAGTAACATGATGTGCAATGATGTGCAACATAGTAGAATTGTGATACTCTAGTTAATATCATGTTGAAACATGTGTTGAGATATGTAGGACATGATAGTATGCATAAAAGAAAGATATGATTTCGTTAAGTAACTTTGAATTACTTGAAGGACCTATGTATATAGTAAGAAAGGGGGAGGAGTAAATGGTAATGTGAGGGAGAGTCAAGTAGATAAAAGGAGGAAAATGAGAGGACTTAAATGAAAATAAGTCATCTTTATCTTTAAATCTGAGAGAGGAAAATTAGAACACGCTTCAACCAAATTTCTCTAAGTTTTCTTTCCTCCTTTCTAATTTTTGGGTAAATTTCTCTGCAATCTTTGGTAGAGAGGTTGAAGACCTCATTGGTAAGTGAATTACAATTATTCTTGCTTTCTTGTACTGATTTGGGGGAAATTTTGTATGAAGTATGTGGTATTTTCTTGTTGGCTTCAAAACTTGAATTTGTGTGTGTGGTATGTTGAAACAAGAGATTTTATGAAGCAATAAGTTGAATAAGGATAATGGAATGTTGGTTAAATGTATGGAACGATATGGATATGTTATAATTGTAAGAATAGGTGGAAAAAAATGAAGAAGAGGCAAAAATGGTGAAAAGAGACGATAATCGCGTATACAGGGGTCACCGATCGATCGGGCTCTTACGCCGATCGATCGGGCGAAAGGAAGAAAAGGTGCTGCCCCAGGCGATCGATCGAGCGTGTTGATCGATCGATCGACAGGCGTTTCACGATCGATCGGTAATAAATACCGATCGATCGGTGAAGGCAGAACATGTGATTTTTATTTGTTTGCTCTTTTCAAGTTATTATATGATGACATAGAGGATATGGTAAATATTTCTTTGATATTGAATAATGATTAATGATATGATTCTCCTATGATGATATCCATGTAGAGCCGTCACAGACTACTGGTGGACATTGAATAGGGTGAAAGATCGTGTTGGTGAGCACTCTACCTTTTGTCTCAGGTACGTGGGACGTATGAACACTTGTGTTATCATTCATATCTAATTGTGATTATTATATGAAGTGGAGTGAGTGAAGATTAACGCATTGAGGCGTGTTTGTGTATTATTACGAGGCATGCCGTAATATAATATTTGGAGTTCTTATATGGAGTTGAAATGCAATATACATTGGCTACTCTTATGATGGGATCATAGTGAGCGTAATAGCAATGGTATATGTGCTACCCATATAAGAATAAATATTATATGCACCCTGCAGATTTGGAAAGGTATTCACTGGGATGAGTGGATTATGACATGTCAAGATATTTACATAAGATATCTCAATTGTAGAAATTATATTATGTTTGAGTCTGCTACAGGAACAACTAAAGGAACCAAGATACATATGAGATACATGGAGTTTTTATAACTACTGTTTTGGTGATTTATTTGTACTATTTGTCTATGTATGTTGATTTCAAGTACAATGGTGTTCATGTATTTTTATTGTGGGTTGTTCTGTAGGGACATTTTGGACAAGGGAAGCCAGGATTGTGGGTCCTTTTGCAGTACAAATGAAGATAGAGTAACTGATAAGAAAAGAGAGAAGACATGTCTATTTTTGAATGTATCTAAATTATTGCATGTAACTTATGAATAAATAATAGTGATTCATAATCAACTTAACTCTAGACGTACCAAATATAATTCATGATTTACATTATCTTATCTTATGTTTTAATGGTCACGTCGCTAAGGCAGTGAGGGCCTTACATTAGTGGTATCAGAGCATATACCTGGGTGTTGGGTAGACTAGTGACCTAGTGGGGTTTAGGTGCACTAAGATATATGTTCTGCTTGCTATTCGTTGTTGTCTTCTATGCTCTGTTTTAACAGGTATATTGTGATGCTCTATATGTACAAAGCATGGCTAATCTGCCAGAAGGTTTGGATGAGGCAATGAGTGTCAATGCTAGTGGAGGTCCAATTCCTGTGCCATCACCTCCAGTCGGTCAAGGACCTGTTGAACAAGTATTGTTACCAGGAGAACTGAGTTTAACACAGTTTTTGAGCTATCAACCCCCAAAATTTGAGGGTACTGAAACTGGAGAGGAAGCTGAAGATTGGTTGGAACGGATCGAGCAGCTATTTGTGTCCGCTCCTTGTGCTCGCACTGTATGGGTCCGATTGGCAGAATTTCAGTTAGCAAAGAAACCATATTTGTGGTGGAAAACAACAGTGCAAGAAGTACAAGCTCTGGGACAAGTAATTGACTGGAATGTTTTCCGCACCCGCTTCCTTAGTCGTTATTTTTCTGTTGCTGCAAGACAACTAAAAGAAGAGGAATTTACCGCGCTGAAACAAGGAAACGTGAGTGTAGCTGATTACACTCATCAGTATTTTGCCTTGTTACGATATGTTCCCCATATCGCTACCAATGTGAAAGCTAAAGTGAGACATTTTCTGAGAGGCTTAAGGCCGGAACTCTTTGAAGAGTGATTTCACAGAACCCTACTTCCTTTGAAGAGGCTATGATGAGAGCAGAATTGGCTGAAATCGGAGTAAGTGCCTATAAAGAAGTAGCATCACAACAGAGAGTGGTTTCTGATAGTTTAGGTGAGCAATTTAAAGCAAGGGGTAGATCATCCTCATAATCCGTATCATCGAGATATAGTGGTAAACAATTTGGTGGGAATCAGTTGAACCGAGAACAGACACAGACTATAGGGAGTCGACTTATTCGGTGTTTTCATTGTGGAGGGCCACACTTGAAAAGAAATTGTCCAAGGTTGGAAAGCGTGGGCAGTGCTCCAAAAGCAGATCATGTGACATGTTTTGTATGTGGGGTGGTAGGTCATATAGCACGGAATTGTCCGAATCGTGTTGGACAAAGGGAAAGAGGAAAAGCATTGGAAAGTCAACCGCAACAGGGCTTACCTCCACTTACATTTTGGGGACCATCTGTTAGACCTTTTCAAGGTCAAGTGTATGCATTGAATCGAGAACAAGCAAAGCGGCTCCAGAGGATGTAATCACGGGTAAGTGTTTATTATGTACTTATCCTGCTTTAATGTTGATTGATACGGGTGCATCGCACTCTTTTGTTGCACGAAATTTTGTAACGAAGTATGATATGCTTCCGTCCCCATTGTTGATACCTCTGGTTATCTCGACACCCGCGGGAGAAAAGATGATAACAAATAGCATGTTACGGAATTGTGTTATTAATTGTGATGAAAATACTTTGAGGGCTGATTTACTGATTTTGGATATACATGATTTTGATTGTATCGTTGGGATAGATATCTTGAATAACTATCAGGCTCTTGTTGATTGCTGTCATAAAATAGTTCTGTTCAAATCTGAATTGGGTCAGAGGTGGATCTTTTATGGTCAAGGTTCACGTTCAAGAATTCCGTTGATTTCTATGATGAAAAAGTCACGTTTGTTAGAACGTGGACACCTGGGCTATAATTTGGCTATTGATATAGCAGAAAATGAGATAGATAAAAAGATGAGATATACCAGTTGTTGCTGAATTACAGATATCTTTCCGGATGAAATTCCAGGATTTCCACCAACTCGAGCAGTGGAATTTGAAATTGAATTGATGCCAGGAACATCTCCAATTTCTCGAGCACCGTATAGAATGGCTCCAACTGAGTTAAAAGAGTTGAAGACTCGGTTGCAAGACTTATTGGATAAAGGATATACGACCTAGTGTTTCACCTTGGGGTGCACCAGTGCTGTTTGTAAAGAAGAAATATGGGTCGATGCGACTATGTATTGATTATAGACAACTGAACAAGGTGACCGTGAAGAATAAATATCCTTTACCGCGTATTGATGATTTATTTGATCAACTACAAGGGTCTGCAATCTATTCGAAGATAGATTTGAGGTCAGGGTATCATCAAATATAAGTAAAACAGGCAGATGTACAGAAAACAGCATTCCGAACTCGCTATGGCCACTATGAATTTTTAGTCATGCCATTCGGGGTAACTAACGCTCCGGCTGTTTTTATGAGCCTAATGAATCAAGATTTCCATGACTGTCTGGATCAATTTGTGATTGTATTTATAGTCTATAGATGACATTTTGATTTACTCGAGAAATGACACGGACCATGCTCAACATTTACGAATTGTCCTACAAAATTTGTGGGAGAATCAATTATATGCCAAATTTAGTACATGTGATTTTTGGTTGAGTAATGTGAAATCTTTAGGACATGTAATATCACGAGAAGGTATTGCAGTAGACCCGATGAAAATAGAGGATGTGGTAAATTGGTCAGCGCCTACTTCGGTACCAGAAATTGGCAGTTTTCTAGGCTTGGCTGGCTATTACCGACGTTTTGTTGAAGGTTTTTCCAAAATTACAAAGCCATTGTCACAGTTGACACAAAAAGGAATGCCTTTTATCTGGTCTGACAATTGTGAACAGAGTTTTCAAGAATTAAAACATCGATTGACTACTGCTCCGATCTTGATTATTCCAAATGAGCATGAACAATTTACCTTGTATATGGATGCATCTTTACAAGGATTAGGATGTGTATTGATGCAAAAGAAACATGTAGTAGCTTATGCTTCACGATAATTGAAGTCCCATGAAACTCGATACCCAGTGCACGATTTGGAACTTGCTGCTATAATTTTTGCTCTGAAAATTTGGAGACATTATTTGTACGGGACTAAATTTACTATTTTCACCGATTATAAAAGTCTAAAGTTTCTGTTTACTCAGGCTGAATTGAATATGAGACAGAGACGATGGATGGACTTACTGAAAGATTATGACTGTGAAATAGCATATCATCCAGGTCGAGCTAATTTGACAGCTGATGCATTGAGTCGTAAAGTCAGAGTGACAACTGATGATGTAAGCCGATTATCAACATTAATGACTGCATATTGTCATTTAGGATATGATTTTGATATTGTTACATCACCTATGCGAGTATCAACATTGATGGTAGAACCAGTTATCTTTTAGCAAATCGGAGAACCCCAAAAAATAGATGATGAAGTTCTACAATGGAAAAAGATACTAGCACAAGATCAAGTATCTAAATTTCGTATAGCTGAGGATGGTAGTTTACGATTACAAGATTGATGGGTAATTCCTAATAGGTATGAACTACGTCAAAATTTACTACATCAGGCTCATTGTAGTAAATGCAGCATGCATCCTGGTGGTAAGAAAATGTATCGAGATCCGTCTTCCCAATTTTGGTGGAAAGGAATGAAACAAGAGATAGCAGAATTTGTGAAACAATGTTTAATATGTCAACAAGTAAAAGCAGATAGGAAAAGACAAGGTGGTGAATTACAAAGCATAACAGTACCGATGTGGAAGTGGGATCACATATCAATGGATTTTGTAACTCATCTCCCGAGAACTCCTTCAGGGTATGACGCGATTTGGGTTATTATAGACAGATTATCAAAGGTAGGGCATTTCATACCGTATAATATGAGTTTTACATTTGTGAAAATGGCACGTTTATATATTCGAGATGTGGTACGGTTGCATGGAATTCCCATATCGATATATCTGATAGAGATCCGCGATTCATTTCACACTTTTGGGAAGGATTACAAACAGCCATGGGGACTGAAGTACGACTGAGTACAGCCTATCATCCACAATCGGATGGACAGACTGAACGGACTATACAGACTTTGGAAGACATGCTACGAGCATGCGTGTTGGAATTTGAATCTACATGGCAAGAGGCTCTTCCTTTGATTGAATTCTCATATAACAATAGTTACCAAATGAGCATACAAATGGCTCCATTTGAAGCTTTATATGGGAAACGTTGCCGGTCTCCTTATGTTGGGATGATACAGATAAAATATCGGTGAGTGGACCTGATATGATTAGGGAAATGGATGAGAAAGTGAAACTCATACGACAAAAAATGAAAATGGCTCAAGATAGACAGGCAGCTTATGCCAACAAGAGGCGGAGACCCTTAGAATTTCAAGTTGGTGATAATGTGTTCTTAAAGATTTCACCTATTAAAGGTGTTGTTCGTTTGGTGTAAAAGGAAAGTTATCACCACGTTATGTTGGCCAATATGACATTTTACAGCGACTTGGTACATTAGCCTATCGATTAGCGTTGCCGCCCTTGTTATCTGGTATACATAACGTTTTTTCATGTATCAATGTTACGTAAGTATGAACCTGATCCATTACATGTCTTACAACCATCAGAAGTGCAGTTGGAATTGAATTTTTCTTATGAGGATCGTCCAGTATGCATTTTAGATCGCACTGAGTGTAAGCTTCGTAACAAAACGATTCCTATGGTAAAGATTCAGTGGGAAAAACGGGGTGTCGAGAGGCAACATGGGAGACGGAGCAGCATATATGACAACTCTATCCTGAATTATTTGACGGTATGTGTTTTAGTATTTCTTTGTGTTACATTCGATTTCGGGTCGAAATCTTTTATGGTGGGAAGAATTGTGATACTCTAGTTAATATCATGTTGAAACATATGTTGAGATATGTAGGACATGATAGTATGCATAAAAGAAAGATATGATTTCATTAAGTAACTTTGAATTACTTGAAGGACCTAATGTATATAGTAAGAAAGGGGGAGGAGTAAATGGTAATGTGAGGGAGAGTCAAGTAGATAAAAGGAGGAAAATGAGAGGACTTAAATGAAAATAAGTCATCTTTATCTTTAAATCTGAGAGAGGAAAATTAGAACACGCTTCAACCAAATTTCCCTAAGTTTTCTTTCCTCCTTTCTAATTTTTGGGTAAATTTCTCTGCAATCTTTGGTAAAGAGGTTGAAGACCTCATTGGTAAGTGAATTACAATTATTCTTGCTTTCTTGTACTGATTTGGGGGAAATTTTGTATGAAGTATGTGGTAATTTCTTGTTGGCTTCAAAACTTGAATTTGTGTGTGTGGTATGTTGAAACAAGAGATTTTATGAAGCAATAAGTTGAATAAGGATAATGGAATGTTGGTTAATTGTATGGAACGATATGATATGTTATAATTGTAAGAATATGTGGGAAAAAATGAAGAAGAGGCAAAAATGGTGAAAAGAGACGACAATCGCGTATACAGGGGTCACCGATCGATCGGGCTCTTACGCCGATCGATCGGGCGAAAGGAAGAAAAGGTGCTGCCCCAGGCGATCGATCGAGCGTGTTGATCGATCGATCGACAGGCGTTTCGCGATCGATTGGTAATAAATACCGATCGATCGGTGAAGGCAGAACATGTGATTTTTATTTGTTTGCTCTTCAAGTTATTATATGATGACATAGAGGATATGGTACATATTTCTTTGATATTGAATAATGACTAATTATATGATTCTCCTATGATGATATCCGTGTAGAGCCGCCACAGACTACTGGTGGACATTGAATAGGGTGAAAGATCGTGTTGGTGAGCGCTCTACCTTTTGTCTCAGGTACGAGGGACGTACGAACACTTGTGTTATCATTCATATCTGATTGTGATTATTATATGAAGTGGAGTGAGTGAAGATTAACGCATTGAGGCGTGTTTGTGTATTATTGCGAGGCATGCCGTAATATAATATTTGGAGTACTTATATGGAGTTGAAATGCAATATACATTGGCTACTCTTATGATGGGATCATAGTGAGCGTAATAGCAATTGTATATGTGCTACCCATATAAGAATAAATATTATATGCAGCCTGCATATTTGGAAAGGGTATTCACTGGGATGAGTGGATTATGACATGTCAAGATATTTACATAAGATATCTCAATTGTAGAAATTATATTATGTTTGAGTCTGCTACAGGAACAACTAAAGGAACCAAGATACATATGAGATACAGGGAGTTTTTATAACTACTGTTTTGGTGATTTATTTGTACTATTTGTCTATGTATGTTGATTTTCAAGTACAATGGTGTTCATGTATTTTTATTGTGGGTTGTTCTGTAGGGACATTTTGGACAAGGGAAGCTAGGATTGTGGGTCCTTTTGCAGTACAAAATGAAGATAGAGTAGTTGATAAGAAAAGAGAGAAGACATGTCTATTTTTGCATGTATCTAAATTATGGCATGTAACTCATGAATAAATAATAGTGATTCATAATCAACTTAACTGTAGACGTACCAAATATAATTCATGATTTACATTATGTTTTAATGGTCACAGCGCTAAGGCAGTGAGGGCCTTACAAGAAGACAGAGTCTAGATAGCAACTTTGACCAAGGAATATGAATGCTCCAAGAAAAGTATATAGCGAGCTTTCACTTTGGCTATGAAATTCCATCGTGAAGCATGCATTTACTTGCTTAATATGCTCTGATCGAACCTGATTATGTTTTTTTTTTTCATGATGCAGATGCTTTCATCTAATGATGTACTTTATGAGTTACACTTATAAGAACTTTGAAATAACAAAATAATCACGAAGTTCCTGGAATAGGTAGTGTATCTGTCACTTTGGGCGAAGTAAACCACATTCACTTCTATTTTGTACTCATTCATTTGAATCTTGTTAACTCATCAAGTCGTGACTTGTTATTTCCATATGAATTGAAGAAGAAGAAGAGCACAAAACCGAAGAGACCAAATAAGACGATTACTGGCACCGTACCTTGCACGGTGCAACACAAACTAGTATATATATATGTGCTGAATCTTTTCCAAAGTCATTAGGAGCACGAATGCCAAATATATACATATACATATATATATACACAAGTCTAAATATATATATACACGTATACATATACATATATACACACACATATATATATATAGATATATATGAAAAAGTTAAAAAAAAATAGAGAAATTTTGTGTTTATTGGTGTAGAAATAATAAGAATGTAAAGAGGAAAGGGTTCATGGAAAAGTTTGGTGAGCGGGGAGGACGAAAAGAGCAGAGGGGATTATTGATAGGCTCGAAAAACTCGAATTGAAGCTCAAAAATCTCAAAGCTAGCTTGAATTCGAGCTCTGTTTCGAATTGAATTAGAGCTAAAACTAATAGAAGTTCGAATTTTGAATCGAGCTACGAATATGTCTATTAGAACTCGAACCCAATACTAAAATGTTCTTAAAGTTTGGCTCGACTCGGTTCGTTCACACCCCTATTCAAAATGGTCAGCTTAAAAAAAGAGATTAGCTAAATAAGATCAAGTCATATTCCAGGCACCACTTATAAGATGATAACATATCAGTTTTAGGATCTTTTTTGCCTTATATTCACTGTATTCTTTATATTTGAGAGCTTAAATGAGAGTGAATATATTTGTAACAATTGATTTATCACAACAGTTTGAGAGAGCCTTTGTTTTAGTTTCAAATTTTAAAGATGACAAAACAAATCAGATCGACCGAGCCATGACAAAACAGATCAGACCGATCGAGCCATGAAAAAACAGATCAGACCGATATAGTCTATCGCAAAATCAGAACGGATCGATGCAAACCAGTCTGACCAAATCGAAGCACAGATCAGCTCAATAAATATCAGATCAGAGCAGACAAAGTTAAGTAAGCTTCGTCCTTCAGCCCGAATAATTAACGGCTATTTATTGAAGCATTTAATGATGCATTTAATGCTGAAAAAGACCAAGGACTAAAGATTACCTTAAAAGGTAAGTAGACAAAGGAGAGTCTACCTGACAAACGCCGTAAGCACAGACCAGAAGGGAAAGTGCCTAAATTCAGTAGTCTGTTCTGCTTAAAGGTTGATTAAGAACCAGGTTTCACTCACTAACCTGAGAGAAATCAATAAGGATTAATTTTTAAAAGGAGTGTTCATTCACCCCCCTCTAAACACTCGAGTCCGATCCTAACAAGTGGTATCAGAGCAGGCCGTCTTAATCATCAAAGATACTTGGGCTGATGGCATCATTCAACAAGATTCACATGTTCTCAAAGGAAGATTATGATGATTGGAGAATCAGAATGCAAGCTCACCTGGCAGCACAGGATGACGATATGTTGTACATCATAACAGACGGACCAATGAAAATATTAAAAGTGAATCCTGCACTAGGAGGATTAAGTGGCGAACCTCAGATGATCGAGAAAGAGAGGGTCACCTGGACAAATGAAGAGAGAAAGAAAGCCAATCTAGACAACGTAGCCAAAGACATCTTGTTCAAGACGTTGGACAAGAACATGTTCACAAGATTAAAATGTGCTCAACTGCCAAAGAGATTTGGGAGAAGATAGCACAGCTATGTGAAGGGAATGTCCAAACTAAGGAAAACAAGCTGGTTGTAGCTCTACAAAAATTTGAGAGCATAAAGATGAAGCCTGGAGAAACTCTAAACGAGTTTGATGAAAGAGTCACTAGCATTATCAATGAACTGAATGGTCTGGGCAAGGACTATTCTAACAGAGAGATTGCTCTGAAGGTAATGAGAGCATTGCCAAAGGAATGGGATGTCAAGACAATTGCAATGAAGGAGTCTAAAGATCTGAACAAGGTTGAACTCCATGACTTGTTCGCAGATCTTAAGGCGTATGAGTTTGAACTGATCACCAGAGCTGAAGCAGAGCCATCCACCTCTCAAGCAAACAAGACACTGGCAACCATTCCAGACCAAACCACCCCTTCAACAGACCGATCTATCGAATAGATAAATAATGATGCTATGTCATTATTTATCAAAAAAATTTGTAAATTCATGTCTAAGAATAAAAGGAATTTTAAACCTTCTCATCAGTATAAATCAAGAAAAGATGATACTGTTAACGATCAGGCTTGCTACAATTGTGGTAAGACCTGACATTTTATTGCAGACTGCACCAGACCGAAGAAAGATGAAAAGAAAGGCATCGTGATGACAAGAAAAGAAGCATTACAAAAAATCATAAAAGTCATCATGGAAAGTCCCAAAATGTTCTGGTAGCAGAGGAAGGTAGCATCAAGTGGGCTCAGACTGACTCAGAATCAGAGAGCTCAGAATGCTCATCCAGTGAAAGTGAGGAGAAAATCCAATGCCTAATGGCAGACGAGGAGATGAGTTAGATGGACGAGGTATTCGACTTTGACTCAAATGAATCCACACGAGAAGAGCTCATGTCTGCACTGCAAGACATGGCTAATGATTATAGAATATTAGCTGAATGGCTGGAGAAAACTAAAGCTGAAGCCAAAGATCAAACAGATAAGCATATCAAACCAAGCTGCTATGAGCTAGGTGAATGCAATAATCTGAAGATTGAGCTGGATAAGCTGAAAATCTCTTACGAACAGCTCCATGAAGAAAATAAGAAAATTAGCACACAAAATGCTAAACTTTCTCACATTTTCAAAACATGGACAAAATCAAGAGCATCATTGGAAGAGTTGCAAGAGGTACAAAGAAGTGTCGGTGACATCACTGACATATGCTTTGGCACCAAAGATGAATCTGAGTTGTTGCTGGAAAAGAACAAAATCAAACAAATGACATTCGTTGGATCCAGCACAATATATGAATCCGAAGTGCCTACAATTCAAACGGGAACCTCCTTCACGGATGGCTAATCCGTTCTGGACCCAAGTAGGATTGGGTATCAATAGTAATTGTGTTTGATGACAGGTATTGAAGAAGCAAGTGTCCGACTGGTACTTAGACAGTGGATGTTCTCGACACATGACGGGAAACATCGAGCTGCTGTCTGAAATCACAGAATGTGCTGGTCCTAAGATTACTTTCGGGGATAACTCAAAGGGTAAGACAGTGGGCAAGGGTAAGATTGTCCATGGTAATATTATCATCAATGATGTGCTCTTAGTTGAAAAGTTATGCTGCAATCTGATTAGCATAAGTCAATTATGTGATAATGGTTATGCTGTAGAATTTCACAAACGCACCTGCACTGTCAAATCATCAGATGGTATGACCATGCTTGTAGGAATCAGAATGGAAATACTTATAAGATTAACTGGAATTTCGCCCAACCTGATAATCCTACTTGTTTCATCGCGAATAATGATAATAAACACTGGCTATGGCATAAACGCTTGAATCATCTTAACTTTAAGACTATTTCTAGCCTGTGTAAACATGATTTAGTTGTCGATCTGCCCAAGATCGACTTTGCTAAGATAAGATCTGTGAAGTTTGCAAAATGGGCAAACAGATCAGATCATCCTTCAAGAACAAGGATGTCAAACCCTCCTCACGTTGCTTAGAACTATTGCATGCAGACTTGTTTGGTCCTATACCAATAACAAGTTTATGGAGAATGCGGTATACTCTTGTTGTTATTGATGATTACTCACGCTTTACATGGACTATATTTTTTAGCAGTAAAGATCAGACCGGTCCGAAGTTGATCAAGCTGCTGAAACGCGCTCAGAATGAAAGATCATCTGGTGTAGATAGGATTCGAAGTGACAAAGGCACTGAATTCTCAAATCAGAATCTTGAATCATTTCTAGAAAACCAAGGAATTAAGCTTGAATTCTCAGCCGCTCGAACTTCTCAACAAAATGGAGTTGCAGAACGTAGGAATAGAACTCTTAAGGAGGCAGCAAGAATAATGCTTGCTGATTCTGGTATTTCCCAAAATTTCCGGGCAGAGGCTATAAATACTGCATGCTATACACAAAATCGATCCATGATTAACAAGAAGCTAAATTTAACACCATATGAAGCATGGACAGGTAACAGACCGACTATCTCTTACTTTCATGTATTCGGCTGCAAATGTTACCTCCACAACAATTGTAAGAATCATCTTACAGCATTCGAAGCTAAGTCAGATAATGGAATATTCCTAGGATATTCATCTGTTAGTAAAGCTTATCGTGTCTTCAATAATCGAACCTTAACTGTAGAAGAGTCAGTTCATGTAGTGTTTGATGAATCCTTGTGTATTAAGGACAACAAGGAATTAATTCAAAATCAGATGGAAAATATCCAACTCGAAGCTAACAGTGATGATGATATTGCAGTTAACAGATCAAGAGACAATCCACCAGAACCTGAAGTACCAGATAGACCGGATCAAGGCACTGAAGTTATTCTAGATCGAGCCGATCCGAAGGTTATGAACTCTAATGTTAAGGCAGATGCTGACAATGTCAGTACTGCTACTCCATCTGGACCAGATGTTCCAGAATCAAGCTACCCCTGGACAAAGAGGCATCCACCTGATCTAGTGATTGGAAGTCCGTCTGCACCCATAAGAACCAGAGGACAGATGATGGATTAGTTCACTCACGCTGCTTTCATATCTAATCTGGAACCCAGATAGATTAATGAAGCTTTGACTGATTATAACTGGATAGATGCCATGCAAGAAGAGCTCAACCAATTTGAACAAAATCAAGTCTGGAGCTTAACCCCCAGACCAAGTGATCTGCCTATTATTGGAACCAGATGGGTCTTCAGAAACAAGCTAGACGCAGATGGTGTGGTAGTTAGAAACAATGCCAGACTGGTTGCACAAGGCTTCAGACAAGAAGAAGGAATCGACTTCGATGAATCCTTTGCACCAGTCGCCAGACTTGAAGCCATCCGAATATTTCTTGCATCCGCCGCTTTTAAAGACTTCAAAGTATATCAAATGGACGTAAAGAGTGCATTCTTAATGGTAAACTTTAGGAGGAATCTTACATCGAGCAACCTCCTGGATTTCAAAATCACTCATTTCGAGATCACGTATACCTACTGAATAAAGCAGTGTATGGACTGAAACAAGCTCCAAGAGCATGGTATGATACTCTGTCTCAATTTCTTCTGGATCATGATTTTGAGATCGGTTCAGTAGATAAAATTTTATTTAAATTTATTAAGGGGGAACATACTTTGTTAGTTCAAATATATGTTGATGATATTATTTTTGGGTCAACTAACCCCAAACTCTGCGAGAAATTCTCTAAATTAATGCAGGGACAGTTTGAGATGAGTATGATGGGAGAACTGTCATTCTTCCTGTCTCCAAGTCAAACAGCTCAGCAATGGTATTTTCATCAATCAAACCAAGTATACCAAAGAGTTACTCAAAAAGATTCGGAATGGAGACTTGCTCAACTGCGTCAACTCCAATGAGTCCATCAATCAAGCTAGATAAAGAAGAAGGGGGAACATCAGTTGAGGTAATAATGTATCGAGGTCTGATCGGATCGCTATTATATCTTACAGCGAGCCGGCCTAATATTATGTTTTTGGTCTGCATGTGCGCTAGATTTCAGTCTGATCCTAAGCAATCCCACTTTATTGCTGTTAAACGCATTCTGAAATACCTAAGAGGATCTCAGAGTGTTGGTCTCTGGTATCCCAAAGATCTAAATGTTAATTTAACTGGATATTCAGACGCTGACTATGCAGGGTGTAAGATCGATAGCAAGAGCACCAGTGGAACTTGTCAATTTCTAGGTGAAAGATTGATCTCGTGGTTTAGCAGGAAGCAAACATCTATTGCCACATCTACAGCTGAGGCGTAATATCTTGCCGCTGGAAGCTGTTGCGTTCAAATGCTCTGGGTTCAAGATCAGCTCAGAGACTATGGCATTCAAGCTGCTGAGTCTCCGATCTTCTACGACAACACAAGTGCAATTGCTATAACGTATAATCCAGTCTTGAACTCTCGAACAAAGCATATTGATATCAGAGATCATTTTATTCGAGATCATGTTGGCAAAAAGGAGATTCGGATCGAGTATATTTCAACAGACCAGCAAGCCACATACATCTTCACTAAACCACTCCATGAGGCTAAGTTTAATTATTTTCGTCAAATTCTTGGTTTAATAGATTAATCTTAATGTGTTAGGCGTTTGCTTAATTTTGTTTTAAAGAATTGGTGTTAGCACAGATCGATAATGCAATAGTCAGAAAGATACAGACCTGTCCAGACTTTCAGAACGATCTCTGTCAATCTGATATTTCTGTTTATAAAAAAAAACACTATCAGTCTTTAACATAGTAAATTTTTTTTAACAGCCCCGACTGATCGAAATTTAATCCCCTTACTATTCTCTCATCTTGTCCGTTAAAATTTGAATTTTTAAATATCAGTCATTGAGATACAGACACGTGTCTAATATCTCGCATTTAGCAGGTTGTACATCTCATTTAGACTTCACTCTTTACAAATTACTGTTGTCTGTTTATATCTTCAAATCCTTCCATCTTCCCTACTTTCTTAACACTTACTCAAATGGCAACTATCACTCACAACTCTTTCTCTGTTGAGTTTGATGCGATTTGCAGGGCTGAAGATCCAGAGATGGTGTCAATGTTCAAATCCTTGGACTCGTCAGGATTAAGGAATTTTCTAGAATGTGGTACAGTGGTTTACGAATCGGAGATTAGAGAGCTGTTCGCCAACGCTGTTTCCCGCAAGACCTACATCTCTACTTCCGTCAAGGGAAAATCCATCGACATTTCTCAGGCGACGCTGTCAAAGACCTTTGGACTTCCTACCACTACCACTGGAATGTCCGATTTTGGTCACATATCTCAGGCCACCCTTGAAAACTTTCAGGGCCGAGTATCAATTTTTGGACTGAATCTGTAGCCAGCATTCAAGAAGAAAGAAATATTGTTCCACTTTCAGGTTTTGTGTGATATTGTTGGCAAGCCACTGCTGGGCAAGGCTGGAAGCTATGATGCAGTAACCTCTGAGAAATTCATAGCAATGGCTGCTACCCATTCCGGACTGAAGATGAACTGGTCCGCTATTTTGTTTGGATTTCTGTTGGAAACAGTTATTGCAGCAAAACACGTTGTCTGCTTTGCTGTTCCACTCAGCAAGCTTTTGGAGTCGATGGACATTGAGCTGGGGAAGCCATCAACACTCAATCCCTTCAAAATCCTTAACCCCAAGGGATTGGCATTACTCAAGTCCAAAGGTGCTCCACCCACTCCTTCTGATCTGTTGGCTGTAAAGATCGAAATTGGACAGGAACAGGCTGCTGAAAGAAAGACTAGAGTTAAGCGCAAACCTGATAGTCCAGACTGACTCAGATGAAACTCAGTCTGCCTCTACTACTTCATCCCCAGCCAAACCTCCTCCAAAGAAGCCACGAACCCAGATCATCAAGCCATTGTCAACCTTAAATCCCAAACCCATATCCATCTCACCTTCAACAAAAACCACCACTGCATCCCAAGCTCCAACACCAAAAACCCATGCTCCACCTCAACCATCCAAAACTCAACCGTCCAAAGCTCCAACCTCTGTACCCAAGGTCACTATCCGTGTCCCCTCCACTATCCCTGTGGTCAAGGGAATTGTTATTAAAGAACTGGGTGACTACACCCAATCAGGGATTAAGCCATCGTCTGCTGTTGGAAAAGGGAAAGCTGTCTTAACTGAACCTGTCTCTTCCAAGCCTAAGTCCGCCGCTCAAACCGCAATTGACATTGCCATGGAAGATATAGACAAAGTGCAGGAGCTTACAGTAGTATTTGATGAATGGGTCGAATACAGAACGGTCAACCACTTTAGTCTGTTCTTCGGCAAGCTCAAGCGGTTCCATAAAATGGAACAAGAAGTCCTGAAAAGGACAGAAACCAATGGCGTGCGGTACATCGCAAGGAGTTGTTCAGGGCTAATCACAGACTAAGGCTGGCAAACTTGCTTATCACAGCCAAAAGGTGGATTTTGATGCCACCAGCCCGACTGCAAAGGATGACGGTGCAGTCATTGCTCAGCTGGAGATGGACATTCTCACTCTCCACATGGTTGTTCATTTTCAACGTCAGAGGCTCAACATATCAACTCCAGTTCCCAGTCCAGATCACCCAACTGCAAGCAAGACTGTGGCAGAGCCAATCTCTGAGCCACCTATTTCTGATACAGCGGAGCAGCCACTGACCAATGCTCTGTCTCCTGCAGAGACTGAGGCAATGGATGTCTTGCTGGAATCTCCAACGACTTCCATTCCGTTGGCATCTTCAGTCATAAATATTCAAACCAGCATACTAGACGCACCTCCGACAGTTGTCTCACCAGACTTTGTCGATCCGGATCTAGTTGTGTCAACAATAGTTGCAGCTATACAGGTTGAGGAGCCTACTAGACCTCTCACTCCTCCAGATCAGTCTGCTGCAGATTTGGCTTTTGTGCAAGAATTTTCTACGGATCTAGTCAAATTGATCTGATCCGATATACGTCAATCTGTTGATTCTACAATCGTACCGGTTGAGGCAGCAATTGATCTGACTGCATCACCTACTGATCACTCCCCAGACCATCCCACTGATGAAGCTTCATCTCTCGCCAAGTCCCTTCAAGAACTCTATGAAAACTGTCTCTTTCTCTCTCAACGAGTAAGAGAAGTTCATCAAAGCCAAATGACTACACATTGGGACTTTGAATCTTTCAGAGACAAGATAACGGCAAGCATCAACGGTATTCAGCGTTGGCTGGATGATTTGTTCTCTCAGCAAGCTTCATTCAAGAACAGCCTGAGAAAAGAACAGATCGAGCTGGCTACTGAAGTTAAAACTACAGTTGCCAAATCCCTCCTTGCTCAAGACACTCGCCTGGATGCTATTTGTACTCAGCTAACGCAGATCGTATATTTCCTTCAGGAGATTGCTGCTGACAAAAAAGGGGAAAAGAAGAAGGATTTCAAGCCAGCTCAGCAGTCCTCAGCGAAGAAGTAGATACCTGTCTGTATGAGTCTGACATGTAAATGTATTCATCAGACTTATCAATAAAATCAAAGTCTTTCAATCGCATATCTGAGTCTTATTCATTTATTTTGAATAGTTCATTTATTTTGAACAAAACGACATAATCGATCTGAACTACAACTTCCAGTGTTCATTTATTTTGAACAATAAGATTTAATCGATCTAAAAGAATACCCTTCAAAGAATTAAAAGACTTTATAAGAGGACATAGAAGCTAGGTTTTGTCATCATCAAAAAGGGGGAATTTGTTAGTTCCGTATTTTAAAGATGACAAAACAGATCAGACCGATCGAGCCACGACAAAACAGATCAGATCGATCGAGCCATGACAAAACATATCAGACCGATATAGTCTATCGCAAAACTAGAACGGATCGATGCAAACCATTCTGACCAGATCGAAGCACAGGTCAGCTCAATAAATATCAGATCAGAGCAGACAAAGTTAGTAAGCTTCGTCCTTCTGCCCGAATAATTAACGGCTATTTATTGAAGCATTTAATGATGCATTTAATGCTAAAAAAGACCAAGGACTGAAGATTACCTTAAAAGGTAAGTAGACAAAGGAGAGTCTACCTGACAAACGCCGAAAGCATAGACCAGAAAGGAAAGTGCCTAAAAGAAGAAGACTGGAGCTCGTTCAGAGAATGAATAGAGTCAAGAGTTGCACCTAAAAGAAAATAGTGTCATTGGTATAAACGACTATATAAGAATGCAACTAAGGTACTCGAAGTAGGACTTTACCGATCAATCAAGAAACAAAACAACACAAGCTACAAGTCAAAACATTCTTGAGCAGAACCGTCGCTGAAAGATATTCATCTTACCAGTCTACTCAAAGTTTTCATAAGCACATCATATTGTAATATTTGATCATCAAATGATCATTTTGTGCATAGATAAATTCACTCTGTCTTCTGTATTTGTATTAAGATAGAAGAGTGAGATTCAATTGTAACTGTCAGACAGATTATGTCTGACCAGATTGAGAGACTAGGAGTTTCAGTCTGGTAGTGGGGTAAATCCAGCTGAATCGGGGTTGTACAAGTAGTTGTATTACTCAAAGTCTTCTAGTGAATCCTTCCTTGATTGGAAGAAGGGGAGACGTAGAAGGGTTTGCCTTCGAACTTCCAGAAACACATCTTGTCTATTTACATTCTGTATTGCGTTACATTTTATAAGCCATCAAGCCGTTCTTACTAGCCAAGAACAGACCGTTTCCGCAATCTCATATTCAGTGGTCTGTTCTGCTTAAAGGTTGATTAAGAACCAGATTTCACTCACTAACCTTAGAGAAATAAATAAGGATTAATTTTTAAAAGGAGTGTTCATTCACCCCCCCTCTAAACACTCCAGTCCGATGCTAACACTTTGCATATGAGACTTGAAATAGTATGCTAGTTGAGATGCTAGGAGTTATAGTTATAAGAGTGACCTCGGCTGGAGTGGGTGTTTGTACGAAAATGAGTATACAAGTAGATCTATGCGGTGAAAGAATGGAAAACATAGAAGAATTACATCACTCGAACTTCTATAAACAAATCAGTGTGCATTATTTTCTGTCTTATTTTAACTTGCATAATTTTACTTCGCTTAATCAGTTACAATGTAGGTTAGTTTGATTTTTTTCTGCTTGGTTTTTTAAATCAAATTTGAGCTAACTCTAGGTATAAATAATTTCAAGAATACGAACTATTTTATCTCAATTGACTGAACTCAAATGGGTAGACTGATTACACCAATCTCTATCGTGACAAAAAATACCTTTCGTAAGTATTATCTTACTATATTTATCGTGTTGATATCACTATTTGTTTATTTTATTTTTAGAATAGTCCAGCACTCAAAATTTCTAACTAGAATTTGTATTATTTGTATGACGTCATATATATAAAGCTTTTTCCTATTGCATAAAATTAAACAAAAATTTAAAAAATTTAAAATTATTTTTTATTATAAAAAATATAAATAAAATATTTTGACTTAATTAAAGGTACGCGTTGCATGTCATCTTAGCAACATATGATAATTGTTTGAACAAATTAAAATAAAGCTACAAGACTTGGTGTTGGCATCCTTATAATCTTATTGCAGCAATATAAATATTTTTACTCCATATACAAAAAAACTAGTGTTTCAAAATCGGATCGAACATTAAACAACTGCCTTTACTGATTACAGATTCGATCGGTTCAACCGGTGATGATGTCAGGTTCAACCGGTGATGATATCAGCATTATGTAATATCTATTTAATTTTTGTAAAATATATTCCTTGTATTTGCTATATCAAGTTGTTCGCAATAAAAAATATCGTTACACCAACATAACATGTCCAACTTCAAAAATCATATCAAACCAAATATCCAACATAAAAAGAAAAAAAAAGCATCTCAAAAACAACAAACAATGCAAAAATAACAATATCCCAAAAATCATATATGAAATGATTCATATATTTTATAATTACGAGAAACTAAGCATTTTATATATAAAATATACAAGACAAATTTATGGAAGTATATGAATTTTTTGATAAGACATACATAAAATATTATGTTGTAATTATTTCAATAACAATACATTATATGCTATATTTTTGTTAAAAAAAATTGATTTATAATTTTAACAAAAAGAAAAATTAAAAAAAGAAAAATAAAGGAACCGATCTGTTCACTGGTCGACCGGTTTACCGGTGGAACATTTTTTATCAGTTCGATCCGATTTCCACCGATTTTTAGTAGGATATTTTAGAGGGTCAACCTCATCGGACCAAGCACCTGTCCGGTCTGTTTTTCAAAACAGTGCATAAAACATGGTTTAGCAAGTTAAACTCTTACATGTTATTTCAAATTTGATTTCTTAAAATGTTAAAATAAAATTAACAAAAATAATCAAAGATATAAAGCAAATGATGAGAAAAAGGAAAACAAGTGGGAAAAATAGAATTTTGTATAAACTTATGAAAATTACCTGCTACAATATAGGTTTTTTTTTTTCTTGTAAACCACCTCACCATTTTTCATATTTGGAAAATTATGAAATTTCGTGTTGAATGAATCTTATTTCAGACACTTGAAGTTACCACGACTGAAAATTGTAAATAAAGGCTATACATGTGTACAATAATAAAGAAAAAGGGGGATAATACATGATATGATCCCTCTTGTTTACACACATTCACGATTTAGTCCCTATGTTTACACTGATCCGATCTAGTCCCTTGATTTTTTAAATTTGTCTCAAATTAGTCATAAACGTTAAATGCACAGTTAAAAGTAACGGATAGGGACTTAATCGGATCACTTAAAACTTCAGGGACTGAATCGGGTTATTTTTAAAACTTCAGTGACTGAATCGTGAATTGATGAAATATTAGGGACTGATTCGGGTCATTTAAAAAGATTTGGTGACTTAATTCTTTAAATTTTTAATTATTATAGTAATTTATATGGATTCTTTATTTATAATTTTTGCTATTTTTTGTAAATTTATTTTATTTAGATAATGATATAATATGCTAAATTCTACATAAAATCATTTTTCACTCAAACAAAATAAAATAAAAATCAATAGCATAAAATATATTTCGATGGCTAGTTTACTTAGTAAACAAAATATATTTTTTATTTCACTAAATTATGTCTATCAGATGTGTCATCAATTTATAAAAAAATTATTTCATTTTTGATAAATTAAATAAATTTTGAGATAAATTAAATAATTTTTTTTATAAATTGATGATATTTTTTATAATTATTTAAATTATCTTGTGAAAATTGATTTTTATATAGAATTTAATATATTATATTATAATTTAAATAATATGACATAATTATTTAAATTTTATCATAATTTAAATATATTATAAAAATTTCATCAATTTATAAAAAAATTATTTAATTTATCAAAAAACCTATTTAATTTATCAAAAGTAAAATAATGTTTTTTTATAAATCGTCGACGACACATCTGATAGACATAATTTAATGAAATATAAAATATATATTGTTTAATAAGTAAACTAGCTATCGAAATATAGTTTGTATATCAGTATGCTAGTGATTTTTCTTTTGTTTTGTTTGAGTGAAAAAATGATTTTATGTAGATTTAATATATTATATCATTATTTAATAAAATAATTTTCCAAAAACTTGCCAAAATTATATATAAAGTATCCATATTAATTACTATAATAATTAAAAATTTAAAGAATTAAGTCACCCAATCTTTTTAAATGACTCGAATCAGTCCGTAATCTTTGCATAAATTCTTGATTCAGTCCCTAAAGTAATAAGTGATCTGATTCAGTCATTCTCTATTAGTTTTAACGGTGCATTTAACGTTTAGGATTGAATTTGGACAAATTAGAAAACTAAAGGGATTAAATCGGGTCAGTGCAAATAGTAGGGACTAAATCAGAAATGAGTGCAAACAAGAGGGACCATATCATATATTATCCCAGAAATAAACAATATATTCAAATAAGGTATGAATTCATCAATATAAAAGAGAGTCGCTATGCTATGGATCAGCGATTCAACGCCATTTTAAAGATACAAGTAAATACCTGGACCCCGGATTGAAAGTCCTATCGCTTTCTAGATGGATGGAGTGGCATGTATCAATCTGATACGGCTTGATAGGGAAGTTAATGGTAGCTGATGAGCTAGAAGTAAGTTCCCCACCACTCTACCAGCAATAATTATATATAACTACATAAATATGCCATGCGACCCACAAGGTTTCAATAATTTTTTTTTTGAAATGCATATTAGGGTAAATTTAAAAATAGTTCCATAAAATATTTCAATACTAATATCAAATTTTTAGGACTAATCAAATGTAGTCCTAGATAATTTGTTTTTAACAAAAAATAGCCAAACATAAAAGTTTTTAACAAATTTAGTCCCACGAAAATTATTTTTTTAACAAAAGTGGTCCCAAAATTGAATATGGATCTTTATGACCACTTTGATTAAGGGGGTGTATTGGATGATGACTTTTAAAGACTTTTAATGACTTTTGTGGAGTTTAAAAGTCTAGAAATATTCAATCTAGACTTTTATGTACTCAATAAAAATCTAGTGGTATTCAAAATAGACTTTTATAGAGTGTTTAAAAGTTTGGCGGTATTCAAACTTGACATTTATTAACTCAATAAAAGTCTAGTGATATCCAAATTTCAATAGACTTTTAATGACTTTTGTGTTATTCTTTAAGTACAAAAATTGAAGCATTATGTACAAGCATAAAAAGTTCAAAATTCTCCATTACTCATCCCATGGATTTGGCTTGACTTTTGTTTTTTTTTTCCCAATTTAAACTGGAGATCTCAAATGGTATGTCTAAACTCATCACCTTACTCTCTTCTCTTCTAAAGCAAGTGGCAGAGTCGAACGATCTCAACCGTTCACTCCAACTCGATAAGTATAGTTGTTCCATGGCCTCACAAGGCCAACCATATCAATTCAAAGCTGTCTTGGAATATGCCAATTGTAGCCCTTCTTGCTACATTGTTTCCTATGTTTATATAGACCGATTCACTTAGAGACAACATACGTTGAAGATCAATTCTTTTAACGTTCACAGGCTCCACTTTTCACACATATTATTTATATCTCCAAAAAGAAATGGTGCTTCATCCACGGATTACTGCAAAAAATCTTCCAAACTTTTTTGAGTGTCAAGTATGAAGATGAATCATCCCATCAACACCATCAACGGCTTGTTGTTTAAGTTCGTTGGATTTTTATTAACCAGAGTAAATTATGATAATTTAATTATTTTTTAAGATTTTTTTGGAGGATATTCGGTTATATGCTGTAAAATCTTGTTTTTCTTTAATGTATGAATGTTGAAGAGAATATATTGATGTTATCCGGAAATAGTGTGTTGGTTAATTCTTGTTTTAAAAAACAAATAGATTCCTATTGATTAGTTCCGATTGAGTCTCCAGCAAACAATACATGCAAACAATACATGTTTGTTTCGCAGTTTCTCTAGCATTATTCTACCATCAAATATGGGCAAGTAGCAATTTTTAGGTCAACTACACAAAAATCATCATTAAGAGTCAATAATGAATACACCCATAAAACTTGTATTGATTAAAAACTATAGTATATGATTATTTTTTATTAAAATAATTTTCATATGATTATATTTGATTAGTTCTAAAAAATAGGACTAGTGTTGTAAATATTCCTATTCTATATGGCTATTTTTGAAATTTATCCTCCGGACAATGGCTGCCTCTTTGCTTCCAATCACCTCCTAAAGCCCAGAATTCGAGTTTTAATTAGGAATTTAGCCTATAAAAGTAGTTGAAGTGAATTGTGCAATGTCAAAAAGTTACATATGTTCCATATTCCAGATCAGAATGTACATTCCCAAAAACATTACCAGAAGACACCAGCTTGATAGAGAAGTTAGTTTAAAAGTTTCACAGAATATGCGTGACGAGAAACCCTAATATCCAAAAACCAAAGCCAAAGATAAATAGGAGATATACACAAGATAAGGCCATAATTAAGTTAAGTGTAAACAATGAACTCCATCGACAAGTGTCTCTCCACATGTTAACACCTAAGCCTACAAGCATGCCACGTTTACTTCCACAAACGTTCTACCACATAAAGCACATATAAATCTGTTTGAGTTAGTGAATTTTATCTACATTATCTGTTTCTTTAATCGGCCAAAGAATTTAATATATAAACACTTCTGTTACTGGTACTGAGCTGGGTTTTCTTAAAGAAATTTCCGTAGAAAACGTAAAGAAAAAAGAGTGAAAATATGGCGAGAACAGTTGCGAGGAATTTGGCAGCTCCGTTACTGTTTCTGAATCTGATAATGTATTTTATCGTTTTGGGTTTTGCGAGCTGGTGCCTCAACAGGCATATCAATGGCACCACTAATCATCCAAGTAATTAGCTCTTTTTACTCCAAAAATTTTATGTGTATATATTTTCTTGTAGAATACGATATTATATATCTTGATGCAAGATTTAAGTATATGAAAATATATTTCTTGACATTTGATATTTAGGCATGGGAGGAAATGGTGCGACTAGTTACTTCTTGACATTTGCCATACTAGCTGCTGTTTTGGGGATAGTTTCGAAAGTTGCCGGCGGCGGCCATCTCAGAGCTTGGAGGAGCGATAGTCTCGCCGCCGCGGGTGCATCCTCCATAATCGCTTGGGCCGTCACTGCTTTGGCTCTCGGGTAAAGCAGACGATTTTACATGGATATATATATTTATGCATGATCTTGGAGGATTACATTTTAAAATACTTGTTTTGCATATATATATATATTTTTTGGGTCTATCAACCTCCGTTTAATATTTCTTTATTTAGTCTTTTTTATAAATAAAAAAAAACAAAAAGAAAAACTTTTTTGCAACACCAGACACTAAGATTTAAGGCCAAATATATTTTAAAAATCACGTCTAAATTGAAATCAAGGATTTATACAAGTGGGATTAATATATGGCATTGATAAGGGCAATAATGGTGGGAGATGGTATAATTTTTAACTACCCATATCTCTCACATATCCCATTTTATTCATTGTTCTATTTGCAGATTGGCTTGCAAGGAGATAAACATAGGTGGATATAGGGGATGGAGGCTAAGGGTGCTGGAGGCCGTTGTTATAATTCTTGGAGTCACCCAATTGTTGTATGTGATGTTGCTTCACGCCGGGTTCCTGAGCAGCCGATACGGTCCCGGATATCGAGACCACGATTACGGCACCGGACTCGGGCCTGGGGCGGCGGAACCACCGCCCAAAGGTGCAGGTGTAACGGGGACGGTGGTCTAAATTTACATTCTTGTGTGTGTATATCTACATGTGTTAATGAGTCAACTACTTGATATAGTAACTCCTTATTAGTGGAAAATTATATCCTACATGCAAACTATTAGTTGAGTCCTTGTGTGGGGTCGCATCAGCCAGACTACTTGATATGGCAACTCCTAGAAGGTTGTACGGAAAATTATATCCTTACATGTAGAGTGTTATTCCTAGTGCAATCGAGAGAGTAGTAGCAGTATTGTTTATAGTGGCGAACGCGTCATCTGGTCGAGTCTGCACCGGCCAAAGGTGGGGTTCCTACCATATAATTTTCAACTGTTAATGAGTATATTTTGACGTCAATTGTGTAATCCTTTTATTAACTTTGGTTGTGCGATCTCTGGTTTGTGCAAGCTATGGGGGAAGTTTCTGTATATTTTTTAATTGCTTTTGTTTTAGTGGGGTAAGTGAGTATTTCTTTTAATTGATTAGTGTTATATATTAATTACCGTAAAACGTGCCAAAACTATCGGATCCTCAAATATAGGGGGTGAACTCAATTCTCTAAACCATATCAGTCTGTTCTCAAACATTTCATAATATATAAATGGATAAAATTTAAAAAGAAATCTATTATTATACAATTACACAAAAACTTAAATCAAAAAAATTTGTATAAGCACGCAATGTGTCTAAATGGACATTAGTAAGGATAATTTATTTACTTTTTAGATCTCCATCTTCACTAGGGGTGTCTTTGAGAGTGTAGGTGGTATTAAAAAAACAGAACGTTCAACCTGGGTTAGTGGTCCATAATTGCATAATAAATATACAAAATCTGATAGATGGCGTGTGTAATAAATACATAAAATCAGGTAGATGTGGGTGGGTGTAGGTGGTTAATATGTCAAATAGAGATAAATTATAATTATTATATTTTACAATGTTTTTAAACTAAGGTATTTATTGTTATAATAATAAAATTAAATTAAAACTAAATAAAAATACGATATTAGCATAAAATAATAAGACACATGACAACATTATTATCTTAAACATAATTATCAAATCTTGTGTTGAAATCAACAATATTTAAAATGATAGATCACTAATTATATTACAATCGTTCTAAAAATTTATATATTTAAATCATCTACTGCACTAAAAATTCTCTCACAACTTAAACAACAATAAAATAAATTATTAAAATTCTCACAATTTAAACAAAAATATAATATTTTACGATGTCAAAACTTTAAAACAATTTTTTAATCGGCAAAATATATTATATTAAGAAGATGAATATACTATACTCTAAATAATACACAAAATAAGAAAACTGAAGCATTGGCACATTTAAAAATTACAATTTGTAATTTAAACCTCTAAAATATGATTTTATAATTTAAGAAATCTTTATTATATAAAGATACAAGTGGATCGGATGTGTGTAGGTGGGTGAGGAGCAAGAATCCACTATATGCCCACATAAATGTGGTTTAATTTTTCAACTGTAATTCATTTTTTCGAATGTTGAAAAAAGTGGATACTAGTGCGTAAATGTGGAAATAGCGGGTGGTTGGATTTTGCGATTTTTTTGTACACCATTGAAAATGATTGGTTGTTTTAAGAAATCTTATGATCTGTTCTCACTTAATAAAATTAAGTCGATGAAAATAAAACTTTCAAGGAAATTACATAAAAAGAAAAAGAAAAGCAATTTTTTTTAAAAATACATATATTTGTAGAGATCACATAAAAATAATTCTCGAAGATTACGACAAACTGACATATATATTATATAGGCTCAAAGGCGTTCAGCCTCCTAACCTTCACCACACTTAGCACTTTACCCCCTAATATTTCAAAATGTGCACTTAACCCCAGAACAATTATATGTAGTGCAATTATTCCCTGTATAATATTCGAGAATAATTTTTCCGAATATTCTAACTACAGATTCCTCCACTTACACTCAAAAGAAATAGAGAATATTTCATTACTAATATTATATTCATTAATTACTTGCATAATGATATTAGAAATAACTCCACCCATACGAGACTAAACAATTTTTGCAAAACCTAAATTCTTTTATTTAACATCCATCAATCCAATGTCCTGTAAAACATATATATGATGCATTGCCAATATAAGTTATCCAACTATTACTGGTTAGTGTTACTTTTGAAAAAAAGATTCCCTAAATACGAAACTAAAATTGATTTATATTCATTAAAAATTGTAAATGCATCTGATTTAATAATATTTCTTGAAAATCTTTTATGTTCAGGTTGCAAATCTAAATTAATATAATTAGTGAATTTCGCATCCGCCTCCATTGAAAAAAGGTTTATCCGCACATACTATGCATTTAGCTAATTCTCTCCTAATCTTTCAACCGAATAAGTGAAAAATCCTAAATTCGAACTACCACCACCACCATTATGAAATTGTGAAAGAGTAATTTGGCTACCATCATTAGGTTCTCTATCATACTTAGCCTTATATCTAAGTAAATGACCCGTCCCACCCGAAGAAGCATATGCATTATCTTTTTTACATTCTTTACAAATTGTTTTTGTGCTCTTTCCCTCGACATCGTCAACATCAAATAATTGTCAAACATTACTAGTTCTTTTTCTAGAAGTTTTTCTAGTAGATGATGCAACATTTTATGTGTTTTCTTCTTCATTTTGTTATTGATCAATTTCATCCTCATAACCTACATTGATATAAGATGAATCGGCCATTATTATCTAATAAAACAACAAAAATAAATGTTACCAAATATTTTGCCTTGTGCTGTATTACCCAAATATTGAGAGCCGAACTTCATTCTTCATGCTTACAAATTGAGAATTGAGAGCTTAGAGAATAGAGAATAGAGAAAAGATCCAACAAATTGTGATGATAAAATGATTATCATACCCTCTATTATAACCATCAAATCATTTAAAAAAATTTGGAAATGGCCACTTTTTTGACCGTTTGATGTTACCGATCGATCGACAATTGGCAACGAGTGTAATGCTGTAACGATCATGTTTATGACTGTTACATGTTTTAACGATCGGTCAGTAAGCAATTGTCGATCGATCAGTAAGCAATTGTCGATCGAACGATAACGAATATAAAGATCATATGATCGTTACATATTTTACCGATCGATCGATAAAACAATGATTTTTAAGGGAAAGCTACGACATCTGGCGATCTTTCGGCACCCATTTGCTGATCTATCACCATATTTATATAAAAAAAAAATTAACCGGCTAACTGGCCGTGCATTGCTGGCACGGTCCACGGGCCAGTACCTCTGGCCCAGCACGGCCCGTTACTATAGCTCAATGGGTCGTGCCGGGCTTCGTGCCCCCGGCCTGGTTTGTTAGGCAACCTAATTTTTTGGAAATGTTAGGCACCCTAACTCTAGGCTTGGGACATTGACCAAGAATTAATTGTGTTAGGAAACCAAACTTGGTTGAATTTTTATGTTCCCATGGATGTGTTCATACCAAGAAATGCACTTATAACTAGATGCATTTCTTGCCATTCCAAATTATCCAAACTCAAGCAAACAAAGGGTGTTTTCTTGAGAGAGTTAGAAAGATTTTTCTCTTAGTTATACTCGTGGTCGGGTTTGTGAGAAATTGAGTGCTTTGTAAACACTTGGAAAGATTTCTTCATATAATAAAGATTTGCAGCACCTCCATGGTCGTAGCCTATATTGGGTGAACCACGTAAATCGATTGTGTTCTTGTTGATTATGTTATTCCGCATTATTGATGTTTTATTCTCAATTGCTTCGGTTCATCCCCAACAAATGGTATCATATCAAGTTATGTTTTTGTTGGGTGGAGCTTTGGTGTGATAGGCAAATACGTATTGACTAAGGAGGTTCTGTGTAGGAAAATCGGTATTTAAGTGGGACCGGTGTGACCCCACCAATTTTCCTGGGAATCTTGAAGTTCTGTCTAGGAAAGATCGAGATTCTCTCTTTCCTGGGAGCTTACTTAGCGTGTACTATTCGGGTTACTGTTCATCAAAGTATCAGAAGCAATGGCTGGAGAAGATCGATCGGACCTGGAATCAACAAGTTCGATGGCACAGATTTTACGTTCTGGCGATTACAGATTAAAGATTATCTGTATAGCAAAAAGATGCATCAACCTCTATCAGGAAAGAAACCGGAAAAGATGGAGGATGATGAATGGGAGCTCCTTGACCGACAAGTGTTAGGTGTAATTCACTTAACACTAACAAAGAACGTGGCACATAATGTGCAGAGGCAAAAACCACAAAGGAAATGATTTCCATTCTTTCGAACATGTATGGGAAGCCATCAGCAAACAACAAGGTGCGTCTCATGAAAAAATTATTCAACTTTTTGATGGGAGAAGGTGCTTCTGTGGTGGCACATATCAATGAGTTCAACACGATTCACAGTTAACATCGGTTGAAATCAATTTTGATGATGAGGTTCGTACACTTATTCTTTTAGCGTCCCTACCAAATGCTTGGGAACCAATGCGGCAGCGGTTAGCAATTCTGTTGGCAAAGAAAAATTACAATTCAATGATATCAGAGACCGAGTTCTTGCTGAAGAAGTTCGCATGATGGATTCGGGTGAAAGAGCATCATCGAGTTCTGCTCTAAATCTCGAGAACAGAGGCAGGGGCAGGAGTTCTAACCAATAGCGTGGTAGGTCCAAGTCAAGAAGTGGTAAAGACAAAATACATTTGAGAAGAAGTTGAAGTGTTGGAGCTGCGGCGAGACTGACCATTTAAAAAGGAACTGCAAATCGATAAAGAACAACGCTAATGTTGTGACTGATGAGGTACATGATGCTTTAACACTATCCATGGAAAGTCTGGTTGATTCAAGGGTTATGGACTCAGGAGCTTCGTTTCATACCACTGGTAATCGTGATGTATTCTATAATTACATCGCTGGCGATTATGGAAAAGTTTTTCTAGCAGATGGAAAACCTTTGGAAATAGTCGGTATGGGTGATGTCTGTTGAAGATGTCAAATGGATCATTGTGGAAAATCTACAAAGTAAGACATGTACCAGGACTCACAAAAAATCTTATAAGTGTGGGACAACTTGACGATGAAGGTCATAATGTGACCTGGTAGCGCTTATCGCGTACGCCCAAATTAACCATTCTCAAGTTAACAGCAGTAAATTTGTAGTAGCGTGAGTAGGGATCGATCCCACATGGAAGGATGTATGTTAATAGTGCCAACAAATATTAAAAAGGGGATTTTTGAATTTATTACTACTACTAAGCAAAGTTGATAAGTGTCGTTTTTACACTTATTTAGATGCGATTTTCTAATGGTATTCGTGTTGATTCTTGGATTATTTTATACTTTTTGGTATATCTATCTATATTTCAGGAATCAATGTTGAAATGCATAAAAGTAGAGGAAATGAGCCAAAAATGATGAAAAAAGAACGAACCGAGCGAACGCGTCAAAGCCGGGAAAGGAAGAAAAGAATAAAAGAAAATAAAAAATAAAAATAAAAAGCAAGCCTATCAATCGAGCCATCAATCTCGATCGATCGGTGGTCACAGAAAATTGGCGATCGATCGAGCTGTCTGCTCGATCGATCGGCCGGAGGAGTTTTCTGAAAATAAATCAGCTCGATCGATCGGCCGGAGGAGTTTTCTGAAAATAAATTCCTTATAGAGTTTGTGTCCAATAAGGAAGTCCATGATTCCCTTCCCTCTATATATTTGGACAAAAATTACAACCATAATCAGACTTTAAACCTAGGAATAGCCTCCACTCCTCCATACTCCATATCACCTTCATCCACCATCACCTCTTCATCCTAGGAATTAGAACAAGCCAACAAGAGAATCGAGGAGCATGATCGAGAAAGAAGCGAGGAAGGATCGAGAATCAACGAAGAAGTCGACTTGGGAGTTTTCTTTTACTTTTCTATTATTGTTTTAAATGAATAATTGGATTTGTTATGTTTTTGACATAGTTTTTCCTATTGATTTTGAGATTGAATTCATATATCTTCTATGTGCATGTTTTATTGTTCTTCATGCTTTTGAAGGATTGATCCCCAATGATATTTTATTATAATTGAGATCGAGAGATAAAATTATAATACGGTATAATAATTCATGCCGTGTGTTAAAGATTAAGATCGAGAGATAAAATCACATACAAGTGATAGCTTTGGGTTGTTTAATCTAAAGTTAGTGGTTTTCATAAAGCGCATTTAATATTAAATTGTTAATTAAGTGAACGAGAGTTACTTGTTGCAATTTGATGTTAGATTTAATATAGCTCGAGAGAGTATATTGAATAAATTCGAAAAACCCGTCGCCTTAGAGATGTATGGAGAAGAGAATTGTAAGAGTTGGGCTAGGTGAATAATTGTCTTGATAATTCTTTCTGTGGATTTTTCTCGTGATCGTCGATTGTTTTGGTTGGATTAGAGTAGTTTAATTATTAATTAATTATCATAGGTTAAATATAGTCAAAAACATCTTATTTGGTACTTGCTTGTTAGTCCCCGTGGTTCGACAATCCGTATTCTTCCTATCTATACTAAAATTTGACACCGTGCACTTGCGGTCTAAAATCGCTAGATTGGAATTAATTTTTTAAAATAAAAGCGATCAAGTTTTTGGCGCCGTTGCCGGGGATTAACTTTAGTAATATCATACTAGGTTCTTTGACTGTAATTTAACAATTTTTGTTTATTTCATTCGAAAAAAAAATTATATAAATTTATTTTGTTTTTGTTTTGTTTGTGTTGTGAGGTACTTGGAGATGCAACATCAACAAGCCTTCACAAGCTTTGTCCAACAACGTTCCGAGCCATTCTATGCTGTTTGGGAGAGATTCAATGAATTGGCCAACACATTCCGGTATCACAACTTTTCGAACTATACTCTCATGCAATATTTCTTCAAAGGGCTGGATGCACAGACACGAGAATGGGTATTGAGCGGAGCACTGGTGACTGGGAGTCCCTGGTTGATAGAGATGAGGACAGTGTGGTGCACCTGTTCAATGATATGGCGGACTTCGATCATCACTGGCATTGTGATCCTTCACTACAAGGTTGGAGTCACCAATACCCACCGGAGCCTCACTACCCTAATGATACGCCACAAAAATTTGAACATCACGAGGAGAAGAGAAATAGTTCTGCAGACGTCATGACTCAGTTAGAGGATACCTTAATAAGATTCATGGCATCAACTGAGAACAGTTTGGAGTACCAAACCAACTCTATGCGTTACCTGGAGCAGCAAATGACGGTCCTCATGGAAACAATTTCAACTAGCTGCCAAGAGGAAGAGATGAGGGCTACAAATCAAGAGGCGACGAATCAAGTTTGGTTATATGATGATGGAAACTCAACCAACCAAGTTTGAGGGAGTGATCCTACTCATGTGGAAAAGTCAAGGGAATTTGAGCCTTTTCAAGAGATTGAGCCTACTTCAGCAGATGAGCCTAGTGTGATGTTGGAAAGGGAAGAAACTTTCGAAGATTCTAACTTGAGCCCGTCGATGGAGACATGTTATATGCCATATGTGGATCCATATTTACCATCGATGCCAACTTCACTACATTATATCCTCAAGATATGAAGCCAAGTCGAGAATCATTCTCCCATGCCTACCATTTCATGAAGAAAGTTGTTGGAGCAACGAGCTTACACTGTTATAATCTTGCCAAGCTTGAGGGCATACTGAATGAAGACCCATTAGTGGTATCATATGATACTTACTATGGGCGGCAGCCGCTCTTTGATGGTTGCTTCTGATGGTCAAGCCGACGACTAGAAATCAGCGCTTCTTGGGAGGCAACCCAAGCGTATCCTTTTGCTATTTAGTTTTGTTTTATTTTTCAGTTTTTGCAATTTAGTTTGTTTATCTCTCGAGTCGACTATTTTACCATTTGCATTCTTCTCTTGCTAGGTACTCAGTTGGAGCAATGAACCCCTACAACAGTGGAGCTTCCAAAAGCCGATCTTCCTCAACCCTCATGCAAGTGTCTTGATCAGGGGAGTTTACTGTTTCCCTTTAATTCAGTTCAACATTGAGGACAATGTTTGATTTAAATTTGGGGGAGTGGCTTGCATGTTTTTCTTGTTTTAACCACATGTTGCCTGCTTAATTGACACTTGAATCATTGGTAGCATTTATCGCGTACGCCCAAATTAACCCTTCTCAAGTTAATAGCAAAAGTATGTAGTAGCGAGAGTATGGATCGATCCCACAGGGAAGGTAGTATTTTTTTCGTGTCAATTCAAAAACGAATAGTAAAAAGGGGGTTTTGAGTTGAGTGATTACTACTAAGAAAATTTTAAGAATTAAACTAATTAACGAGATTAACTAAAACGGTTAAAACTTATGAGAGTGAAGCGATTCTTGGTTTTCGGTCAACTTTACTTTTGGAAAATTCTCTCTTGATCATCAAATCACTAACATCCGAATTCTTTCAATTATTCATCGATTGGAAATTGAATTCCTACCCACCTTAATCGTAGTCAAAGAGAAAACAGCATTCAATCTGACCCTTATCAAATCTCTAATCAAAACTACAGTCGTTAATGATCAAATCAATGATAGATTTCAAAACTAGTGAGTTCGATAAATCTAATCAATCAAAACTACAGCCGCTAATGATTGATTACCCAATCGTTTCTCCTAAGAATTCAATAACACCTACAGCCGGTAATTATTAATCTTAGTTGCTTCTTAATTAGCTATCGATTATGCATGTGAATACTATGTGATCAATCTAATAAACAAACACAATAATCATTGAAATCGATACCAAGAAACAGAATTGAAATCGAAATTAAATTTAATAAACAAACCACAATTCTCACAAAAGATTCAAATCCAAAAGCAAATATCCCTTCAACAAAGAATCTAAGAGTTTAGCCTAGCATAATTGAATCTAAAAATAACAAAAACTTATTCGAAGACATTAAATAAACAAAGGAAAAGAAACTACTAAGACGAATCACG
This sequence comes from Haberlea rhodopensis, assembly GCA_907163345.1. Classification (NCBI taxonomy): domain Eukaryota; kingdom Viridiplantae; phylum Streptophyta; class Magnoliopsida; order Lamiales; family Gesneriaceae; genus Haberlea; species Haberlea rhodopensis. The sequence goes on along the minus strand of CAJQUN010000754.1, from coordinate 75,086 downwards.
ATTCCGGCTTGTCGATTCCGGCTTCGTTCTTCATGTTGTTCTTGACAAAACTTGAAAGAAAAATCTTCTCAAAACCTAAATATTCTAAAGTATGGAATTATTTATCTCAAAGGTGATAAAAATCGAGTTCTATGGTCTTGGAGGCTAATAATTAGGTTACAATCTTTTAAACATGGTAAAAGACTTAATTTCCAAAAATTCGGACTCTTTGGCGATCGATCGCCCCTTTCTTAGCGATCGATCGCTTCGTTTATTTTTTTTTCAGCAAAACGCTTGAGGCGATCGATCGCCACTTTATAGCGATCGATCGCTTCCCTCCAGTGGCCTCAGGCGATCGATCGCCTAGAATCACCGATCGATCGCTGCTTCGTTAATTTTGTTGCTCAAGTTTCTGTCCAAGGGCGATCGATATCCTCTTCATGGCAATCGATTTCTTCCCTCAAAATTACGTTTTTGCCCTTTTCTTGATCAATTTTGAGTCCTTGTCATGTCCATGTCTTTTCTTGGTCTTTACACATCATTTTTAGCTCGTTTTCGTCGATTGTACCTACAATTACACAAATATACGATTAGGTAGCATACATATCAAATTATCCATCAAAACCTACCAAATCATAGACAATTAAGCGCTAAACATGTGTCTATTTCTAGTCACATCAAACTCCCCCATACTTACTCTTTACTCGCCCTCGAGTAATCAAATAAAACTACAATATTTTTGGTTAGCTCATAGGTTCATAACAAAGTAACTTGTCATCACGTTAATGCCTCAACAATTTTAACATGCACAGTAATGAAAGGCGGTGAAAAGTTAACAGTGGAACAATTTCAATCCCTAACATTTCATACTCAACAAAGTAGTGAACGTGTGTGTGTGGTCATAAACAAGTGTTGCGTACAAATTATAGATCCAAAATATGCAAAGCCATAATAGTTCAAGTCATACACTAACACAAGTATAAGCTCACTTGCACACTCTTCTCCACTATCTTAGCTACTTTGCAAACATAAATCAAGTAGGTCTTTATTAGCTTGTAGCTTGGCCTAGGTATTGGCTTATGAAAGAAAGGATAAAGATATGAGTATGATGAAATGCACACTAAAACTTCTCTTCTTGCATGAATTTTTCAAACCTTGTTCATTTTTTTCTTCTTTTGCGTGCCTTGGCTCCCCTTGGAGTCATATTTTTATCAAATTTCTCAAGGCATTCCTTTTCTTTCATGTATTTCATTCTTTTGACAATAAAGTTCACAAATATAATTCAATGAATTCCCAAGTGCATGTGAATGAAATACATCATACTCCCTTAAAAGGTATGGATTAAAATCATATTTAGGCTAAAAGGATAGGATGATAAGCTAGTCAAGGAATGTTGAATGTGGGTCTTTAGTATGCTTAGCATACTACCATTCTTTTACATTAAAGCTCAAAAAGGGTACTAGAGATTGATTTTGTTTACATGGTAGGCTTGAAAGGCACAAACGCATCAAAGATCGCCTATATCACTTTCATGTTCGCAAGTAGTCTAGACATACGCCTCAAAGAGCATGTAGTTAAGTTCTAGCATGTATTAGAGACTTCTTAAGACTATCACAAAATTCACACGATATTCACTAAGCTATGCACACTTCACAAGTCATGACAAAATCGTGCTCAAAATATTCAACTTACTAAGTTGAAGTAAAATTTTGCATTAGAGTTCAAAGTGTTCCAAGGTTAACAATTCACCTATGTTCAAAAGCATGCATGATATCAATTAGGTTTCATCATGGGCTAGTGATTCTAAGCATGTGTTCATTACTAACTATGAGCTCAAAATTTTCAAATTTTTTCGATTTTTTTTTTTTGTATTTTTGAAATAAGAAAAACACTAACACATCACTAATCCACCCCCCATACTTAAATCTTACATTGTCCCCAATGTAAGGCAAAAATACAAGAAAAGAGAAAAGTTAAACTAAAAGTCAATAAAACTAAAAAGGTAAAAGGGAAACTAACTCCCCTTGGGTTGCCTCCCAAGCAGCGCCTCTGTTTAACGTCGGTGGCCCGACGCCAGTGCTCATGCTCAGTCGAAGTGAGGTGGATCCTCTAGAGCCACCTTGATGTCTACTTGCCCTCCTTCTTCATTTTGGACACCTTCATAGTAGTGCTTCAATCGGTGACCATTCACCTTGAATGTCTTAGTGGTATCCAAACTCTGAATTTCCACTGCACCATGGGGATACACATTAATAACTAAATAAGGTCCATGCCACCTAGAACGAAGCTTACCTGGAAACAGGCGAAGGCGTGAATGGTAAAGGAGAACTTTTTGACCAACTTCAAAGTTTCTCCTTGAGATCATCTTGTCATGAAAGTCCTTCGTCTTTTCTTTGTAAAATCTTGCACTCTCGTATGCTTCATTTCATATCTCCTCTAGCTCTTGCAATTGCAGCTTCCTATGCACGCCACTCTCATCATAGTTCATGTTGAAATTCTTCACTGCCCAGTACGCTTTGTGTTCCAACTCTACAGGGAGATGACATGGTTTACCAAAAATCAGTCGATACGGGGACATACCTATTGGAGTCTTATATGCGGTTCTGTAAGCCCACAGTACATCGTCTAGTCGCAAGCTCCAATCTTTCCTTGTCGGGTTTACCGTTTTTTCCAATATGGCCTTGATTTCTCGGTTTGAGACCTCGGCTTGGCCATTTGTTTGCGGGTGATAGGCAGTGGAGACTTTGTGAGTCACGTGGTATTTCTTGAATAGGCTTTCCACTGTCCGATTGCAGAAGTGTGTACCTCTATCACTGATGAAGGCTCTCGGGATTCCAAATCTAGAGAAAAGGTTATGTTTGATAAAATCTGCAACAACCTTGGAATCGTCAGTACGGTGGCTATAGCTTCCACCCATTTCGACACATAATCAACAGCAAGTAGTATATAAATATGACCATAAGACATAGGAAAGGGTCCCATAAAGTCGATGCCCCATACGTCAAAAATTTCAGAAATGAGACAAAATTTGGTAGCATTTATCGCGTACGCCCAAATTAACCCTTCTCAAGTTAATAGCAAAAGTATGTAGTAGCGAGAGTAGGGATCGATCCCACAGGAAAGGTAGTATTTTTTTTGTGTCAATTCAAAAACGAATAGTAAAAAGGGGGTTTTGAGTTGAGTGATTACTACTAAGCAAATTTTAAGAATTAAACTAATTAACGATATTAACTAAAACGGTTAAAACTTATGAGAGTGAAGCGATTCTTGGTTTTCGGTCAACTTTACTTTTGGAAAATTCTCTCTTGATCATCAAATCACTAACATCCGAATTCTTTCAATTATTCATCGATTGGAAATTGAATTCCTACCCACCTTAATCGTAGTCAAAGAGAAAACATCATTCAATTTGACCCTTATCAAATCTCTAATCAAAACTACAGCCGTTAATGATAAAATCAATGATAGATTTCAAAACTAGTGAGTTCGATAAATCTAATCAATCAAAACTACAGCCGTTAATGATTGATTACCCAATCGTTTCTCCTAAGAATTCAATAACACCTACAGCCGGTAATTATTAATCTTAGTTGCTTCTTAATTAGCTATCGATTATGCATGTGAATACTATGTGATCAATCTAATAAACAAACACAATAATCATTGAAATCGATACCAAGAAACAGAATTGAAATCGAAATTAAATTTAATAAACAAACCACAATTCTCACAAGAGATTCAAATCCAAAAGCAAGTATCCCTTCAACCAAGAATCTAAGAGTTTAGCCTAGCATAAATGAATCTAAAAATTACAAAAACTTATTCGAAAACATTAAATAAACAAAGGAAAAGAAACTACTAAGACGAATCACGATTCCGGCTTGTCGATTTCGGCTTCGTTCTTCACGTTGTTCTTGACAAAATTTGAAAGAAAATCTTCTCAAAACCTAAAATATTCTAAAGTATGGAATTATTTATCTCAAAGGTGATAAAAATCGAGTTCTATGGTCTTGGAGGCTAATAATTAGGTTACAATCTTTTAAACAAGGTAAAAGACTTAATTTCCAAAAATTTGGACTCTTTGGCGATCGATCGCCCCTTTCTTAGCGATCGATCGCTTCGTTTATTTTTTTTCAGCAAAACGCTTGAGGCGATCGATCGCCACTTTATAACGATCGATCGCGTCCCTCCAGTGGCCTCAGGCGATCGATCGCCTAGAATCACCGATCGATCGCTGCTTCGTTAATTTTGTTGCTCAAGTTTCTGTCCAAGGGTGATCGATCTCCTCTTCATGGCAATCAATTTCTTCCCTCAAAATTACGTTTTTGCCCTTTTCTTGATCAATTTTGAGTCCATGTCTTTTCTTGGTCTTTACACATCATTTTTAGCTCGTTTTCGTCGATTGTACCTACAATTACACAAATATACGATTAGGTAGCATACGTATCAAATTATCCATCAAAACCTACCAAATCGTAGACAATTAAGCGCTAAAGATGTGAGCTTAAAATTTTTTTTTATGAGTTCAAACTTGAGAAAAAGAATGAATTATAGTAGTGACTATTCAATGAGGATTTTGATCTCACTATGCATACGGACTTGAATTTTAATGATTGTTAGACTTGCACATGAATATCCTTTGTTGAGTTAGCATGTCAAGAATGAGGAATATATTGAGCACATTGAGTCATGATCTTGTGGATTACATGTGGAATAGTGATAATTGTTGTGAACTTGATGATTTGGCTTGAGCATCTTAGAGTTATCCTAGAACCTATTTGATGATGACACTTTGAGGCAAAATTTTATAGTTACAAACTTGACTTGGACATGATTTAGGCAATCTTTGACACGTTTGAGCCTTTCAAGCTTACCTAGTCTATATCAATCTCTAGTGTCCCATTTTGAGCTTCATTGAAAAAGAATGATATATGCATTGCATATAATTAGACCCCCATTCGACATTATTGGTAAACTCATTATACCTACCCTTATATGAGCCTAAATGAAAAAAAAAAATATTTATCCTTACCCTAAGGGAGTATAATGAATTCCATTCGATGCACGTGAATTGATTATATACTGATGAGCTTATTGAAAAAGATTGATGAATGAGAAAAAGAGCAATAAGAAAAGAGAAAAAAAAAAGCCTTGAAAAAAAAAAGCATGTATATAAGACCCAAAGTGGCCAAGGCTAGACAAGAAAAAGAAGAGGAGCTCGAAGTGTGCGAAAAATTTGAACTGTAAATGATTATACTCTCTTATTTGCGCTTAACCTATCTTTTCTTTGAAACCGACACCAAATGCCAAACATTACAAGCTTATAAAAACCTTTTGATCCAAGTCTAGGGAGTAACTATCATTAGTGGAGAAGGTGTTTGAAAATAGGCCTATGGGATGCTTGATGATAATCTTGACTTTGAGTTGATTTACATGATTTGAACTTGAATATGTGCATGAAACTTGAGATTGAAATTAGCACACACACGTTCCGATTTTGAGATGTGTTGCTTGACTTAGGAGAAAACATGACTTGTCAACTTTTGTATATGTGCATGAGATTTCAGAGAATAATGCAAGTCATGAAATAATATGTTTCAAGTATCGAGAATGAACTCAACCTTGTGATTTTAATGCTTAATCGAGGACGATTAAGTGATAAGTTTGGGGGAGTTGATAAGTGTCGTTTTTACACTTATTTAGATGCGATTTTCTAATGGTTTTCGTGTTGATTCTTGGATTATTTTACACTTTTTGGTATATATTTCTATATTTCAGGAATCAATGTTTAAATGCATAAAAGTAGAGGAAATGAGCCAAAAATGATGAAAAAGTACCGAACCCAGCGAACGCGTCAAAGCCGGAAAAGGAAGAAAAGAATAAAAGAAAATAAAAATAAAAATAAAAAGCAAGCCGATCGATCTAGCCATCAATCTCGATCGATCGGTGGTCACAGAAAATTGGCGATCGTCGAGATGTCTGCTCGATCGATCGTCCGGAGGAGTTTTCAGAAAAATAAATTCCTTATAGAGTTTGTGTCCAACAAGGAAGTCCATGATTCCCTTCCCTCTATATATTTGGATGAAAATTACAACCATAATCAGACTTTTAACCTAGGAATAGCCTCCACTCCTCCATACTCCATATCACCTTCATCCACCATCACCTCTTCATCCTAGGAATTGGAACAAGCCAAAAAGAGAATCGAGGAGCACGATCGAGAAAGAAGCGAGGAAGAATCGAGAATCAACGAAGAAGCCGACTTTGGAGTTTTCTTTTACTTTTCTATTATTGTTTTAAATGAATAATTGGATTTGTTGTGTTTTTGATGATTGAGAAATATCAATAACATAGTTTTTCCTATTGATTTTGAGATTGAATTCATATATCTTCTATGTTCATGTTTTATTGTTCTTCATGCTTTTGAAGGATTGATCCCCTTTGAATGATATTTTATTATAATTGAGATCGAGAGATAAAATTATAATACGATATAATAATTCATGCCGTGTGTTAAAGATTAAGATCAAGAGATAAAATCACATACGAGTGATAGCTTTGGGTTGTTTAATCTAAAGTTAGTGGTTTTCATAAAGCTTATTCAATATTAAATTGTTAATTAAGTGAACGAGAGTTACTTGTTGCAATTTGATATTAGATTTAATATAGCTCGAGAGAGTATATTGAATAAATTCGGAAAACCTGTCGCCTTAGAGATGTATGGAGAAGAGAATTGTAAGAGTTGGGTTAGGTGAATAATTGTCTTGATAATTCTTTCGTGTGGATTTTTCTCGTGATCATCGATTGTTTTGGTTGGATTAGAGTAGTTTAATTATTAATTAATTATCGTAGGTTAAATATAGTCAAAAGCATCTTATTTGGTACTTGCTTGTTAATCCATGTGGGTTCGACAATCCGTATTCTTCCTATCTATACTAAAACTTGACACCGTGCACTTGCGGTCTAAAATCGCTAGATTGGAATTAATTGTTTAAAATAAAAGCGATCAAAAGTCTATGAATTAAACTAATTAGCAAAATTAACTAAAGTGAAATTATAAGAGAAAAGTGATTCTTGGTTTGCAGTCGACTTTATCTTGGATTTATGCATTCAATCATCGATTATCACAAAAGACGTAATTTTTACTGAATATTCATCATTAGAGATTCAACTCTTATCTTACCTTATGCCTAGTTAAGATAGCCCAAAAGTTCTAAATTAACCCGTATCGTTATATCGATCAAAACAACAGCAGTTGAGATTAATATTAACAATAGCCTTCAATTCTAGTAAGGATGATGAACCTAGACAACATAATCCAAGCGTCTACGTTTAATCTAGTTACGTGTTGTTCCTAAGAATTTAACAACACCAACAACACGTAATTATCAATCTTAGTTGCTTCAAAGGCCAATCATTAGATTGCATGTAAAAATTATTAGATGGCCAATCTTATAATCAAAACACAACAATCGTGGCATTAAAATCAGAAAAGCACATGATACTCAATAAAAATCAATATAAGAACATCAATCTCATGAAAAACATTAAATCCAAGCTATTGTCTTCCTTCAACCAAGAATCAAAGGTGTTTAGCCTTGCATAATCAAATCAAAAACAATAAAATCTACTCTAGAAAACATCAAACTAATGATAAAATAAATAGTTACTAAAGCGAAGCACGATTCCGGAGTGTCGCTTCCGTCTTCGTTCTTCGAGTTGTTCTTAAAAAATTGAGAGTAAAATTATTCTAATGTCTAAACTATGTTCTAAAGTCTGAATTCTCTCTCTAATGGCTGATAAATTCTAGTATATATGCTTGGAGGCTGATGGAGTAGGGTAGAATCCTTATGGGAATGAAAGAAATCAAGTCTCCACACTTTCCAAAACTCTGCTGGCGTAGCTACGCCTGAAAATGGCGTAAATACGCCTGATGAGGTGTTCAATTTTTGTCTTCCCTCGTAGATGGCATATTTACGCCTCATAATGGCATATTTACGCCTACACATGCCGTAATACTGGCGTATTTACGCATGTCTTCCATTTTTCTGGCAAGTTTTGTATTTTGGCCGTAACTTTCTCATACAAACTCCGAATTCGATGAATCAGCTCTCCACGCTAAGATAACATAAAGTTCTACAACTTTTATATATGGACCACATTTCCAAAACTTGGCTCGAACATATAGTAATTTGAGGAGAAAGAAGCAACATGTGTCTTAGATTTTGGTTTTTTTCCCTCTTTTCTTCAACTTTTCCTTTCTTTCATCATTTTAGCTTGATTTCTTCACACTTTCCTACATTTACACAAATATACGATTAGGTAGCATATGTATCAATTGATCCATCAAAATATACCAATCGTAGACAATTAAGCATACTAGATGTGTCTATTTCTAGTCACATCATGACCTTTGGTGATGGTTCCTAGAAAGTGCAAAGGAGTCATGATTGTTGCTCGAGGAAAGAAAACCGAAACCCTTTATATGACTTCGAGTTGTAGACATACATTAGCAGCTGTGGATGATGGAGCTAATTCAAGCCTATGGCACTGTAGACTTGGGCATATGAGTGAGAAGGGAATGAAGATGGTGTTATCAAATGAGAAGCTACCGGATTTAAAGTCCATTGAACACAAGCTATGTGAAAGTTGTATATTTGGAAAACAGAAGAAGGTGAGTTTTTCAAAAGGTGGTAGAAAATCGAAAGCAGCAAAGTTAGAGCTGGTTCATACTGACGTATGGGGACCATCTCCTGTGACATCCCTTGGAGGCTCAAGATACTATGTCACATTCATCGACGATTTGAGCAGGAAAGTATGGGTTTATTTTCTGAAAAATATATATGATGTTTATGAGACCTTTAAAAGGTGGAAAGCCATGGTAGAAAATGAGACCAACTTGAAGGTGAAGTGCTTACGGTCTGACAATGGCGAAGAACATGAAGATGTTGAGTTCAAAAAATATTGTGCACACAACGGGATCAAGATGGAGAAAATCATTCCTGGTACACCTCAACAGAATGGTATAGCTGAAAGGATGAACAGAACCCTAAATGAACGTGCCAGGAGCATGAGATTGCATGCTGGATTACCACAATCATTTTGGGCTGATGCAGTTAACACTGCAGCTTATCTCATCAACCGAGGACCTTCGGTACCTCTTGATTACAGAATCCCAGAAGAGGTCTGGAGCGGCATAGAAGTAAACTTTTCTTTCTTGAAAGTGTTTGGATGTTTATCCTATGTTCATATTGATGCAGCTAGCAGAACAAAACTTGATCCGAAATCCAAGAAGTGTTTCTTTATTGGTTATGGAGATAATGAATTTGGTTATCGTTCCTGGGATGACCATAACCGGAAGATCATTCGGAGCAGAGATTTAATCTATAATGAGCAAGTAATGTACAAGGACAAATCAAGTATTGAAGGTGGAGATTAATGTCCTGAAATGAAGAAGACAGATGAAGTACCATTGATAGATATCCGTGTGAATGATCTGAAAAATGATAACCACGAAGATAAAGAGACTACTGCACAAGATGTGGATCCACAAACTCTGGTGAATGAACTCAGAAGATCTTCTAGAACAAGCAGACCACCGCGATACTCCCCTGCACTTCATTATATTTTGCTGACAGATAAAGGCGAGCCGGAGACCTATGAAGAGGCGATGCAAAATGATGATTCAATCAAGTGGGAGTTAGCCATTAATGATGAGATGGATTCACTATCATCCAATCAGACGTGGGAGTGACAGAAATTCCAGAAGGTAAAAAGGCATTGCACAATAAGTGGGTGTACCAGATTAAATAGGAATATAATGGTAACAAACTGTACAAGGCAAGACTTGTTGTAAAAGGCTTTCAATAAAGGGAAAGTGTTGATTACACAGAAATTTTCTCTCTAGTGGTGAAGCTAACCAATATTAGAATTGTACTTGGATTATTGGCGAAAGAAGATTTTCATCTAGAATAGTTAGATGTAAAGACAGGGTTTCTTCATGGTGACTTGGATGAAGAAATTTACATGAAGCAGCCACAAGGTTTTGAGTTCAAGGTAAAGAGAAAACGGTTTGCAAACTTCAGAAGAGCTTGTACGGTCTCAAACAAGCTCCAAGACAGTGGTATAAGAAGTTCGATGGATTCATGGGTAACAATGAATTTCTGAGATGTCAGGCTGATCACTGTTGTTATGTAAAGAAGGTTGACAATTCTTATATCATTCTACTATTATATGTAGATGATATGTTGATAGCGGGAGCTTGTTTGGAGGAGATTGATAAACTCAAGAAATAGTTATCAACAGAGTTTGCAATGAAGGATTTGGGAGCTGCAAAGCAAATCTTTGGAATGAGGATCATAAGAAATATGGTGAATGAGCTCTTGAAATTATCTCAAGAAGAGTACGTGAAAAGGGTGCTTAGCAGACCTAGCATGGATGAAGCTAAACCTGTGAGTACTCATTTGGCTAGTCATTTTAAACTAACCAAAGCACAATCGCCCTCAATGGAGCAGGAGCAAGCGTATATGAATAAAGTTCCTTATGCTTCTGTTGTTGGAAGCCTCATGTATGCAATTGTATGTACTAGACCAGACATAGCACATGCAGTGGGAGTTGTGAGCAGGTTTATGAGCATCCAGGAAAACAACACTGGGAAGCAGACTTAGGGGTGAGCAAAAGTTCGGTTAAACCGAACTAACCGACCGAACCGAACTATTTCGAAAATTCGGTTCGGTTAGTTCGGAAGTTCGGTTATTTTTTAAAAAAACATCGGTTAAATCGGTTCGGTTATGGTTTTTATTTTTTAAAAGTTCGGTTAACCGATTAAACCGAATAAATTTTTTAAAATAAAAAAATTTGAATTTGGGCCACCATGACCATGCTAATGGGCCTTTATCTTATTTATAAAAACTTCAACCACTTGAGGTTAATGTCCAATTATGCACTCGGCCCTTAACCACATAAATATCTAGGTTTGTGGGGATAAATTATACCGCCACTTCGAAACCGTACAATTCTCGCTATCTTCTGGAAAATTAGGGTTGCGGCAATAGAGATTTGATTTCGTTTCTCAGTATTCTCGAGGTCGTAATCTTAGATTTAGTTGAATATTTTATTGTTTTTGCAACTATTAGTCTTTTAAAGAATTAAGCTTTATGCTTTTTTTTATTTTTTCCGATCGTCTGATTTGTGTTCCGTGTTTTCATTTCTTCTTTGAACACTGACTGTATTTGTTGGAACCGAATAGGGGGGGGGGGGATGAGGTTCCTTGGCTACTTTAGCGTTTTAAAATGAATTTGCAAAATAGTCGAGTTTTGCCCTGCGGAAGACTTAAGTCAATCGAACAATAAATAAAATGAAGTAATAAATAAATGCGTAAATTAAATAAAGCAATAAATGACAAGAGAATTTGTTATAGAAGTTCGGCGATGAATCGCCTACTTCTTTTCTTCCCGGTTAGAAAACGTTTAACCGAGGTTCCACTAGAACGAAAATGATCTTGGCCTTAAGGGCTCCAAGTTAGCCACAACACACTCTTCCCGAGTAAAACAGCTATTCACGAGCACCACACTCTTCACGAGTCTTCTTGGCCTTAAGGGCTCCAAGGATAGCAAGACACAACTCTTCCCGTGTTACCGACACTCTCCACGAGTCTTCTTGGCCTTAAGGGCTCCAAGGATAGCCACACACTTGCACCAACTTTACTTGTTGATGACTTTTACAATTTTCAACCTGCGTCGGTGTTGGAGGACCTTACAATAACTCAAATAACACCTTCACGGTGTACCAACACGAAGAATCAAAACTCCCACACAAGAAATGAATTACAAACTCCAATACAACACAAACGTATGAAGTTTGCAATGCTAGAATAATTTGAATTGAGCAAAGCTTTCTTGTAGTTTATAGTGTTGTTTCTTGTCTTCAAAATGCTCCAAAACATCCATATTTATAGTGTAGCAAACCCCAAGGCTCCTACTAGCCGTTGCTACACTTAAGGCTTGAATCACTCCAAGATCGCCTTGGGCGTCGCCTGGGGCGATCACCATCACCACGCCCCAACGGTCACCAATTTGCACAGATCGCCTCAGGCGAAGTCTAGATCCCCTCAGGCGATCCATGCCAAAAATCAATGGCGTAGCTTCGGTTGATCAAAAATCTTCATCGCCTCAATCGAAGTCCCCATAGCCTCAGGCATTTCAGGCATCACCTCAGGCGATCAAGCCATCGCCTCAGGCAAACTCGCCCTGCGCGCTGGCCTCGGTGTCGCTCCAGTCGATGTGTGTGGCGATTCTCCTCCTGGCAGCCATCGCCTGGGGCGATGATCACCATTGCCTGGGGCGATCCTGCCCAGGCCTTGCACAATTGATTTTCTTCAAACATTCCACTTTTCAATCAACTAAACATGTACACTAAGTAGACACATTAGTATAACAAACACAAGTTTTGTTGATCATCAAAACTCATAAATAATTCGGAGATAAATTAAGCATTAAACTCAACAATGCGTTTAAGGCTCAACAATCTCCCCCCTTTTTGATGATCACAAAACTTGATAAACTTGAATATGTAATATGCATGAAATGTGAGTAAACAAGACTCCCCCTTAACAATTGCATAGCACATACAAGATTACCAAGTAAAGCATAAAAAGCTCTCCCCTCAAATCATGCATAACTCTCCCCCTCAAACCATGCATACAAAAAACTCTCCCCCTCAAACTATGCATGTATTAAACTTCAAGTTTATCACAAAATTCTCCCCCTTTTTGTGATAATCAAAAAGCACAAAATTCAAATAAACATAGCACAATTATATGTTGACATATATCCATAGTCTAACAATTAGCACGTGTTTCTCATCAAGCATGTAATAGACATAACAAGCATAAGATTAAATCATTTAGAGAAAGACAAATATGCGTTTAAGGCAATTAACAATGAATTCTAAATTTTGCAAAGTGTGCATATGTTCTACCAAGAGTTCATGCACTCATGCCCAATAGACATTAAAATTCTCAAAGCATCATTTGATACATTAATGGTCATTAAGGTCATAATAGCATTATATCCATTTTACTATGATCCAAGATTGAGCATCTAAACGCTTAAAGCCTGCATAATCACATTTAATTGCACATTTTCACATTGCATATTCAAATTTGAACTCAAGGCACATCAAGATATATACCATAAAGAGATCATGCATAAATCATGCATCAAAATAATTTATATGTGCATATGCTAAGGAGAAATGCATTTTACTATCAATGAATATTGAGCTTCATTATTTATTGGTCACAATTAATTTGTGCCAATGAAATTTTGAATTGCTCTTTAAATGCACAAAATACATTTACCTTTGATGACAAGAGTACGTTCTTGTCATTGGTCCTATACCTCGCGCTTCCTCTATTGTGGTGAATAATATCATTTCCTCCCTTGAGGTGCTAGTGCATTCATCCTCCATCCCTTTGTTGTTCCTACAAAACAAATTAACAATTGGAGGATCTTTGGTACCCATTTGATTTTTGGGTCCTTGCGGGTTAGCTTTCATTGATGCCTTAGGAATCCATTTCCACCTCTTGTTAGGTTGGTATTGGATTTTAGCAAATCTACATTTATTCTTTGTATGACCATCTTTACAACAATAAGTGCAAGTAGGAGAATTATGCTTAGCTTTAGCAAACAAGCTTGAAAATGTTTTAGATTTGCTTGAAAAGCCTAGTCCGGCTTTATCAAAGCTACAACGTTGTAAGCCAAGCAATTCATTCATCTTTAAACTACTATCACTAAACTTGCAAAAAGATTTCTTCAAAGAACTTAATTCATTTTTCAGTGAATTGTTTTCTTCATCTCTCTTGGCTACCTCAAGTTTGAGTAATTTGTTACTCATCTTGGTTTTGCCAAGAACATCAATAAGCTCATGATAGGAATCTAATAATTCATCAAAAGATGGTACCTCATCGTCGCTTTCATATTCTTCGTCATTTGCGTCATCTTTGGCCATGAGACAAAGGTTTGTTGCTTCTTACCCATCAGAGTCACTATCACTCCATGTGGTTATTAGAGCTTTCTTCTTCCCTTTGTCATCATTCTTCTTCCTAGGATATTTATTAGCATAATGACCTTTATCTTGACAATTATAGCATGTTACCTCTTGTTTGGAATCATGTTTGGTAGCACCGGAGGTCTTTGGCTTGTTGTGTTTGTTGAAGAATTTTTTGAACTTTCTAGTGAACAAGATCATCTCTTCATCATCTTCATCATCGGATTGATCTTTCCTCCCGACCAAGGCTATCCTATCTATCATCCTCCTTTATTCCCTTCCTTGTTGACACTTCAAGCTCATGGGTCACCAAGGTACCATGAAGTTCATCAAGATCATATGATGCACTTTCTCCTTTGTTGGATTCGATGATGGCCGTCCTCTTGGCATCCCATTCTTGTGGTAAGGCTCTAAGTGCTCTTCTCCATATTTGCTTTGGAGGGTACTTCTCGCCAAGTTGTGCAAGCTCATTTATGATTTGGGTGAGCCTTCTAAACATCGAGTCAACGTCTTCTCCGAATTCCATCTCAAATGTCTCATACTTGAGTTGCAATAGATCTATCTTTGTCTCCTTCACTTGATTTGTGCCCTCATGACAAATTTGCAATTTGTCCCATATTTCCTTTGTGGTTGAGCACATCGAGATCCGGTTGTACTCCTTCATATCTAAAGCACAATGTAAAATATTAATAGCTTTAGCATTTTGAGAGATTAAAATCATATCCGCTCTAGTAAAATCGTCCATTTCTTTGGGAATACTTATTCCCCCAACTCCCTTTAAAGGAATGTGTGGACCTTTTACAATGATTTTCCATAGGTCATAATCTACGGATTGGATGTATAGGAAATTCTATTTTTCCAATATCAGTAGTTATCACCCGTGAAGAGCGGAGGTCGATTCGATTGACCTTGAGCAAGCTCATTTTTAGATTAGCCATATAAAATTTTTGATTTAAAACAAAAATCAAATGGCTCTGATACCACTTGTTGGAACCGAAGAGGGGGGTGAATGAGGTTCCTTGGCTACTTTAGCGTTTTAAAATGAATTTGCAAAATAGTAAAGTTTTGCGCTGCGGAAGACTTAAGTCAATCGAACAATAAATAAAATGAAGTAATAAATAAATGCGTAAATTAAATAAAGCGATAAATGACAAGAGAATTTGTTATAGAAGTTCGGCGATGAATCGCCTACGTCTCCTCTTCCCGGTTAGAAAATGTTTAACCGAGGTTCCACTAGAACGAAAAATGATCTTGGCCTTAAGGGCTCCAAGTTAGCCACAACACACTCTTCCCGAGTAAAACAGCTCTTCACGAGCACCACACTCTTCACGAGTCTTCTTGGCCTTAAGGGCTCCAAGGATAGTGTTGGAATCGAAGAGGGGGTGTGAATGAGATTCCTTGGCATAATCAAAAAGCACAAAATTATGCATGTATTAAACTTCAAGTTTATCACAAAATTCTCCCCCTTTTTGTGATAATCAAAAAGCACAAAATTCAAATAAACATAGCACAATTATATGTTGACATATATCCATAGTCTAACAATTAGCACGTGTTTCTCATCAAGCATGTAATAGACATAACAAGCATAAGATTAAATCATTTAGAGAAAGACAAATATGCGTTTAAGGCAATTAACAATGAATTCTAAATTTTGCAAAGTGTGCATATGTTCTACCAAGAGTTCATGCACTCATGCCCAATAGACATTAAAATTCTCAAAGCATCATTTGATACATTAATGGTCATTAAGGTCATAATAGCATTATATCCATTTTACTATGATCCAAGATTGAGCATCTAAACGCTTAAAGCCTGCATAATCACATTTAATTGCACATTTTCACATTGCATATTCAAATTTGAACTCAAGGCACATCAAGATATATACCATAAAGAGATCATGCATAAATCATGCATCAAATAATTTATATGTGCATATGCTAAGGAGAAATGCATTTTACTATCAATGAATATTGAGCTTCATTATTTATTGGTCACAATTAATTTGTGCCAATGAAATTTTGAATTGCTCTTTAAATGCACAAAATAAATTTACCTTTGATGACAAGAGTACGTTCTTGTCATTGGTCCTATACCTCGCGCTTCCTCTATTGTGGTGAATAATATCATTTCCTCCCTTGAGGTGCTAGTGCCTTCATCCTCCATCCCTTTGTTGTTCCTACAAAACAAATTAACAATTGGAGGATCTTTGGTACCCATTTGATTTTTGGGTCTTTGCGGGTTAGCTTTCATTGATGCCTTAGGAATCCATTTCCACCTCTTGTTAGGTTGGTATTGGATTTTAGCAAATCTACATTTATTCTTTGTATGACCATCTTTACAATAATAAGTGCAAGTAGGAGAATTATGCTTAGCTTTAGCAAACAAGCTTGAAAATGTTTTAGATTTGCTTGAAAAGCCTAGTCCGGCTTTATCAAAGCTACAACGTTGTAAGCCAAGCAATTCATTCATCTTTAAACTACTATCACTAAACTTGCAAAAAGATTTCTTCAAAGAACTTAATTCATTTTTCAGTGAATTGTTTTCTTCATCTCTCTTGGCTACCTCAAATTTGAGTAATTTGTTACTCATCTTGGTTTTGCCAAGAACATCAATAAGCTCATGATAGGAATCTAATAATCCATCAAAAGATGGTACCTCATCGTCGCTTTCATATTCTTCGTCATTTGCGTCATCTTTGGCCGTGAGACAAAGGTTTGTTCCTTCTTCCCCATCAGAGTCACTATCACTCCATGTGGCTATTAGAGCTTTCTTCTTCCCTTTGTCATCATTCTTCTTCCTAGGATATTTATTAGCATAATGACCTTTATCTTGACAATTATAGCATGTTACCTCTTGTTTGGAATCATGTTTGGTAGCACCGGAGGTCTTTGGCTTGTTGTGTTTGTTGAAGAATTTTTTGAACTTTCTAGTGAACAAGATCATCTCTTCATCATCTTCATCATCGGATTGATCTTTCCTCCCGACCAAGGCTATCCTATCTATCATCCTCCTTTATTCCCTTCCTTGTTGACACTTCAAGCTCATGGGTCACCAAGGTACCATGAAGTTCATCAAGATCATATGATGCACTTTCTCCTTTGTTGGATTCGATGATGGTCGTCCTCTTGGCATCCCATTCTTGTGGTAAGGCTCTAAGTGCTCTTCTCCATATTTGCTTTGGAGGGTACTTCTCACCAAGTTGTGCAAGCTCATTTATGATTTGGGTGAGCCTTCTAAACATCGAGTCAACGTCTTCTCCGAATTCCATCTCAAATGTCTCATACTTGAGTTGCAATAGATCTATCTTTGTCTCCTTCACTTGATTTGTGCCCTCATGACAAATTTGCAATTTGTCCCATATTTCCTTTGTGGTTGAGCACATCGAGATCCGGTTGTACTCCTTCATATCTAAAGCACAATGTAAAATATTAATAGCTTTAGCATTTTGAGAGATTAAAATCATATCCGCTCTAGTAAAATCGTCCATTTCTTTGGGAATACTTATTCCCCCAACTCCCTTTAAAGGAATGTGTGGACCTTATACAATGATTTTCCATAGGTCATAATCTACGGATTGGATGTATAGAGAAATTCTATTTTTCCAATATCAGTAGTTATCACCCGTGAAGAGCGGAGGTCGATTCGATTGACCTTGAGCAAGCTCATTTTTAGATTAGCCATATAAAATTTTTGATTTAAAACAAAAATCAAATGGCTCTGATACCACTTGTTGGAACCGAAGAGGGGGGTGAATGAGGTTCCTTGGCTACTTTAGCGTTTTAAAATGAATTTGCAAAATAGTAAAGTTTTGCGCTGCGGAAGACTTAAGTCAATCGAACAATAAATAAAATGAAGTAATAAATAAATGCGTAAATTAAATAAAGCGATAAATGACAAGAGAATTTGTTATAGAAGTTCGGCGATGAATCGCCTACGTCTCCTCTTCCCGGTTAGAAAATGTTTAACCGAGGTTCCACTAGAACGAAAAATGATCTTGGCCTTAAGGGCTCCAAGTTAGCCACAACACACTCTTCCCGAGTAAAACAGCTCTTCACGAGCACCACACTCTTCACGAGTCTTCTTGGCCTTAAGGGCTCCAAGGATAGTGTTGGAATCGAAGAGGGGGGGTGAATGAGATTCCTTGGCTACTTTAGCGTTTTAAAATGAGTTTGTAAAAATAAAATAATTTTGCGCTTGCGGAAGCCTTTAGTCGATAAATAGAAAGAACAAAATAAATAAATGCTTAATGGAAATAAAGCAATAAAATGAGACAAGAATTTGTTATAGAAGTTCGGCGATGAATCGCCTACGTCTCCTCTTCCGGTTAGATAACCTCCAACCGAGGTTCCACTAGAACAATAGATCTTGGCCTTGAGGGCTCCAAGTTAGCCACACAACAACTCTTCCCGAGTTTACAACGCTCTTCCCGAGCACACTACTCTTCCCGAGTACACAACGCTCTTCCCGAGCACAATACCCTTCACGAGTATACAAAGCTCTTCTCGAGCTACCAACACTCTTCACGAGTCTTCTTGGCCTTAAGGGCTCCAAGGATAGCCACACACTTACACCAACTAGACTTGTTGATGACTTTACAATTTTCCAACTTGCTTTGGTGTTGGAGGACCTTTACAATAAATTAAACCAACAAACACCTTCACGGTGTACTCACACGAAGAAACACAAGACTCTAACAAAGAAAAGAATTACAAGCTCCAATACAACAACAATGTATGGAGATTGCAATGCAATATAAATTTGAATTGATCAAGGCTTTGTAGAAGTTTGTAGACTTGTTTCTTGGCTTCAAAATGCTCCAAAGCATCAATATTTATAGTGTAGGAGGCCCCCTAGGCTCCTACTAGCCGTTGCTGCAAGTAAGGCTTGAATCACTCCTCGATCGCCTCGGACATCGCCTCGGGCGATCACCTATCGCCGCGTTCCAACGGTCAAGAAAACGTCAGATCGCCTCAGGCGATCGGTGGATCGCCTCTGGCGATCAAGAGCAAAAATTAAGGCCGTAGCTTCAGCATGTCCAAATTTTGCATCGCCTCAAACGAACTCCACATCGCCTCAGGCGTTCCAGCCCATCGCCTCAGGCGTTCGTGCCATCGCCTCGGGCGAACTCCCCGCGCGCATGCCCGCGCATTGCCTCGGCGTCGCTTCAGTCGATGTGCGGGGGCGAAGTCCCTGTGGCTTCCATCGCCTCAGGCGTTGGTCACCATCGCCTGGGGCGATCTTCCCCGCATGCTCGCCTAGCCATCGCCTCTGTCGATGTGCGTGGCGATCCTCGCCTGGCACCCATCGCCTGGGGCGATGGCACTCATCGCTTGGGGCGATCCGTGTCTTCCAAAAGACAATTTTTCTTTGGCATTTCAATACTATTACAATCTTCATCATAATTTATGCTGGATACTCAATAAAAACCATTAGTACAAAATGTATAGGTTTTGTAATCATCAAAACAAAAATCGATAATTTTATTTAAAATAGAGGAATGAGAGTTGTAGCGTTTTAAGGCGCAACAATCTCCCCCTTTTTGATGATCACAAAACTCGGTAAATTTGAAAGAAAGTATAACTTATAACAATGCAATGCAAAGAGAGTTTAAACTCCCCCTTAATGAATGCAATGATAAACAATGTTTCAATGTGCATTTTTATCACCTTTACAAAATGTGTCACAAGTTGTAAAAACAATTAGGTTGCAAATAGCACTTCAACAATCAAGTTTACAACAAGTTTACATATACATTCTCCCCCTTTTTGTGAGAATAAAAAAGGTAAAGGAGTTTTAAGAAAATTGGACATAGTTCCCTTTAAAAAATGAATAAACCATAAATTCATTCAAGTAATACACAATCAACTCAAAATCCAATCAACAACTTAAAATCCATCAACATACACAATAAACTAATTCCAACATCAATTAAACCATTTTAATCCTTACAAATAATTACAAAAGGATAAAATCTAAAAAAAAAAAAAAACTAAAACAAAGACAACTCAATCCATGCCACCATCACCATCACCATCATTCCCGTGAGTAGTATCCACGTCCATGTGAGCACTGGAAAACTGAGAACGAAGAGCGTCCACTTCATGTCGTAGATACGACAAATCTTCTCTCGAGGAGTCTTGGTAAGCTCGAAGAGACGCAACATCATCTCGAAGGGAATGAAATTGAGAATTCATGTCGACTCTCAAGGATTGAAATTGAGAGTTCATATCCTCACGAAGGCTTTGGAATTGAGAAGTAAAGAAAGCAAAGGCGTCTTGATTGAATTCAAAAGAAGAGGAAGGTTGATGACTATCAGGAGCTGGAATATCCGCCCCAATATTCATCATGTCATCAAAGGTAGATGGAGATTGATGCTGAATGGGTGGCTCATCGAGATTTGGTTCAATCAAGAAAGGAAAATGAAGCCTTTGGGCACTAGTCATCCTATCAATGGGTAATGAGGGGTGATCTTTAGGATTGAAGGCAGAAAGTAAATTCCCCGGATCATTAACCCAACAGGATGTGAAAGGATTCCAAGAAATTTTGTTAAACAGAAAACACCTAAGATTGAAGGTGTCCTTGGACTTGATAGGGAGTTTCTCATTGTCATCGAAAGAAAGGTTGAAATGAAGAAAAAACTTTGTTAGGACACGGCCGAATGGGAGAATAACCTTTTTAGGATTATGGGCGGTGTTCCTAAAGATTTGGACAATGAATCTTGGTAGGTTGAAGGGGGTCATTGTAATGATGTAATACATCATACATCAGAGAATTTCAACCTAAGACGATCACCATCCCAAGGGATCATCGAGGTGATCACAATCTTGTGAAGGATTTGGTAGTTTGTAGGAATGGAATTCACAAGAAAGGATTGGTTTGGACATTGGGGAGTGCCGCCAAATATGAGATACAAGGCTTGGGCAGGATCACATACCCCATCATTGGGTCAAGTAGCTAGAGCAAATTTAGCTGGACCCTCCGAAGGAATGCGAAGAATATGTCCTAATTCAGTGCTATTGAATTCAATTGGACGATTGCAAACGATGGTTTTGATAGTTAATTCACCATCACCCTCAAACAATTCAAGATTGGCATAGAAAGAATGAATCATGGATGGATACAAAAAATCGTTCTTTCTAGGGGGTTTGAAAAAATTTTCCCATTGTTGGAATTGAATCCAATCAAGAATAGGGAGCTGGGAAGTTCTAAGGAAATCGAAATCAAAGACATAACCCGGAATTAATTTGCGAGTAAGATAATCTTCCGAAATTGGCTTACCATCAAGTGGAGGACCCGTATAATTCCTAGAGGATCGATTAGAACGTCTCATTCGGCTTGATTCTCCTTCTTCTCGGTTGCTTCGAGACATTTTGCAAGAAATTTGAGAGAATTGAGGTAAAGTTTCGATTTTTTGAGAAATGGGGTTAGGGTTGCAAAATTTCGAATTGGAAGATTTGGTGTTTGGAAAGTGAAATTGATTGTTTGGAAAGGCTTAGGATTGATCGATTATAACAATGATGAAGAAGACTCGAATTATGGGTGAAAAACACGAAATATTGCTGAAAAAATGAGCAAAAGCCGTAGCTTTCTGCCTTTAAAAACCGAGATCGCCTGAGGCGATCTGTAGAACACCTGAGGCGATCGAGAACGCCCGAGGCGATGCTTGCGATCGTTTGAGGCGATGCGAGCCACGCCCGAGGCGATGCTTGCGATCGTTTGAGGCGATGCGAGCCACGGACGAGGCGCTGCGCACAGAATGCTGAGGCGATGGTTTGGCCATATTTTGAGTCAATTTTTGGACCAAAAATTTATTTTTGATAATTCTTACTAACATTAAATCATCTAACAACAAAAAAAATCACATAATCTGAAAAGCACAATAATTCACAATTTGTGACTTTTAAAAGGTGATTTCAAGATGCATTTATGAAATTAAATGTGAGTAAACTTGATTCCCCCTTAACAATTGCATAGCACATACAAAATAATCAAGTAAAGCATAAAGTAAACAACTCTCCCCCTTAAACCATGCATACACAAGCTCTCCCCCTTAAACTATGCATGAAGTAAACTTCAAGATTATCACACAATTATCCCCCTTTTTGTGATAATCAAAAAGTACAAAAATTAAATAGACAAATCACAAATATATGTTGACCTATAGCCATATTTTACACATGTTCCTCATCAAGCATATAATAGCCCAAAATAAGCATAAGATTAATTCATTTTGAGGAATACAAACATGCGTTTTAAGGCGATCAACAATGAATTCAAAATGTGCAAAATGTGCATATGTTCTACCAAAATTTCATGCATTTGTGCCCAATAAACATTAGAATTCTCAAATCATCATTTGATAAATTTATTAAGATCATGATAGCATTATTTCAAAGATATAGCATCTAAACAAATATAGCATGCTTAATCACATAATATCATATAACATATTCAAATTAGAATTCATTGCACTTACTATAAAAGGATAGGCATACATCATGCAATAAAACAATTTATATGTGCACATGCTAAGGGGTTATGCATTTTACTCCAATCAATATTGAGCTTCATTATTTATTGGTCACAATTAATTTGTGCCAATTAATTTTGAATTGCTCATTTAAAATGTATAAAATAAATTTTACCTTTGATGACAAGAGTGCGTTCTTGTCATTGGTCCTATGCCTCGTGCTTCTTCTATAGTGGTGAATAAGATGGTTTCCTCCCTTGAGGTGCTTGTGCCTTCATCCTTCATCCCATTGTTGACCCTACAAAACAAGTTGGCAATAGAAGGATCTTGGGTACCCATTTGATTTTTGGGTCCTAGAGGGTTAGCTTCCTTTGGCACCTTTGGAATCCATTTCCACCTTTTATTAGGTTGGTATTGGATTCTAGCAAACCTACACTTGTTTTTGGTATGACCACTTTGACAACAATAGTTACAAGTAGGAGAATCATGCTTGGCTTTTGCTAACAAGCTTGAAAATGATTTTGATTTGCTTGAGAAGCCTAACCCGGCTTTATCAAAGCTACAACGTTGCAAGCCAAGCAACTCATTCATCTTTAGACTACTCTCACTAAATTTGCAAAAAGATAATTTTAACGAATCTAATTCATTTTTCAATGAATTATTTTCTTCATCTTTCTTAGCAATCTCAAGTTTGAGTAGTTTGTTGCTCAACTTAGTTTTGCCAAGTACATCTATAAGCTCATTATAAGACTCTAAAAGTTCATCAAATGAAGGTACCTCATCGTCGCTATCATCTCCTTCATCTATGTCATCTTTTGCCATGAGACAAAGATTTGTTGCTTCTTCTTCTTGATCGGAGTCGCTATCACTCCATGTGGCTATAAACGCCTTCTTCTTCCCTTTGACCTCATTCTTCTTCCTAGGACATTTATTAGCGTAATGACCTTTATCTTGACAATTATAACAAGTTACCTCATTTTTGGATTCTTGTTTGGTAGCACTAGAGGCCTTTGGATTGCTATGTTTGTTGAAGAACTTCTTGAACTTCCTTGTGAACAATGCCATTTCCTCATCGTCATCTTCATCCTCGGATTGATCTTTTCTTCCAACCAAGGCGATCCCCTTTCTCATAGATCTATCATCCTCCTTCATTCCTTTTCTTGTAGATACTTCAAGTTCATGGGTCACGAATGTGCCATGAAGCTCATCAAGGTCATAAGATGTGTTCTCCCCTTTGTTGGACTCGATGATGGCCGTCCTCTTGGCATCCCATTCCTTTGGTAAGGCTCTTAGTGCTCTCCTCCATATTTGCTTTGGAGGATACTTCTCTCCAAGTTGGGCAAACTCGTTTATGATTTGAGTGAGCCTCCTAAACATTGAATCCACATCTTCTCCGGAATCCATCTCAAATGTCTCATATTTGAGTTGCAATAGATCAATCTTGGTCTCCTTCACTTGATTAGTGCCTTCATGACAAATTTGTAATTTGTCCCATATCTCCTTTGCGGTTGAGCACATCGATATCCGGTTGTACTCCTTCATATCTAAAGCACAATGTAAAATATTAATAGCTTTAGCATTTTGAGATATTAAAATCATATCCGCTCTAGTAAAATCGTCCATTTCTTTGGGAACACTTATTCCCCCAATTTCCTTTAAAGGAACATGTGGACCTTTCACTATGATCTTCCATAAGTCATAATCTACGGATTGGATGTATAGAGAAATTTTATTTTTCCAATAGCCGTAATTATCACCCGTGAAGAGTGGAGGGCGATTTGTCGATTGACCTTGAACAAACTCATTTGCTAGATTAGCCATAAAAAAGATTTTGATTTAAAACAAAAATCAAATGGCTCTGATACCACTTGTTGGAATCGAAGAGGGGGGGTGAATGAGATTCCTTGGCTACTTTAGCGTTTTAAAATGAGTTTGTAAAAATAAAATAATTTTGCGCTTGCGGAAGCCTTTAGTCAATCGATAAATAGAAAGAACAAAATAAATAAATGCTTAATGGAAATAAAGCAATAAAATGAGACAAGAATTTGTTATAGAAGTTCGGCGATGAATCACCTACGTCTCCTCTTCCCGGTTAGATAACCTCCAACCGAGGTTCCACTAGAACAATAGATCTTGGCCTTGAGGGCTCCAAGTTAGCCACACAACAACTCTTCCCGAGTTTACAACGCTCTTCCCGAGCACACTACTCTTCCTGAGTACACAACGCTCTTCCCGAGCACAATACCCTTCACGAGTATACAAAGCTCTTCCCGAGCTACCAACACTCTTCACGAGTCTTCTTGGCCTTAAGGGCTCCAAGGATAGCCACACACTTGCACCAACTAGACTTGTTGATGACTTTACAATTTTCCAACTTGCTTTGGTGTTGGAGGACCTTTACAATAAATTAAACCAACAAACACCTTCACGGTGTACTCACACGAAGAAACACAAGACTCTAACAAAGAAAAGAATTACAATCTCCAATACAACAACAATGTATGGAGATTGCAATGCAATATAAATTTGAATTGATCAAGGCTTTGTAGAAGTTTGTAGACTTGTTTCTTGGCTTCAAAATGCTCCAAAGCATCAATATTTATAGTGTAGGAGGCCCCCTAGGCTCCTACTAGCTGTTGCTTCAAGTAAGGCTTGAATCACTCCTCGATCGCCTCGGACATCGCCTCGGGCGATCACCTATCGCCGCGTTCCAACGGTCAAGAAAACCTCAGATCGCCTCAGGCGATCGGTGGATCACCTCAGGCGATCAAGATCAAAAATTAAGGCCGTAGCTTCAGCATGTCCAAATTTTGCATCGCCTCAAACGAACTCCACATCGCCTTAGGCGTTCCAGCCCATCGCCTCAGGCGCTCGTGCCATCGCCTCGGGCGAACTCCCCGCGCGCATGCCCGCGCATTGCCTCGGCGTCGCTTCAGTCGATGTGCGGGGGCGAAGTCCCTGTGGCTGCCATCGCCTCAGGCGTTGGTCACCATCGCCTAGGGCGATCTTCCCCGCATGCTTGCCTAGCCATCGCCTCTGTCGATGTGCGTGGCGATCCTCGCCTGGCACCCATCGCCTGGGGCGATGGCACTCATCGCCTGGGGCGATCCGTGTCTTCCAAAAGACAATTTTTCTTTGGCATTTCAATACTATTACAATCTTCAAATTTGATCATAATTTGTGCTGCATACTCAATAAAAACCATTAGTAAAAATGTATAGGTTTTGTAATCATCAAAACAAAAATCGATAATTTTATTTAAAATAGAGGAATGAGAGTTGTAGCGTTTTAAGGCGCAACAGATAGCCACACACAACTCTTCCCGAGTTACCCACACTCTCCACGAGTCTTCTTGGCCTTAAGGGCTCCAAGGATAGCCACACACTTGCACCAACTTTACTTGAATTTCCAACTTGCGTCGGTGTTGGAGGACTTTACAATAACTCAAATAACACCTTCACTGTGTACCAACACGAAGAATCAAAACTCCCACACAAGAAATGAATTACAAACTCCAATACAACACAAATGTATGAAGTTTGCAATGCTAGAATAATTTGAATTGAGCAAAGCTTTCTTGTAGTTTATAGTCTTGTTTCTTGTCTTCAAAATGCTCCAAAACATCCATATTTATAGTGTAGGAGGCCCCAAGGCTCCTACTAGCCGTTGCTACACTTAAGGCTTGAATCACTCCAAGATCGCCTTGGACATCGCCTCGGGCGATCACCATCGCCGCGCCCCAACGGTCACCAATTTGCACAGATCGACTCAGGCGAAGTCCATACCAAAAATCAATGCCGTAGCTTCGATTGATCAAAAATCTTCATCGCCTCAAACGAAGTCCCCATCGCCTCAGGCATTTCAGGCATCGCCTCAGGCGATCAAGCCATCGCCTCAGGCGAACTTGCCCTGCGCGCTGGCCTCGGTGTTGCTCCGGTCGATGTGCGTGGCGATGCTCCTCCTGGCAGCCATCGCCTGGGGCGATGATCACCATCGCCTGGGGCGATCCTGCCCAGACCTTGCACAATTGATTTTCTTCAAACATTCCACTTTTCAATCAACTAAACCTGTACACTAAGTAGACACATTTGTATAACAAACACAAGTTTTGTTGATCATCAAAACTCATAAATAATTCGGAGATAAATTAAGCATTAAACTCAACAATGCGTTTAAGGCTCAACAGTATTCGTATGGGATTTGAGTGGCTAATTTGGTTGTTGTCTTGTTAATTGTTAATTGCTAAGTTATATGAGATTGTACACTGACTTGAGTTGATGGTTCTGAAATTTTTTTACATAAAAATATCGGTTATATCGGTTTCGGTTAAATCGGTTTTAGAAAAAATTATTCGGTTCGGTTATTGATAAAACAGTTCGGTTATCTCGGTTAAAGCAAAGTTTGGTTCGGTTATTAACCAAACTGACCGATTGCACACCCCTAGAAGCAGTTAAATAGATTCCCAGGTACTTGAAAGGTACCAGTAGCTCATCTTTATGCTTCACGAGGTCAAATCTGGGCTTACAAGGTTTTGTCGATGCCGACATGGGTGGTCACCTGGACGGCAGAAAGAGTACTACTGGTTATGTTTACACATTAGGTGGCACGGCAGTAAGCTGGGTGTCTAAGCTGCAAAAGATAGTTGCGCTTTCGACTACTGAACTGAGTACGTTGCAGTGACAGAAGCTAGCAAAGAAATGATATGGTTACGATCCTTTCTTGAAGAATTGGGTCTGAAGCTTGATGAAAGCTCATTACATTATGATAGTCAGAGTGCTATTCATTTGGCAAAGAATCATGTTTATCACGCTAGGACGAAGCATATACAGGTTCGATATCATTTCATCAGATCAGTTCTGGAGGATGGAGTCTTGATGCTTGAGAATATTCCTGGAAGTAAAAATCCAGCTGATATGCTTACAAAGGCTGTGACTATTGACAAACTGAAGTTGTGTTCGACTTCAGTTGGACTGCATGCATAGATGGGGAAAATGAGTTGCTGCATTGATGATGTGAAGACATGATTGAAATCAAGTCTTTCAAGTGGGAGAAATGTTAGGCAACCTAATTTTTGGAAATGTTAGGCAACCTAATTTTAGGCTTGGGACATTGACCAAGAATTAATGGTGTTAGGCAACCAAACTTGGTTTGAATTTTTTATGTTCCCATGGATGCGTTCATACCAAGAAATGCACCTATAAATAGGTGCATTTCTTGCCATTCCAAATTATCCAAACTCAAGCAAACAAAGATTAGTTTTTGGGTGTTTTCTTGAGAGAGTTAGAGAGATTTTTCTCTTGGTTATACTCGGGGTCGGGTTTGTGAGAAATTGAGAGCTTTGTAAACACTTGGAAAGATTTCTTCCTGTAATAAAGATTTGCAGCAGCTCCGTGGATGTAGCTATATTGGGTGAACCACGTAAATCGATTGTGTTCTTGTTGATTATTTTATTCCGCATTATTGGTATTTTACTCTCAATCGCTTCGGTCCATCCCCAATATGGTTGACATATCTCTCTCTCTCTCTCCCTCTCTCTGCTTCTTGACTACTCGCATCACAATATTGGACTCCCTAGTTTGCTGTGAAATCACCTCGACTTTGCAACACTACTCCACTTCCTCAGCTTGCAGACCTTTGACTTTTCCTCAGGTAGGGTGCTTGCCACCTTGAACACATGAAAAGTGACTTTCTTCTCTTCAATATGCATCGTCAGCTCACCTTTTTTACATTGAGCTTTGCCTCTCATTAGCAAAGAAAGGTTGTCCAAAGATGATAGGAACGTCATGGTCTTCCTCCATATAGAGAATAATGAAATCTGCTAGAGGTAAAGCTTCCCCACTTCCAGTAGCACATCCTCCACCACACCATATGGGTACATGATCTATCGGCAAGATTAAGTATGACATTTTTTGGTTGTGCCTCCTTTAGACCAAGTCTTTTGAAGAATGACAAGGACATCAAATTGACACTTGCTCCCAAATCACACAGATCCCTTGGAATGAATTGAGTCCCTATAGTGCATGGAATTTTGAGATTTGCTGGGTCTTAAGCTTTGGTGGGAGTTTCTGTTGAAGGATTGTACTACACTGCACAGTCAGTGCCACATTCTTAAACTCCAAGGGCTTTTCGTCGCCTAGCGCTATGGCGCTACATGTGTGGCATTGGGGCGTTGCACATCATTTTCAAATCTATGATTTTTCTTCGACTAGCACTGGGGACCTGACTTTTCAGAGCCCTAGAGCTAAGCTCTAGGTCCAAAAAAACAATTTCCCATCTTGCGGTGCTGCAAGTGTCAGCGCCCTAGCGCTGCATGTTCTACATCGGATTCTGATTTTCACTTTTTTTGACTTTCCTCCTTGTTTCTTCTTTCCTCGGGTTCTTTTCCACTTTTCTATCTTCATTTTACGTCTTTTCATCGACGCTAACTCAGTTCTACCTCAATTCCTGAAAAGCACAAACTAATAAATCTAATAAAAGACGTAGCAAATATTAGTACAAAAGCACACTTATCACCTCCATTTACATGTAACTTGTTTTACTATATAATTTTATTTTGTAACATTGTATATGTTCATAATGTTTTCCATTACTTTCATTAAAGCAGTTCTCAATTCTGTATGTGGAGTTCAAACACAATAGATGATGCACATGCCCCCTAAGGCTCAAGCCAAAAGTTCTCATCGCTCTCTATGTTCTACCTCAATATAGGAAAAAAAGACATTGCATTAAAGAATTCTTGAGAAAAAAACAAAGAAGAAAATTTTTAAATAAATAAAGAAAGATCGAAAGAGCTGAAAATATCCAATATAAAATCAAAGGATCACAAAATATCCAAGATAAAATCACTACTTCAATTCGCTAAAGGACTCTTCATATAACATATGCATTCATGTATTACTTATATTCATATGGGGGATTGTTGGAAAATGTGCTTAATGAACTCAAATTTAGCATAGATGAGTAGAAAAAATCGAATGGATCGAAAATAGAGAGAAAATGTTGATGGTCAAAGAGCATGGAAGGCATGTTCACGCTAACACACCTCCCCGATGACGTGAACACGCCTCCTCGGCTTAAAGGGAGGTGTTCACGCCTCCCTGGTGGCGTATTGATGCCACCTTTATGTTTGGGAACATCCCAAGCAGTAAGGGAGGTGTGTTTACTCTTCCTAGGTGGCGTGAACGTTTTTATGATGGGTTTTGCACCTTTGGCATATGGCTGTAATTTTTCATATATACTTGCTACTAAATGATGATGTCTATTGGATTAATATATATATATATAACAACCCATTTGAGTTTAAACATACTTTTTCCAGAGATAAAACACAGGATTGAGAGAGAAATTCTTTGCATTTTGTCATTTCATCTTCCTTGTTCCAAGTTTGAGTGTCTTTAAACCTTTTTGGTTTAAGAACTTGTGATTTGATGTGCGTCTATTCATAGTCGTTGTATCTTGGAAAATGAATTGTCGTTGAAACCGTAAGCATAACTGCATGACAATATCTTTTTAAGGACAATGATTCAATTCTCGTCTCGATAAACTAATCCATTGTTATCTTGTTTGCTATACCCAAATATACATACATATATTATCCGGCAAGGATCACAAAATATCCTATATAAAATCACTACTTTTAAAATCCTATGTTTTATAAATCATAGGCTGTTGTGAAGCAATAAGGACCCTTATTTGGAGAGTAGTCGAAGCGTGGTATTTGAAATGCTACACGTTTAAAAAGATTTGAGTTGTATTGTCACAACCGATTATATCTTTAGTAAAACGACAAACAATTGATTCTACAATTGATATCAGAGCATGTATCGTGTATTTGATTCTCATTATATGCAAAGATAATGCAATTATTGAGAGTGAGAATGTTGGGAAACAATGACTGCATTTACTAAAAGAACGATCGAAACGTGATGCTTGGATTGATGTGTGATATAAAAGATTGAATGCTTAATCACCACCAACTATAGTTTTTTGAGAAAATGGCATATATTTGATCCTACATAGACATATTTACCATATTTATAGTTTACTTTAGGAATTTTAATTTTACTTTTAATACTTTTGAAATTATATAAGGCCTAGTTAAAGGTATTCAAATAGTTTCTATCTGTCAGTGTTGTAACAATAAAGACTCCATGGATCACCTATTTTTTTTTTGGGCCTATTGTTTGAAGTGCATAATCCACATATCCTCGAGTCTTGAAAAATAGATAATAATTGGCGTGCTCAAGGAAGTGTTCAAGGAATTATCCCCTTTCTTGCTTTATGGTTTCTCTGGTGCGGGCGGCATGATGCCAAACATAATTCAATTCCTTATTCTCCAAGCCTTATTTTGCACATAATCCACATACGTTTGTTGCTTATGGCACCTTTGTTTAAGACTCATCATTGGAAGAGTTTTTCACATAACTTTGAATATCCCTACATTTAAAAAAAAATAGTAGCATCCAAACTATGAGATGGACAAAACCTTCTCATGGATTTTTTTAAATTAACTATAGATGGATGTGCTAAAGGATAGCCCGTCAGAATTGTCTATTGGAGGAGTTATTCAGGATGAAGTTGATCATTTATAGGTGGATTCTTGGAGTTTATTGGTACTGGGTTGATATTACAAGCGGAATTAACAGCTATACTTCGTGGGCTACAGATTTGTGTCCAACATAAGTTTTTTCCTCTTTGGCTTGAAGTGGATTCTATGGTTTCAATTTTTTCCATCAAGGCGGATAGAACTGAGTGGTCTCTTTCCCATATTATGATGAACATCCGAAGGATACTGTTAAAACATCACATACATCTCTCATATATATCGAGAAGGAAATAGAATTCCTGATGGACTAGCTGAGTGGGCTATGGAAAATAAATGGCATCGTCTGGCTTATGAACACGATTAATTCTCACATTTTAGGGCTTTGTAAATTTGTTAGCTTAGGTTTTCCAAAATTTCTCATTTCTCATTACTTTAAGTCTTACTTGAGAGGTTTGGCATAATCCCCCTCTTTTATATATGCTTTTTTTTTATGGAATAAACAGGTAGGGGTCAGCCTAACCCCCGCCAAGTCATTGGCGGCTATATATATATATATATATATATATATATATATATATCAAAGAGAAAGTAATGCAATCATACCAGAAGCAATAGTTTGCAATTGGCAATTTATTAACTCTTTTAAGCATTTTTTACAAAGCTCCAAAAACCCAATTTATTAATCTTCTTTTGTTCAAATAAGAATGTGTTTCATCTCACCGGATTTCAATTTCTCCTCGTCCATCTCACATTGAATATGAAAGAAAATTTGATCCAGTTACGATGTTTGGCTAAGGACTCGGGATATTCAATTTCCAGCGATGATTAAAATAGCTGGAAGAGCTCAGAAGCAAGACATCGACAGACATGTTGAGCTTCAAAACTACGGAGTGCCACTCCAAGTAGCTTTTGGAGGAACTCACCATGTTACACATTATCTTCCACCATCAGCTGCTCACCCGAATATAAAATTCTTCAAACTGAATCGCCCTGATCAAAATTCCTAGATTCGCCCGTAGTTTGAAAGCATATCATGGCTCCCAAAAAATGGTATGTACTACTTCTAGGATACCATGCAGCTCCTTTGAATGTATCACCTTCAGTGACATGCAAAGAATCAGCAGAAATTGAGAATTTTCACTCGCTTTCTCGACTATCATCTCCGCAGATCAGATTCCCTTTCTCTGCGATAAGAATATATAAAATCAAACAAAACCCTCCCAACCCTTCGATTTCTTCGAGTCCTCTTACTTCTCCCTACTTTTTTATACTTTTCAGGCACATTTCGTGACTCGGGCACATATTGCATCCAATATAGGGGCATTAAAGCAGCAAGAAACTGTATAACAATTCCTAGTGGAAGGAGCGAGTAATTTCCAGATGTTATTCCAAGAAAACTAGCCAATCCAACCCCCAAGAATCCACTTACTGTGGATGAAAAACACAAAGCAGATGCTAAAAAAGACATTAAAGATCCTTCACAGCCCACTGGAGCCAAACTAGCAATGAGCACATAGAATGGCAAGAGCTTAAACTGGGCGATAGTTTCTGCCAAACCCGAGAAGCAAAGAGCATATACCTCATTTGGGATCCCGATTTGAAGATTTATCTGCTTAACTAGTACAAGATCGAGGAGAAGGGTGGAAGCGTATAAGACTTGCACGATACCAGCAAACTTTCTGAGAGGAATATCCTTACCAAACCGATCATATAAAAATGTTAAAGAAAGAAGTACCAACTGGCCGGTTACTTTTGACATTCCGATTATGGAAGGGTCAAGATTCAAACACTGAGTCTGGTAGCAAAATAATGAGCCCGACAGAATTGGGACCATCACAATAGATGAAACGACCCAAATAAGAGGTCGCAATATGCTCTCTTCTTTAATAGCCACCATAAGATCAGAATATTGTGTCTTGATGCTCTGTGGTATTGTTTTTTTCACATTATCATTATTAGACAAATGGGGTAGATTAAGGGATTCCTCGCTTGTTTTTAGAGATAATGTCAGTTGAAATGCTAGCAAGGCGGCAAAGGCTAGGAACATTGACTTCGTTTGCTGTGTTTTTAGCAAGAAAAACCCACCAAATAAATTTCCTAAAATTCCACCAATAGCTGAGGCCATGAAGGCATAAGATTGGAGGCCTGGCATTTTGTTTGCATGACCATATTCAGCAACAAGGGCATCCTTTGCAACTTCTGAAATGGATGCTCCAAGATTGCTTAAGAGGACGAACGCAAGTAAAGCTGGACAAGCTTCACTAGCTATCGGGATTAATGCAAATGATCCCCACGATAAAGCCTGCAAAAGAACTGAATAATCACAATATGTCAGATTCATTAATGTATGGTCAGTAAAGATATTCGGATTAACATGAAAAATGCAAGAACACTTAGCAAATTGTTGATACTATGGCTAGATTTCATATCTTAGCAACTTAGTTTTTGCTAAACTTGATGGTGATAATTTAACAAAAATCGAATCACAATATAGAAGTTCTTCTAACTAAAGTTTAAGGGTGTGGGTGTACATATAGAAAAAATGGACACAGAATGGCAAATAATCGTGATTGTCGCATACTCTTTTAGAACTACCTCACATGTTAAACAAAGTCAATTATATAAAAGTATCAAACGCATTCTTGCAATGACAGCAAAACTGAGAATTGCAGAAGATTGAAATTGAAGCAAGCGTTATAAACCATACCTTCTTAACTTAAGAAGATAAGTGCACCACATACAAACTGAAATAAATTCAAGTAAAATTAAAATGAACATATTTTAAAAAAATGACCAAAAAAATAAAATATCAACCAGAATCCCAATAATAAATGAATATCTCAAGCCATGAGATTCATAATAAAAGCATGTAGCAAAGCCCAAATCCTTTACCCAAAATAAAACTACCAAACCAAATAGAGATTAACTAAATCAAAATAACATGGCACATGGTGTTGGTAAATGTTTATTCTAAATAATTTAATGTTGCTTTGGCTTAAAGTTTAAAAAAATTACTTCTAAGTTGATTGTTTGCTATTACAATAATAATTACAAAATTGACAATAAATAAAAATAGTGAAATGCAATAACAAACACACCGCAATCGCAAACACCCCTAAAATAAAAGAAACTATGGATTTTACCTCCAATGGAAACATAAGGTATCCTATGAGCACCACCAATGTAAAGAGCATCAGACAAGATCCCATACAAAGGCTTTGCCACCATAGGCAAATTACCACAATTCTGCACAATCTGCAGCATAGATGGATCCATTTTCAGAGTATGTGCCATGTGAAAATTCAGTGCCAACCAAGGAAATCCCCTGAAGCCATTCATATAGTAACCAAATCCACACAAAACCAGCATTTCTTGACTGCCCTTTTCAAAAAATCCATTCTTTTTCCTAAACACTTGATTCTTCGTCGGTTCTATACTGATTTGGGGAAATTGTTCATCTGGGGTTAGAACACATGGATTCAAGAAATTACATTTACTCCTTGTGTACCCATTCAAGCTGTTCTTGGGATTCTGCTGGTGGGAACAGTGAATCTTGGGTTTTAATGGAAGCAAAATAGGAACTTTCAAGGGGTTTTGGGTTCTTGAATTGACGAGAAAAAATGGGTCGGCGTTCAAAACCAACGCAGGAGCCATCAATATTTTCCCACTCAAGAAATCAGAAAAAATATACTCTGATTATATAATAACAAAAACAAGATAACCCACTTCGAAATTGCTCCGGAGACTCCGAAACTGATTCAAGAAATAGCCACGCACCATAAAATTTGGATGTAAACTAAGGTACAAGTAGGAATCTAGAAGAGAGTCATCAGTTCACTTACGTAATTTAATATAATAATGTTTTTTTTTGTTTGGTTTTTACTTTGTGTAGCGTAAATTAAAATACCTTTTCCCTTGATAGAAAGACACCTGTCTTTGCTAGACAGGCAACAATATTTTATATTTGTAAAGATATTTTTAAGATTCGAAATTTGCTTTTATATTAAATAAATTTTATTTCAAATCGTAAAGTAAGGGAAAATATAAATTTGTTAAGGAAATTCTAATATAACTTGTCATATTACCTTTTTCGGGAACAATAAATGTGTTATTTGGAAGATTACCAATTATAATCTTTGATTGGCAAGGAGTGTTATATAGAAAATAAAATTATATTAAAACTGTTCATATTTTTGTATTTATATTTGTGCTTTACTAGTAAATTATTTCTTTTGTACGAAGATAATGCTGTTATATTAATATTTAGTATCAAAAATGGTCCCCAAATAAAACATAATATGATACCATTTTGTAACATTAATTAATTTATAATGAAAATTTATTATTATAAAAATTATTTATGGCATGTCGATATTCATAATTTGTTTTTTTTTTAAATAAGTTATATTTTCTAGTTATATAAGATATAAATCCTTTTGATACTGTCTCGATTGAATGATTTGATTTAGATAGAGATTTTGAACTATTGAATTTTAAATAACTCTAGAAAGTAAGAATTTGAAACCTATTGTTAGGAATGAAAATGATGGAAAAGAATTTGCAATCATTTAGACCTCATTTGCTAAGTTCCTCCGGTCTTTAGATAAATTCCTTTCGAATTTTTATCCTCAGTTGACGAAGCCTCACTTCTTATTAGCTATTTTTCCTAACATTGTATATCCTCTCATCCAAACACACCGCATAGGCGCATAAATATCAGCGCTTTTGCCCCTATGTTTCTGTCTAATATCTGAAATCTTGATTGACAGGTGTCTAGACGCCTAAGTAGTGGCTCTTATGCGCCTGGTCTTTTTAGTTGCTGACCTCGTTACGCCTTTTGGGAGAGTGATCATGCCGAGCAGTTCCAAATTATTGTGAGTTAGTAGCCATGATTGCAATAAAGTTTCTTGTATATATATATATATATCTTTTAAACCATTTGATCAAATTCTAAGTATGCAACAAAACGAGGAATCGAAGTCATAAATAAAGCCAAATATAATTAATGTTTTGAATCAAGTTCATTTTCACTATTAATTTATATAAATTTAATGTGCATTCATTTTCGCTTAGAGTACCAAATGACAATATTTTGAGTTTTAATATTAGTGAATGCATGCCCTCAAATATAGCAAAAATACTAAAAAAATCCACGAACAAGTCCTATTGAAGGAACATGGACAAACATAGAGTTTAAGTGACAATAATTTCAATTTTTTATCGCAATATTATATAACTAATATTTTTTTCAGAATTCTTACATTGTTTTCCCAAATATTAAGCTTGATCATATGCGGTTATATTTTTGTTTCAAATTACAATAGTCAAAATTCTTAAAAAAAAATTCTCCAATTATTATGCAATTCAATGGGAAATGAATCATATTTGGAGTGTGGACTACGTGTTAATTTCAATAATAATAGAGTAACTAAATTTTCATTATAAAATCATGAATTTTAGTAAATCTGCTCCGTAATAAAGCAAGATCAAGTGGTGACATCAACATTACAATATCTTTTTTTAATAAAATTAGTATCAACCCACCCTAGTCTCACAAAATTATTAAAAATAAAAAAGTTATTCCATGTAAGAATTATACAAAATTAATTATACAAATATAAAAAATCATTAATTTTATTACAATTTCTAAATTTTCATATCAAAATTAAAAATCATTAAATATAATGCAATGCATGCTCCTAAATGATACACCTATAGATGTATTTGTTCCGCTGGGGTGCAGATGGCCATAGGTTGCCTCGTAACCATGAATATTTAGTCCAAATTCGGAGGAGTGACAACTATGTTACACGTGTCTGGACATTTTTTTTGACATAAAATATCAACATCATTAATTTTCAAAACCTTTGAGTCGCCATGTACATAAATTTCCAAAAATTTACATAAGTTTTCGAAAAGAAAACAAAACTCATGGTTGTCTCATATGATGAGGAGGTTTTGAGTTACGAAAATAACTTCTTGTATTACAATGAAATACTATATATAATAGATCTAAAATGACTCAATCCTTTTCCGACATCTCGAGTCACTCCAAAAGGGCGAGATGAGCTCTAATCATATGGACTAAACACATGAGCTCAAAATAACCCCATTTCATTTAAACAAAGTATCATGAAAGATCATTTTAATAAATTTATAATCACTCCAAACTGTCATATCTTTTCGCTTTCCTAAATTACTAAAATGTTTTTCGATCCTGAACTGCCTTTTAGTTTGAAGGATTAACATTAAATACGGAATATAAACGATTTGCTAGATCGAAAAACCACGTTGAGATTACATCGTATAGAATCACTAGGACTTTGTATTACTCTTATAGAATCCAAGAACTATTTTGAATATGTAACTTTGATGTATTGGAAAACCAAAATCACTTTTCCAATGTTTTGCTCAATTTCCTACTCGAAAGTTGCTTCAATATTTGTGCATGTGATGTTATTGAATGTATGGGAGTTAATATAATGGATGTTATTCATTCAACCAAAAAACCACTCCTTCCAATTATTTCCCATTCAAATCATTGGATCCGAGGCGGGTTAGTCACATGGGTGATCTATCTGTTTCCATATATTATTTCCAACATACTTTTACCGAAGTACTAACGTGACGGTGTAGTAGCCTTTAGATTTGTAATAAATAAAGATGAAGATACATGCTATGTTAGGATTGTATCATGGTTATTATTTCTCACACTATCCATGTGGTTTGCTAATTTTTCATAACATGAGAGTTTAATGTGCATGATATTCTAATGTTTTTAGACACATTTGAAAATATACTATTCCTCCAAACCAAGGGGGACCATATAAGATGGCTCGCACATTGTAGCTTCGGTCGAGATCTGACGAATTGAGTGTGTATGTGGCGTTTTAAGACGTACTAAGTTTAATTTTAAATCCTAAAATAAGGGAAAATATAAAGTGTGTTAAAGAAATTCTAATAAAATGATAATATTACTTTTTTCGGGAAAATTAAATCTGCTATCTGTGAGATTACCAATTATGATATTTGATTGACAAGGAGTGTTATTAGAAAATAAAATAAAAATAAATATTTGTTCATATTTTTATATTTATATTTGTGCTTTAGTATTAAATTAATTCTTTTGTATGAAGATACTGATGTTATATTAATATTTGATTTACATATTTTTTTAACAGAAAATGTCATTTTGTTTGTATTTAGTTTCAAAAAAAAATTATTTATGATCCCCAAATAAAACATAATATCATACCATTTCGACGATTTCGTAATATTAATTAATTTATAATTCAAATGTTACTATTACGAAAATTATTTATGGAATGATTCGATACCCACAATGTTTTTTTTCTAACAAGTTATATTTCCTATTTAATATAGGATTCAAATTGTTTTTGATAGCCATTTTTTTATTATTAAAAGGACCGAATTTTAAATGACTCTGGAAAATAAGAATTTGAAACCAATTGTTCTGAATGAAAATGAGAGAATTCGCAATCCATGAATTTAGAATTTATAAAAAATACGTCGGGTGACATCCAAATACATCCATCAAATACATATAGAGAGTCTATCTAGCTTTTAGGTTGATGGAGTAAAATTGTAAAAAATTTATTAGAGGCAAAAATAAAAGATTTTTAAATATAAGAGGCAAAATTATATATTGACGTGATCCGGTATTTTTCAATTTTATAGTAGAGTTTAGTGTTTACGAAAAACAAAGGAAGACAACAAGATTTTTACGTGGAAAGCCCTCAAATTGAGAGAAAAACCACGGGACCTAGTCCAGTATAATTTTCACTATCCCGGTTGATTTGTTGGTTATCTCTGGGTCTTCCGCTAATCTTTGACCCGGGAACCGAGGAGGGCTTAACAACTGTTCGGTAAAACCCTGCTCGGTGCCCCCTGTTCGGTGTCCTCCTGTTCGGTATATGACTTGTTCGGCTCTTGAGGGGATTTTACTCGATGAAGTCAATATGTTATATGACATCACCTCACCCCCCCCCTAAAGTAAAGCAAGACGAGACTTTTGAAGTCTTGTTTTATTATCTTCGGGTAAAATCCTAACCTTAACCTGCTCGGGGTTTTTTGCCGCCCTTATTTCCCGCTTAAAAATTTCAAATGCCGCGCGACGTTTGTTTCCCGAGGCGCTTTTATGACCGTTCATTCCATTATTTTGGACGGTGAGGATTAGATGACTGTTCACATGGTCCCATCTATAAATACACATCCATTCTCTTCATTTATCTTACCTTGCTGCATTTTGCTTCCGAGCTAGCATCAGACGATCGAACAACTTGCCTCAGTAATCTTTAACTCTTAATCACAATGTATGGCTTCTTCTTCAGCCAATTCTTCACTACAGGCGATAGAAATGTTCAATGAGGAGGACGCTATTAGCCCCCCTCCTCAACCCTCTTCTTCTTCTGATAGCGAAGAGACTCTAGGCGCTTCTGCAGCGTCAGCTGCTCGTATAAATGAGCAGAGACTTGCTACGGAGTGGGATTTAGTGAAAGCCCGCTGAGGTCAAATCGAATCAGCATTTAAGTAACATTCGAACCAAATGGGGGATTTCTGAGGGGATTTCTATTATTGCTCCCCCTTTCGGATCTCGTCCCCACTTGCCCCCTAAGGGGTTTTTTCCTTTTTACATAGACCAACTCCGAGGCCTCCGCTTCCTATTCCTCCTTTCTTTATCGAAGTAGCCTCATACTTTTCTGTTTCTCTTAGTCAACTGTTTCTCAATAGTTATCGGTTATTGGCAGGCTTTTTCATAGTTCTTTCTTTTCTGGGTTTTACCCCTACTCCTGAACTCTTTCATTGCTTTTTTCAATTAACAAGAAAGAGATTGGGCTCTTTTACTTTTCTTCTCGGACAGGGGTTGGTTTCCTCAAAAATACCCCTCGTCTATAAAAAACTGGAAAAACTCCTACTTTTTGGGATTGCCCCATGGAGTGGAGGGAAAATCTCCCGAGGGGCAAGTCAATCAAGGGTTACCTTGAGGAGGAACTGTATTTGTCGGTTCATCATACACTTGGCGATCAGTGTTTTAACTTAATGGAGCTGATTGACGACGGACTGATGTACTTGTTCCAGCTGAGCCCGAAGGGTGCATCCTTGAAAATGCCCCTCGGTGAGTGCTTTTAAGCAGTCTCATTCGTTTTTACTTTCAACTTGTTATGCTTGGACTAATATTCCTTCTGCTCTTTTCAGAAACGAAGATGATGAAAGCTAGGATGCCCGAGAAGCTAAAGGAAAAACACCAGAAAGGTCAAACTTCGGCAGCTGTTACTGCTCCGGCCCCTCCCCCTTCCGTTGAGATTATGACTCCCCCCGATGAGAGAGCTTCTCCCGAGGGGACTCAGACTCTCCAGCGCCAAAAAAGGGCCATGCCCAAGGGTCCCCTTAAGAAGACTTCTTCTTCTCTCATCCCTTCTGAAGCCAGAGCCTCATCCCAACCTGCTCCTGATGGTCCGAGTGCTTCTCGGCCTCCCTCGAGGTATCATGCGCCTTCTTGGACTTATTCTCCCAACATCCCCCTACTGAAGAAACCAGATCCTAAAACCTCCCAATCCATCTTATGCCATTCTCCCAACTCAGCCGACCGTAAATATCTCGGGGGGTTAGCCTTCAGCAACTTGGTAAATGAGTTCTCCACTTCCTTCACCCAGGTAACTACTTTTATTAACAATCTTCCAAGCATCCTTTTTAGCCTACTCATGCAGACCCATATGATGGCGGTTGAAATTCTCACCCGATTCCACTCAGTGAGATCAACCGATGGCAATAACCAGAAGCGCATCAAGCAGCTGGAAAACATGAGTGAGGATTTGAAGAAGTCTGTGAGTCTTCTTGAAGAGCGGCATTCAGCCATAGTGTCAGCTCGAGATAAAGCGGAGAAAGCCCTTGCAAAAGAGCGGATGAAATTAGCCGATCTGGAAGGTGCTAACTCTACTTTATCGGAGGAGTACAAATCTATGGCTAAGCAGTATTGATCCGTCTCTGAGCAACTTGCTCAAGAGAAATCTTCAACTGCTGCTCGAATGGAAGAATTCTGGCTCACCAAGAAGGCTGAATTTTTGAAGTCTCCGGAGTATGGTAACATGGTGGCGGACAGTGCTTCTAAGTTTTTTGATCATGGATTTGAAGCATGTGTCAGCCAATTTAAAGCTCAAGGCTACCCTCCCGAAGGAGCTTCCAAAGATTTCCTCGATGTGGGGGCTGCATTAGAAAGTCTCCCTGAAGAAATGTTTCATCCGTAGAATAGGGATTTTACTTTCTCTTCTCTTGTATTACCTTTTGATATGAATAAACTTACTTATTCACTTGGCTACTTTCCTTCATACAAAACAATAACGATGTTTAAATTTAAACGTGGACCAAACATCCCGATCCCACGAGTAAACAATTAAAATTCCGAACAAGCTCGCTACCCCGCGCACAACCACTTAGGCACTTTTAAGTTTAAACGTGGACCAAATATCCCGATCCCACGAGTAAACAATTAAAATTCCGAACAAGCTCGCTACCCCGAGCACAACCACTTAGGCAATTTTAAGTTTAAACGTGGACCAAACATCCCGATCCCACGAGTAAACAATTAAAATTACGAACAAGCTAAATGAATCAAATAATTTCATTTTATTGCTAACAAATTCATAATCCAAATAATAAGGAAAGATTACACAAAATACTATTTCAAATTATGAATGTTCCAAGGTCTTACCAACTCCAGACCTTCATGATCTTCAGTCTGTACGATCCTCTTCCGATCACTTCCTTAATTCTGTAAGGGCCTTCCCACTTGGGTGCTAGTTTCTTCACCTCGCCAGCAGGATTTGTTCTTCACAATACCAAATCTCTGACTTGAAATGTTCTCGGGTGAACCCTTCGGTTATAGGCATTGGTGATCCTTACTTTGTATATCTCTGTTCTTGCTACAGCTCGTTCTCTCAACCGATCGATCTCATCATTCATGCTTCCTTATATCTTTGTTCTGCTCTGGATCATAGCATTGTACTCGGAGAGACTCAACTCCAATTTCTGGTGGAATGAGGGCCTCCCAATCATATACTAGGCTATATGGAGTTTCCCCTGTAGATACCCGAGGAGTTGTTCGGTAGGCCCACAAAACACCAGGTAGTTCGTTTACTCATTCCCCTCGGGCACCTTCCAGCTTTGTCTTAATCCCATGCAATAGAATACGATTAATAACTTCGACTTGTCCATTTGCTTGCGGGTAGGCCACTGACGTGAATACTTGCCTGATTTTCATATCTTTGCACCACTCCTGCACTTTCTTCCCCTGAAACTGCTTTCCATTATCGGAAATTATTCTCCTCGGTATTCCGAATCAACACACTATTCTTCTCCATAGGAATCTAATGATTTTTTCTTCGGTTATCTTTGCTAAAGGCTCAGCTTCCACCCATTTTGTGAAATATTCAACTGCTACCAGAAGGAATTTCCTTTGTCCAGCGGCAAGAGGAAAAGGTCCGATGATGTCCATCCCCATTGATCGAAGGGACAAGAAATAACATTGTTATTTAAGACCTCTGCGGGCACATGAGATAAATTTGCATGTCTCTGGCAATTGTTGCACTTTTTCACAATTTCTTCGGCATTCTCTTTCATGGTGGGCCTATAGTATCCAGCTCGAAGAGCCTTCTGATATACATGTTGCTTCCCAGATGATTTCCACAACAGCCTTCGTGAATCTCCTTCAGCAAATGCTCTCCTTCTTGTATTGATGTGCATTGCAAAAAGGGAGTTGAAAATCCTTTTTTGAACAGTTTGCCTTCTGCTAATACAAAACGACTCTCCATTCTCTTCACCCGAGCAGCCTCCTTCGGATCAGATGGCAACACCTTGGTTTTCAAGAATTTAATGATATGCTCTCGCTAATCGGATATAATACAGGGCTCCAGATTCATTATGATGTTGATAGCTACGACAATTTCCTCTCCTTCAGGACTAATGAGTACAACTCCTGCACCACTTCCTATTTGAGTAGATGATCCATCTACAAACAAATTCCAATCTTTTTCTTCAGGAGTATGAGTCACTTCTACTAGAAATCTGACAAGGCTTGAGCTTTGATGGTAGTTCGAGGCTGATAAGAAATATCGAATTCACTCAATTCCGTGGCCCATTTCACCATCCGCCCTGAAATTTCTGCCTTTGACAGGAGCCTTCCCAATGGAGTACTCGTCACCACCATGATAGGATGAGATAAAAAGTATGGCCGAAGCCTTCTCACAGTGGTGACTAGAGCCAATGCTAATTTTTCGATTTCAAGGTATCTCTATTCGGCCCCTTGCAAAGCTCGGCTGACATAGTATACCGGCTGCTGCTGCCCTAACCTTTCTTGAATTAACACCGAACTGATCACTTCCTCGGTCACCGACAAATAGATGAGGAGTGTTTCATTGTGATCAGGTTTATTCATCAATGGTAATTGAGCTAGATGCTCTTTTAAGTCAACGAAGGCTTTCTGGCATTGATCATCCCACTCGAATCGCACTCCTCGCCTTAATGCTTTAAAAAAGGGCAAACTCCTATCAGCCGACCGCGATATGAATCGACTAAGCGCCGCTATTCTCCCTGCTAACCTTTGTACCTTGTTCAACGTTCTATGAGGATTCATCTCCTAGATTGCTCGGATCTTCTCGGGGTTGACTTCCACGCCCCTCTCTGTTACCATGTACCCCAAGAATTTTCCACTATGAATTCCGAAGGTGCATTTGGCGGGATTTAATTTCATGCCAAACCTTCTCAGAGTGGCGAAGACTTCCTCCATATCTTCGATCAGATCTTGTGCCTTCTTGCTTTTATTCAAGACATCATCCACATATACTTCCACATTCCGCCCTATCTGATCTTTGAACATCTTATCCATCAATCTTTGATAAGTGGCCCCAGCATTTTTTAACCCGGAGGGCATTACCACATAGCAGAAAGTTTCCCCTGCTGTGACAAAGCTAACCTTGGATTGATCTTCTTGCGCTAAGGGATTTGATGATATCCCTGATAAGCATCCATAAGACACAACAGCTCGTGTCCCGCAGTAGAATCCACTAATTGATCTATCCTCGGTAGTGGATAACAATCTTTGGGACAGGCTTTGTCCACGTCCTGGAAATCTACACACATCCTCCATTTGTCTCCTGCCTTAGGCACTAAAACCACATTTGAGAGCCATGTAGGGAAACTAACCTCCCGTATGTGGCCCGCTTTCAGTAACTCTTCTATTTGTTTAGCGATGACGGCATCCTTCTCGGGTCCGAAATGCCTTCTCTTCTGCTTAATTGCCCGAACACTTGGGTCAACATTGAGATGATGCTCAGCAATCTCGGGCTTTACTCCGATTAAATCAGAAGTACTCCAAGCAAACACATCCACATTATGAATCAAACAGTCAATCACCCTTCTCAGTAATTCCGGATCCAATTTGGATCCTACTCGGGTAGTTTTAGCAGGATGACCTAGCTCGATGCTAAGAAATTCTTCCTCGGGAACTATCCGCTCCTCAACCTCCAGCTGTTCGCGTTTCCTTTTACTACCGTCTACTCGTTCACCTTCTTCTCTTTTCTTCCCTTTCTCTTGTTTTAGCTCTTGTACATAACATTTTCTTGATGAACTCTGACTCCCCCTTACTTGTCCAACCTCCTCTCCTACTGGAATTTTTATCTTTAAGTGGTAAGTGGAGGCAACTACTTCAAAAGCAGCTAACGCCGGACGACCCAATATTAAATTGTAAGAGAAAGGTACATCCACTATGAGGAAAGTGATCATCTTCGTTTTTATCTTTGATTCTTCACCTAGAGTAACTGGTAAGGACACCTATCCTATTGGGCTTATGATCTCCTCAGTAAACCCATGTAAAGAAGTATTCACTTTCTGCACAGTTATACTT
This sequence comes from Haberlea rhodopensis, assembly GCA_907163345.1. NCBI lineage: Eukaryota > Viridiplantae > Streptophyta > Magnoliopsida > Lamiales > Gesneriaceae > Haberlea > Haberlea rhodopensis. The sequence goes on along the minus strand of CAJQUN010000754.1, from coordinate 30,119 downwards.
CCCAATTCCATCTGTTTTAAAGTATTAAGGAAGAGTACATCTGCTGAGCTGCCTGTATCCACGAAGATTCTTTGTACGTTACAATTGGCTACTGTGGCAGAGATAACCAATGCATCCTCATGGGGAAGATAAATCCCTTGTAAGTCTGCAGGCCCGAAAGCTACAGAAGGACCTTCGGATGTAAGATTTGGGTCGATGGATAATACTTCGAGCCTTCGAGCAAAACTTTTTCTTGCTCGATTGAATCTCCACATGATATTCCTCCAGAAATCATATGTATAGTTCATCTGTTAGGAACATTGCTCAATGTCCTTTCTCCAAGGACTTGATTTCCTTCTTCTAATCTTTCCCCCCGAACTGCCCAAGGAACTGGCTGAGGTGTCCCTCTTCCAGGATTAGCATTATTCCGAGGAAAAGGGACATTGTTCCTCAGATAATCGTTACTTCCTGGCCTTATATCCATTCTTCCACCTTGGATGTTCCCTCCTCGAATATTTCCTCCTCGGATGTTTCCTCCTCGGAACAACCCTCTTCTGTAAGGTCCTCCTCGACCCCTCTTCAGCATAATTTGATTGATGGCTACCTCCCAATGAGATCTCATCGGAAGGTATTGATCAAAATTCCTTTTAGGCTTTTCCATTGGCCTATCTTTCCTGCTAATTTCACCACCATTTTTTGCTTCTTTCTTCTGTTTCATTCTTTGAGCTTCTTCTAAATTAACGTATTTAGAGGCTCGTCCCAGCAACTCGTCATAATCTGATGGTGGCTTCTTCGCCAATGAGCTGAACAGGTCCCCTTCCCTTAGTCCTTGAGTGAAGGCGCTGGCTAGTATTTCGGACGTAGCATGTGGAACATCAAGGCATGCTTGATTGAATCTTTTCAAAAAATCCCGAAGGGACTCTTTCTCCATCTGCCTGAGACCGAACAGACTCAATGCTGTTCTCTTGCAATTCCTACTGCTCGCAAATTGATGAAGGAACAGCGAGCTGAATTTAGGAAAGGAATCTATTATTCCTGATGGTAATTGATTGAACCAGGATTGAGCAGCGCCAGCGAGTGTAGTCAAGAAAACTCTACATTTCACTCCATCCGTCAATTGGTGAAGGAGTGAAGCATTTTCAAATCGAGACAAATATTCCTCTGGATCCATGCTGCCATCATAATTCCCCACGTTTAGAGCTCTGAAATTGGGGGGGCAAGGGATCATTAATAACTTGAAGAGCAAATGGGGTACTCCTCCTTGCTGAGTAAATACGTCCTTCCATTTTATTGCGCGTTTTTTGCAAATCCTCCTTTAAGTCCTCTATTTGGTGATGCAAAGTCTTGTCCATTTCAACATCTGAATGATTGGGAAGATCCTTTGACTCTCTAACCTCCTCCTCCGACTTCTTTATAGAAGTTGAGTCTTCCTCTTCTTCCCTGGTCTCTTCTCAACAGGGGGGAATCATAAACTGCCTCATAACCTCTCCTACAGTTTTAGCAATTACCTCCGTTAAATGTTCCATGGGTATTCCTCCGGTAGGAAATGCCCGTGAAACATTCTAAGAAGACCTAGCATCCCCTGCTCCTTCTGGTTCTGGGCATGAACGCGTCGCACACTTTTGTTAAATTTTCTTAAACTCCAACTTAATTCTTTTTTTTTTTGTTATAAATATGTTTCATAAAAGCATGTATTAATTAAAGTATTGTAAAACGTAATATTTGTTATGAAACGTATATTGGATGTCCATTTACCTTCCGCCTTTCGCCTCCATGTAACTCATAATCTTATGCATATAAATAGTGGCTTAAAGTGAAATGAAAAACATATGAAAAACTCTCTAAATATCTCTATCTAAATTGTTATCTATATAATACAATACTATTATTTTATAACACGTTATCAGCACGAATCTCTAGCCAACTTTGTGTAAGTGTGGTAAGTTTTATTTGTTTTCTTGATTTTAATTACATTATGACTAATTTTACAAAACTCGAGTTTGCTGCTCTTGATATCACTAGAAAGAATTATCTATCATGGGTACTAGTGCTGAAATTCATCTAGAGGCAAATGGTCTTGGAGAAACCATCAAAGAAGAAAGTATAGCCACAAATCAAGAAAATGCTAAATCAATGATCTTCCTTCATCACCACCTTGACGAAGGGTTAAAAACAAAATATTTGACGGTAAAGAATCCCTTTGCCTGGTCGACTAGTTTGAAGGAAAGATATGAACACCAAAAAATGGTTATTCTTCCAAAAGCTCGTTATGAGTGGATGCACTTACGCTTGCAAGATTTTAAAACTGTACGTGAGTATAATTCAGCACTTTTCCGAATCAGTTCAAAGTTGAAATTATGAGGGAAAATGTAATTGATGAGGATTTATAGGAGAAAACATTCTCCACTTTTCACGCATCGAATGTGCTCCTGCAGCAACAATATCGTGAAAAGGGTTTCAAAAATATTCTGAATTGATTTCTTGTCTTCTTGTTGCTGAACAAAACAATGAGCTTTTGTTGAAAAACCACGAGGCTCGTCCAACTGGTGCTGATCCATTTCCTGAAGCAAATGCGACAGCTATGCGATATAATAATGAACAACACCGAGGTCGAGGTCATGGTCGTGGTTGAAATCGTTACAATAATAATCACGGTGACCATATCAAAAGTATTAAGCACCGCCAGAAGTGGGAAAGTAACAATAACCGTTACAATAATAATCGTGGTAGTCATATAAAAAACATTACACACCACCAGAAGTGGGAGCATAATGATGAGAAGGATGTAAACCAAAATAAAAGGGAGGAGAATAAATGCTATCGTTGTGGCATGAAAGGCCACTGGACTCGTACTTGTCATAAGCCAAAGCATCTTGCTGATCTCTATCAATAATCATTGAAGCAAAAAGAGAAATTATAGAGACAAATTTTAATAGCAAAGATGTTAATCTTGACCATAATTTTGTTGGCAACGTCTTTAATGATTTTACTTCTTTTGATGTTGCTGATTTCTTTGTCAATCACTCTGAAGGTGATACTAGTCATGTAAATGCCTAAGAATTTTCATTTTATGTTTGCAAATAAATATTTATAATAAATGTTTATTGTCAATATTTCTTTTATTATACAAATATTTTATTTATCATAAAAGAAGAAGATAAAAAATCTTATTTTGAAAATTTATTTTTTTGAAGAAAATGGACGTTCCAATGATCGTTGACAATGAATTATGTTTGGCAGACCGTGCAACTACACACTCTATACTTAAGGATAAGAATTTTTTTTCATATCTAATAATGAAAGAAGCTCATGTTAGTACCATATCTGGTAATGCAAAATTAATTGAAGGCTCCGGAAGAGCAACTATAATTTTGCCTGGAGGAACAAAATTTTGTGTTGATAATGCTTTATTTTGCTCAAAGCCTCAAAGAAACTTATTGAGCTTTAAAGATATTTTTAAAAATGGATAACATATTGAGACTAAAAGTGAAGATAATAATGAATACTTGTATATTACAAGTATTAACTTTGGAAAGAAAGTTGTGTTGGAAAAATTACATTCTTATTCTTCTGGATTATACTACACATATATAACTACAATTAAAATATATGCAACGGTAAACCGGAAGTTCACTGATCATAATGATTTTATCATTTGGCATGATCGGTTGGGTCATCTCGGATGAGAAGAATTTTAGAGAACTCACGTGGTCATTATTTGAAGAGCCAGAAGATTCTTCAATCCAATGAATTCTCATGTGCAGCTTGTTCTCAATGCAAGTTAATCATAAGGCCGTCACCGATGAAAATTAGAAATGAATCTCCTGCATTTTTAGAACGCATACATGGAGATATTTGTGGGCCTATTCACCCACCTTGTGGACCATTTCGATATTTTATGATTTTAATTGATGCATCAACGAGATGGTCACATGTATGCCTATTGTCGACTAGCAACTTGGCATTTGCAAAATTACTCGTGCAGTTAATTCGGTTACGAGCACATTTTCCAGATTATACTATCAAGAAAATTCGTCTTGATAATGCTGGTGAATTTACATCACAATCTTTTAATGATTATTGTATGTCTATTGGAATAATTGTTGAACATCATGTCGCTTATGTTCATACACAAAACGGTCTTGCATAATCGTTTATTAAGCGTCTTAAATTGATTGCACGACCATTGCCCGTGAGAGCTAAACTCCCAATATCTGCGTGGGGACATGCTATTTGCATGTAGCTGCATTAATTCATATAAGGCCAACGAATTATCATGAATATTCTCCCCAACAATTGGTTTTTGGTCAGGATCCAAACATTTCTCATTTTAGAATTTTTGGATGTGCAGTTTATGTTCCAATTGCTCCACCACAACGCACAAAGATAGGACCTCAAAGGAGATTGTGCATATATGTTGGGTATGAATCATCTTCTATAATAAAATATCTTGAGCCAAAAACTGGAGATTTATTTACGGCTCGTTTTGTAATACCCCCGAAAGGTTAAAGGATTATATGCTACGATGATGAAACGATATATGATTATGTGCTACAATAATGAATTACGATGTATTTAAGAGGGTTGTGGTATTTTAAATTGGGGGCCACGATTTATGATATGATGATATGATGTGGGGAGCATATTGGGTGTTTTTAAAGGATGTATTAATTAAATGAAGTTAGAAAATATCGAGTGAGGATATTTTAATGCATCGTACAAAATACCGGGATACAATTAAACACCACAAAACCACCCTACATGCAACCACCCACCCCCCACTTGCATGCAACCCACGCCCCCTCCCCTGTTTTCTGGAAAAGAGGTTGACCAGGCAGGCATGTTCCCACTTAGATATTTTCACCAAAATCTCTTCCAAAAACCTCCTTCTTCCTCCCTTCTCTTCGTCTGATATCTGGACTGCTGCTAGGAGGAAAGTGGTCGGAAATTACTTGTCTTTTCTTGACAAAAATCGGAGAGCAAAAGTGGTGAGGGATCACGCTGGTTCACCAGCTTTTCGTGTTTTTATATGTATGTTATACATAGCAGTTTTGGCATGCTAGTGTTAGGGTTATTGAAACCATGTTATGAACACTTGTAGGTAATGTTTATGATGTCCCTAGCATGCTTTGTTAAGTGGCTTACATGACTTATGTGTTAGATTTTCGATTGTAAAAAGGGCTCCTCGAAAATCTGGGAAGGGAAGTACCCTGTTTTTATGTTGAGTAGAGTTTTTATTATGAAGATTTGAAGCATGCTAGCTTAGGTTATGAATAAACCTTTGGCATGAGTACATACACGGAAGTTTGGTGAACATGCCAACATATTTGTTTAAGCATGAACTACGGGATATGTAGTAGTTTCATTGCTATAAAGATGTGTGTTCAAGAATTCTGGACTGAAGAATCATGCCCTGTTTTCTGAAAAAGCTGGTCGGGTAATGATAAAAAGGGGTAGATTTAATGCATGTAGGTTTAAGTTATAAGTGAACCTTTAATTTTATTACATGCATGAAAGTATGTGGAAGTTATTGATATTCTTGTTTAAGCACGTTATGTGTTAAGAAGTAGAATTGATGGTATGAAATGGGGTGCTCAAAAATCTGGGGAAATCCCGAACATTCAGAGTTCTCGATCGATCGAGATTTGGTCCCGATCGATCGAGCAAGTCAGTAGGTCTAATGTATGTTTTAAAATTTTGATGCCGATCGATCGAAGAATTTCTCGATCGATCGGTGAAGCTTCTCGATCGATCGGTAAAATACTTCGATCGATCGAGCAAGGCAGGAAGCTAAGGCACTGTTAGTGCACAGTGTCTCGATCGATCGAGATCTTGGGCCGATCGATCGAGAGAGGCAGTAAGTCGAAAAATATAATGATGTTTTATTTTGTTAAGTTTATGATGTGAGATGGTTTTGAGGCATCTAACATGGTATTATGCGGTCTTGTAGAACCATCCCAGGCACCGGCACCATCGAGGAGATAAAGTCTGTGACTCCTCCTTTTGAAAAGGTACGTAAGAGGCGTACGGGCATCGGACGGTAACACACATCTTTATACTACAACTATGCTTTTATTGCATGAGTATTCATGATGAAATGATGATGTTTATACGATGAGGTTTATACGATGTTTATACGATGATGTTTATACGATGCTTATATGATAATGTTTACATGATGAAATTGTGGTAAGGTGCCACGGGGTAAGGTGCCCCACATGGTAAGTAGCCATGCGATGTTATTGTGGTAAGGTGCCACGGGGTAAGGTGCCCCACATGGTAAGTAGCCATGCGATGTTATTGTGGTAAGGTGCCACGGGGTAAGGTGCCACATATGCATGATTATGAATCAGGGACAACAATAAGAAGTTAATGAATATCCAGCATATTTACTTAACCAAGATTTCATGCATTTACTATAATGTTTATATGTTGTTAAGTAAAATTGTATATGCTCATGATGTGTTGTTCCTGTAGGTACGCTTTTGGGACGAAAGGACTAAGGGGCGGGTTGAGGCAGTGAGCTACGAGGGATACATGAATGTATAGGGTTTCAAGTTATGATTAGTAACTACTCTAGGAGTAGTGTAAATCTAAATGACATTCTTTTGGAATGTAATGAATTATTTTTGAAGTTTTATATTTTGGCCTGTAATCCTGTTAGCTCGTGTAACAACCGATTCCTTAAGACGTTATTATGCATGATTAGTCCTTCTTATGTTTAGTAATCACTGTTAAGGTGGGAAGACCCCACACGTTTTGTTGATTGTCATTTTGATGAATCATTTGTCCCAACATTAGGGAAGAAAATAAACATTCAGTTGATAAAATTATGTGGAATGAATTGCCATTATCTCATTTTGATCCTCGCACAAGACAATGTGAACTTGAGTTCAAAGATAATTCATTTGCAACAGTTAGCGTCAATTGACAGATGCTTTTTCTGACCTAAAGCCTGTGACCAAGTCACATGTACCGGCTGTTAATGCTCCGATTCGAATTAATATCCCTGAAGGACCTTCTACCATTATTAGTAAATTAAAGGCGCCTATGAAATGTGGTAGACCAGTCGGTTCTAGGGATAAAAAAAATCGAAAACGTAAAGAAGCTAATAATGAAGATAGTAAAATCGAGGCAATTGAACTTGAAGAATTTCTAGACATGACAAATAATAAACTTCCATAAGAAGTTCAGGTACCTGAAAATTTTAATAATAATGAGATCTCAATAAATTATCATGACTGGGAAAAGACGGAACCGATATACAACCAATGTCGATGATAAATTTGCATATACTACAACAATTACTGTTATGAATGAGAACGAGGATCATGAACCAAAATCGGTGTATGATTTTTTATTTTTTATTTGATTTCTTTTTTCACTTTTTGGGCGCATATGAATTTTTGTGGTTCCCCATTGATGATATAACAGATTGGCATTCTCGGGTAAAATCCCATGCAAGAAACCGAACAAGCAGACTATAACCGAATAACAATGCACCGAACAGACTATAACCGAACAACAATGCACCGAACAGATTACAGCTAAACGACTGGTAAACCATGCTCGGTATTTGTGGTCAAAGATTAGCGGAAGACCCGGCTGTAAACAACAGATTAACCGGTGGAGATAACGTGCAATAGTGAGGTGCGGATTTCTCAGACGCATTTGCTACATTAGCGCCACTATCAAAGAAGATCTAATCCTAGCTTTCCCGCCAAGTAATCACAAGGATCGGGCCTATAAATAGAGGCGAGGAACCTCATTACGGGGGTTGGACTTTTCTAGGAAAAGAGGACTCTGAAGATAACACTATATTGTCTGTTCGGTCATCCCTTGTTATTTTTTCAGAGATTCTTAAGTGTTGCTTTTTTCCTTTTAAATATTGTGTCAAGTCCTGTAATAATAGAAATAGTGACTAGTACAAATTATACTGGACTTAGATCCCGTGGTTTTTCCCTTCATTTTGTGGCGTTTTCCACGTAAAAAATCATGGTGTCCTATTTATTTTTCTACTGCATTTAACTCCATCGAGTAGTAAAAATACGGGATCACATCACCCATGTTTCAGGTTAGTATGAAACTTTTTATTAGATGGTAACCAGATACATAGTAACACACAATTCTGTAATGACTTCATGAAAAGAGATAATAATATATAAAATATTCAAATATTTGATAAAAGCAAGGACGAAAATCTGAGATCTTCTAACATTTTTAGTGAGGAATGCAATAATAATTTTGATATCATGATGGTATGAAAATCTATAAAATGAATTTTATAGATATAACTTTTATTTTTATCGAGTTAATTTAATTATTTATAATACTCATTTCATAAGATTATAATATAATTTTTCGGAAATAATATGAGTTATTTATCATTAAATTAATAATATTATCAACATATAGATAATGTTTGGTTTCATTTTTCGAGTTCGTTATATTAAAATAAAACCAAATATTAATACCACATTTTCATTTTTCATTATCTAAAATATATTCTTCGGAGAACTATAATTATTCCTATTAGGAGAGCGGTCTAATAAAAGATTTGAATTGCATTATTGTCACTGGTTTATAATATTTGCAAAGCTTCAAACATTAGATTCTACAAATATGATCTAATTTTAATACTTTTTAAGAATGAAAAAGCTGCAAATGCTAATTTTGTTAAGAATTTCATATTGTTAATATATTAAAATGATCTCAGTTTTTAATAGGCCCATTAATGCGCATCAATACTCAATTTTTTTTAAAAAAAAATTGACATACTCGCGCATGCCGCGCGCATTCACACTCGCCTGATACCCGATTCATGTGACTTAAATCACACCACCATTTTCAATAAACTATTATCAAATATGATTATACCAAATTACAATGTTCCTTTTCAATAATTTATTACTAATTCTCTTTAATCTTACAAAATTACTAAAATTTAAAAAAAAAATATTCTACTTAAATAATTATACCAATTAACATTAATTTCAATACGAGTTCTAAATTTTCATATCAAAATTTATTTTAACATAAAACATCATTAAATATAATGCAATGTATGGTAATAAATGATAACAATAATACATATGCTTGATTACATAAATGCAGATGGAGATAGATTGCTTAGTAACGATGAAATATGTGTCAATATTCGAAGGAGGGAAAACGATGATACACGTATGTGGACATTTTTTTGACGTAAATATATAAACAACATTAATTTTCAAAACCCTTTGTGTCGCCATCTACATAAATTTCCAAAAGTTTACGAATTTTGTTTGAAAGAAAACAAATTAATTTCATGAACCTGACTTGTGTCATCTCATATGTGGGTTACAAGTTCGAGTCATAAAAATAGTTTCTTACATTGTAACAAGATATTGTATATATTACGCTTAAAATGACCCGATTCTTTCACAGATCTGGTGCATAACAGAACCTTCGTGCATCAAATTTGTAATTTGCGAGGGGGTAATATTTAATAGAGAAAGATCTGTCGTTTGTGGATTATAAACTTTTTCTTGCTTTCTTTCTTTTGTCACTCCATTTTCAGTTTTTATTGCGTGCAAATTCTTCTTTTTTCAAATTGCATGATTATTTTGTCTTATGTCAATACATTAATTTTTTGGAAAATTACACAAACATCCTATATTTGGTCCAAATTTCACTTTGCAACTATTATTTGAAAAATTATATTTTACATTTTCAACTTTCACGAATTGTAACACTTTGCATCATCTTGACTCGATTTTGAATTTTTATTGAAGATTTATCGCCACATTCGATAATCGTCTTACATACTCAAACTTAGATCCATTTAAGCTAGTTATTCCAAATTTTTTAAAAATAAAATTAATATTTTTAATATCGAAATTCTTTAGTTAAGGATTATGATAAATGAAATTTTGACACCCTAAATATTTGTTTTGATTTTTTAAATTGCAATATCTTGTTTAAATTACTTTAAGTTTGAATATGTAAGGCAATGATGAAATGCAGCGATAAATTATTGATAATAACACAAAATCGAGTCAAGAGGATGTAAAGCTTTATAATTCATGAAAGTTGGGATGCAAACTGTAATTGTTCAAACAATGGCTGCAAAATAAAATTTGGACCAAACTATAAGATGTTTATGGTGCTCATTCAGGGTATTATTCAACAAATGTTCTTTAATTACAGATAGGTACAACTTTGCACCTCTAAAGTGTGCCACATCTGGTATAAATCCCAAAAAATGTTATATACAAATCTAGGACATGTTATATAATCTATTTGTAAGCACATCAAGTTAATATATCATTACTATATATTATTAGCACTAAGATGTTGTAATATATTGTCGATGAAGAATTGTCATTTTTTGCAAATTAATTAGTGACCGAAGATAAATTGATTATTTATCACCAAAAAATTGTATATCTAATATCACAGAGTAATTTATATAGTACCACGTTAAATTTCCCAATTATATATTAGTAGATATGAATATCTTAATTTCTATAGTTTTAGTAAACGGATAAAAATATCCCGATTTCATTTAAAAATGTATCATGAAAAATCATTTTAATAAATTTATAATCACTCTAACAATCATATCTCGTATTTTCGCTTTTCCCCAAATTATCTAAAATATTTTTTGATCTGCCTTTACTTTTATCGGAGTACTAACATAACGCATTAGCCTTTAGATTTATAATAAATAAAGATAAAGATACACATTGTGAGTTAATCAATGTCAAATTGTATCATGGTTCCTATTTCTTAACACACTATGCATGTCGTTTGCTAATTTTTCATAACAAAAGAGATAGATGTGTATGCTCTGTTTTTAAGCCCAATAATGTACATGTATGTCGAGTAGAGTATATAAATGTCTGCTATGTCACAAGAGCAAGGAGACGACCGAATAAAGCATGACTTAAAATTATAAACAAAGATTTGGAGTTTAAAGTGATCAATATGAATATTCTGACCAGAAAAAGTTATTAGAGAAGAGTGAAGTATCTATCCGACCCAACTTGCTTACGTATATGGTTCTTGTAACCTATTCTAATCAATTGAGATTAAAAGATTAGATTTATTAACAGATTTAGTAGTCATAGTTGCTATCGCCTTATAATGTTTTTAGACACATTTGAAAAGTTACCATTCCTACAAAATATAAGTGGGCTAGGCCCCCCAACCTTACTTTCTTGAGCCCAAAATTGTGATCTTTATTAATGAGATACATATATGACGAGTGTTACTATAAAAAATAGAAGTTGTTTCAGCATGTCACAATTTCATTTTGTTCTTATGGATTGGCAAATTAATTATAATGGTAATGTTATTTAAGTTTCATTGTATAATTTAATCAAATGGAGGGTAGATTTAATAAGTCGTTTATGGTGTGTTACTGTTTATGAATGCAATGGGGATGATAATATTTCCTTCTGAAAAATATTGTGGTGGACATTTTAGCCAAATATTCATGTCACATCTTCCCTTTCATAAATATCTACAGTTGAAGTTGTCCTTTTTTATAACACGATCCTGGATTATGTTGCCAATAAGATCATTCATGTAAGATCCTGGTTCCACCGCTGCTACAAACCATTAAATACTTGTAGGAAAGCATTGAAACAAACACAATTTGCATAAACTCATATGTGCTGACCAAGCAAAATCAAACTTAAGCACATATATAATCTAACATATTCTAAGTTTCACATGTAGAATTGCGCTAGGATTTATCACATCATTAAAGCAATATTCTAAGTTTCATAGTGCAAGGTAACTCTGAAGTTGCAACTGCAGTCGTATTGGATTGAGTCTAAAAGGTTGTGAATTTAAATGCTTAAGTGGAATACTGTTAAAAGTACAAAGCTAACAAAATATAGTGTTACGATCAAACATTTAGCACTTGCTTAAAGCAATAGTTGATAGCAGATGCGCAACTTTATTTTCTTATATAATGACAGTGTAAAACATCATATTAATAGAGTGGTGGACATGAGTGGCTATACCACGTGTATGATAATGAGTCGAGTTTGTTAGGCCACAGAAGATGAGAAACACTTCGTCTACTAGTGCACAAAGGACATTTCTTGTCACGCCCCGAGACCGGGATCGATAACACCGGCGTTGATTCCAAATACAATTGAAAATCAACAAGCCTCATAGTACAGAATTTAATACAACCAGTCTATTTATTCCATAAACATAAATGTTTTACAACTGAAAATAAAATCATAACTTAAATCTTAACAGAGTTTAGCGGAAGCATAATTATGTAAAATCTTGAAATAATTGCGGTAGATCACCAACCCCAAAAGTTGTGTTGTTCTGCATCTTCGGTATCTGTCTCACTTTTATCTGGAGAGGGGATGTAAGGGGTGAGTGTTCTGGTTGACACTCAGTAAGCGGGGGCCAATCGAAATATGCCAAAAACATATACTTATACAGATTTCAAAACATAAACTGATACATATAACAGAATTTTGCTTCTTTGAGTCATACCAAAAGCATCATATTAGAACACATGTCATATACTTATCAAATTAGATCGATCTACATAACATAAGGATTATAGAGGTGGCTCCTACGAATTCAAGAGGTGGCTCCCGTATGTATAGCACTTTGCCCCATTGGTTCAAGAGGTGGTTCACACGTACGTAGCACGTTGTTTCGCATAGCACTTATCTCCCGATATTCAGAATTTTCATGACATCATAGTTTTTAAAATAGTTCACATATTCGACTGTATTTTTCATAAGCATTTCATATGGTATCAAAACGAAAAGGATAATATAACAAAAGCCCACTTACTTGATTGTTTACGATGATTCTTTAAACTTGAAATAGTATGGATCTACAACCTTCAAAAATCAACTTCTTTTCTTGCTAGAATATTTGATATTTTGAGAGTATTTGCTTTAAACTTTTTATGTTTCTACTAATGAATCTAGCTTGATATTTATAGAAGTTTTTCAAGAAAATATGTAAGCAATGACATCAAGTTAATATTATGTAATCAATGACATCAAGTTAATATTATGTAATCAATGACATCAAGTTAATATTATGTAATCAATGACATCAAGTTAATATTATGTAATCAATGACATCAACTTAATATTATGTAAGCAATGATGTATTTAAGGATAGTTTAATTAAATTCTTGGTACCTAAATTTAATGTAACATGTTGTGGTATCATGTTGTGGCAATGTAACATGTTGTGGTATCATGTTGTGGCAATGTAACATGTTTGCAAGTGGTGATCATCACATTCTTCCCTCCTTATGAGGAGTTTCGTCCTCGAAACTTGAAACAGCTTGATCTTGGAAGAGATAGGGATATTTTTCTCGCATTTTCTCCTCTGGTTCCCAAGTGGCTTCTCTCTCTATATGGTTCGACCATTGAACTTTGATATATGGAATGGTCCTTCGTCTCAGTACTTGATCCTTTGAGTCTATGATTCGGATCGGAATTTCTTCATACTTCAGGGTTTCGTTCAAGTTTCCTTGATCTACTAAAGGTTCTTCTTCGAGTACATGATTTGGATCAGCAATGTACTTCCTTAATTGTGATACGTGAAATACATTATGAATTCTTAAGAGGCTTGGAGGTAGTGCTATTCTATAAGCTAAAGTTCCCACTTTCTCTAAGATTTCAAATGGTCCAACATATCTTGGTCTTAGCTTCCCTGCTTTGTCAAATCGGATGACTCCTTTCATTGGTGAGACCTTTACATAAACCTTGTCGCCAATCTCGAATTCTAACGGTCTTCGTTTCATATCAGCCCAACTTTTTTGTCGATTTTGAGCTGCCTTGAGCCTATCTCTAATGATTGTCACTTTGTCGATTGTGGTTTGTACAAGCTCAGGTCCGGTGATAGCTTTCTCTCCAATTTCATCCCAATATAACGGTGATCGACATTTTCGCCCATAGAGTGCTTCGTATGGTGTCATTCCAATGCTGCTATGATAACTATTGTTATAGGCGAACTCGATCAGAGGTAAGAGCTCACTCTAGTTTGCACTGAAATCTATAGTACAAGCTCTTAACATATCCTCGAGGGTTTGGATTGTCCTCTCTGTTTGGCCATCGGTTTGTGGGTGATAGGCCGTGCTAAGAGTTACCTTAGTTCCCATAGCTTGTTGAAAACTATTCCAGAAGCGTGACACGAATCTGGGATCTCTATCGGATACGATACTTATTGGGACTCCATGAAGTCGCACAATATTATCCATGTATAGGGTCGTCAGTTTATCCAAGTTATAATTCATACGAACTGGGATGAAATGTGCAGATTTTGTGAGTCTATCCACAATTACCCATATACCGTCATGACTTTGTCGAGACTTTGGCAATCCTACTACAAAGTCCATGGAGATATGTTCCCACTTCCATTCCGGAATTTCAAGAGGTTGAAGTAATCCTCCTGGCCTTTGATGTTCAGCTTTAATTTGCTGACAAACTAAGCATCTAGCGACAAATTCAGCAACATCTTTCTTCATTCCATTCCACCAGAAGCTTTCTTTGAGGTCTTTGTACATCTTTGTGCTTCCAGGATGGATGGAGAACTTTGATTTATGTGCTGTAATCATCACTTCTCGTCTAAGGTCCTTCATGTTTGGCACACATAACCTTCTTTTCATCCATAAAGTTCCATCGTTGTCTGTCGTGAAATCGAGAAATTTTCCTTCCTTAACTTGTTCTTTCAGTTTAGTTAGGCTGGGATCCTGACTTTGCTCTAACTTTATCATTTCTCGGAGGCAGGGATAAGCTGAAAGGGATGCTAAAATCATCTTCCCTGTGCCCTTCCGACTTAGTGCGTCTGCGACCTTATTTGCTTTCCCTGGATGGTAGCTTATCGTAAGGTCATAGTCCTTCAATAGTTCTATCCATCGTCTTTGCCTCATATTTAATTCCTTCTGGGTGAACAAATACTTGAGACTCTGATGATCCGTGAAAATTTCACACTTGGCACCGTAAAGGTAATGCCTCCATATTTTCAAGGCAAAAACTACGGCTGCTAACTCAAGGTCATGCGTAGGGTAGTTTTGTTCATACGGTTTGAGTTGCCTTGATGCATAGGCAATCACTCTTCCTTCTTGCATGAGCACACATCCTAGACCTTCTTTTGATGCATCGCTGTAGATGGTAAAACCCGTATTCTCAATTGGCAATACCAATACAGGTGTAGATGCAAGCTTCTTCTTTAAAGTCTCGAAACTCTCCTCAGACTCCTTACTCCATATGAATTTGGAGTTCTTTTGTGTGAGTTTTGTAAGGGGTATGGCTATCGAGGAAAATCCTTCAACAAATTTTCGATAATAGCCAGCTAATCCTAAGAAACTTCGAATTTTCGTAACATTCTTTGGTCTTGGCCAGTCCATAATTGCTTCCACTTTCTTAGGATCTACGGACACGCCTGCTTCAGAGATGATATGCCCTAAGAATGCAACGTTGTCTAGCCAAAATTCGCATTTCTTGAACTTGGCAAAGAGTTCTTTCTCTCTTAAGGTCTGTAGGGTAAGACGAAGATGTTCCTCGTGTTTCTCTTTACTCGGGGAATAGACCAGAATGTCATCGATGAACACTACCATGAACTTGTCCAGGAATGGCTTGAATACTCGATTCATCAAGTCCATGAATGCGGCTGGAGCATTTGTCAGACCAAATGGCATCACTGTGAACTCGTAATGCCCATATCTTGTTCGGAAGGCAGTCTTCGAAATATCTCCTGCCTTAATCTTGAGCTGATGATAGCCCGATCGTAGATCAAGTTTAGAAAAGACTTTAGCTCCTTTGAGTTGATCGAATAGGTCGTCTATCCTTGGGAGAGGATATCTATTTTTGATTGTGATTTTATTTAATTCTCTGTAATCGATACACAAGCTCATACTCCCGTCTTTCTTTTTTTACAAATAGTACTGGAGCTCCCCATAGAGATGTACTTGGTCTGATGTGTTTCTTGTCCAAGTTCTTGCAGTTGTTCTTTTAGCTCTTTCAATTCAGCTGGAGCCATTCGATATGGTGCCTTCGAAATGGATGTAGCGCCTGGCACCAAGTTAATCTCAAATTCTATTTCACGATCCGGGACTAATCCGGGGAGATCATCTGGAAAAACATCCGGAAATTCTTGTGCTACCGGAATATCTTCTAGTCTGAGTTCAGCTCCTTCCGTGACTTTGTTAATCATGGCTAGGTAAATTCTCTCACCGCTTCTCATGGCTTTCCAAGTTTGTGAAGCAGATAAAAGAACTTTACGCTCTTTTGTATTGCCACAATATAAGATTTCTTCTTGGTCTGGTGCTCGTAGTTTGACTTTCTTATTATGGCAGTCAACTAAGGCGTGGTGTTTAGATAACCAATCCATTCCTAGGATAGCATCAAACTCCACCATGTTGAGTTGAATCAGATCGGTGTTGAACTTTTTGTCACTTATATGAATGTTGCATCCTCGATGAATACTATGTGTTTCCAAGGTTTTGTTAGCAGGAGTTGCTACTCTATATGGTTCACTAAGTATGTCAGGTACAAGCTTTAACTTCTTAGCGAACCTCTTAGATATAAACGAGTGCGTAGCACCACAATCAAACAGCACATAAGCAGGCAATTTGTTGATTAAGACAGTACCTGCCACAATGTCATTGGCATTATTCGCCTCATTCTGTGTCATGGCGAACACCCTGGCATTGGGTTTGTTTGGAGGGATGCCATTGCCTGCTCCAGTCCCCTTCTTCTAAGTCTCAGGGCAATTAGCAATTCTATGTCCAAACTTCGCACATCGGAAGCAAGCACCACTTTGTCTACGACATTCCCCAGTATGTGCAAGATTACAGATTGGGCACTTTGGGAATTCTTTGTTGTTTGGGGTAGATGTAGATCCCCTTTGTTGATTATGAAACTGATTTGGTCGTTGAACTTCTGGCCATTGTTAGAGGGCTGATGAGGGAGAGGTCGTTTGCGCTTGAACTCTTCTTCTCGGCGGTGTATGTCAGACTCGGCCTTGATAGCTGCTCCCATCACATCCTCAAAGTTGATGGTATCCAACACTGCTAATGCTGATGGATCCTACGGTTCAGACCCTTCTTGAAACGGTGTAGCTTTAAGTCATCATCTGCCATAATGGTTGGGGCGTAAGTTCCAAGAGAATGGAATTTTGAGGAATACTCTACCACTGACATTCCTGGAGTTTGTGTCAGGTTATCAAATTCCTCCAACTTTTGGAGTTTAATGGCTGCTGGGAAGTATTGTTTTAGAAATGCACCACGGAACCTTTGCCAAGTGATTGGTCCGGTCACTTCCATCGAGGGTGACATACTATCCCACCACTTATTTGCATCGTCAACAAGAAAATGGCGATGTAACTTCCACTTTGATTTCTTGAGGCACTTCCAGTAGTCTATGATGTTTCTCTACTTCTTTCAGCCAATGCTGAGCCACTTCTGGTTTTGAGTTCCCATCGAATGTTGACATTCGATTCTTGCGAAGAGACTCATAATGATATTTTATCCCATGCGGCTGAGGCTGTGGTTGTGCCTGATTAGCAGTTGGGTTAATAATCCCCTGAAGAGTAGTGGCTACTATGGTAGCTATGGCCATGAAGTCTTCACGACTTAAACCCGTTTTTGGAGATTGTGGTGGATCTTGGCTTCCTCCAGCTTCATTATCATTATTGCGTGGAAATCCATATCGTGGGTTGCGTTTGTTACGGGGTGGTCGTCCAGCCATGTCCTACAATTTCACACATTTGTAATTTTGGTCCAAAAGTAATTCTCCCACATCGAGTCATTCATCAATCCAAGCCTCAATTTTATTATAAATAATGGCTTGATGCTGAGTTGAAAATCACACCTCGAAAATCTTCTTTGTTATCATTTAGTGTTTGGTTTCAGTAATTACTACTGAGACTGAACTTTTTAGTCTAAAGTTTGGCTAGAAGCAAGGGTGGTTCATCTGGACGAGGGCGAGCTTCAAAACATGTCTGAAGAAACCCCAATGTTTTTAATTTTGTATTTTATTTTGCAGTTTATTGTGTTTTCATGTCTGTTGGTGATGTCGTTTGGAAATGTAATTTTATTTATCATGAGTTTATTTCTTTTTGTATTGTGGATCAGATATGTAATATTTTGAATTAAATATTCAGTTTGTAATGATAATTATATAAAAGAAATAAAGGTTCCACACCGCTAATATTGTAGTTATAAATTACACTCCTCTAAATTTATGTTAATAAAGATTGTCGATTTGCAAAACGTTCATAGCTTAAAAATATTGAAGAAATTTGAAAAGTTTAAGGTCATTCTTACAAGCGAAAATGGTAATCATATAGATTTGTCAATGAGAAATGAGTTTAAAAAATAAATTTGTGGAGAGAATACGCTAAAAGAAAGTTTTAATGAAACATATAACACTAATATCTAAAAGTTTAGTCTATTCTTATTAACCAAAAATTTATGTAAAACAGAACATGAATAATCATAATCTTGGTGTATTTTGAAAAATATTTATGTTCAAGTTATTGAGTGGTAAATCTCAAGCTTTTTATAGGCTAATGAGCGCAAAAATTGCGATTCAAAATTCTCTCAATCCGGATCTGGAAATTCAAAATTGGCCAAGGGATTTTAATAAGCATTATATGAGTATCATAAACCCAGAATTAATTTGAAAATGGTGTTCGAATTTGAGAGAAATCGAAGCTCAAAAAGTTCGAAATTTTAGGGTTCTATGACGTGAAATTTGATTCAAAATTGAGCATTTTACTTTGTTTGTAAGAACGATATGATAGAGGGATTTTAATACCCATATAATGACGAGTATAATAACGAAATTAATTAAGAATTGGCGTTCGAATGGTCGAGAATTTTATCAAATGAAGTTTCGCCAGTTAGGGTTAGGGTTAGGGTTCTTCAATGCTCGGCTTCCATCGATCAATTGGACATCTTCCAGTAGTTGGAACTTGGAAATTGTAGAGGGCTTTTGTATTAGAGTTGATTCCGGTTACAGTGATATGCCCGATTGGACCATCGGCGGTCGGAGACGGCGCATCGGAAAAATGACGTCTTTGTTCATGCGTGAGTTGTTATCGGCGATTTGGCCAGGAAATCGTAGTCCGTTCGGTACGATTCTTGTTGTGGCGTCTTCGTCTCGTTGAGGCGTTCATGGTGACGGGTCTACTTTCAGGTAAGGAGCGGCGACGGCGGCGGCGATATGGAATAGGCAGTAGGCAATTTCAGTTTTTTTTTTTTTTATTCAGACTGTCATTTTGATCCCCCAAACTGATTTTTTAGATTTAATCAGTTGGTCTATTGGATCCGGGATTCATATTCCGGTTAATTTGTATCAACCAGAAATATTTTCCCAGTAGGATTATGGAACCTGGTTTAGCTCTGATACCACTAAAATGTCACGCCCCGAGACCGGGATCGATAACACCGGCGTTGATTCCAAATACAATTGAAAATAACAAGCCTCATAGTACAGAATTTAATATAACCAGTCTATTTATTCCATAAACATAAATGTTTTACAACTGAAAATAAAATCATAACTTAAATCTTAACAGAGTTTAGCGGAAGCATAATTATGTAAAATCTTGAAATAATTGAGGTAGATCACCAACTCCAAAAGTTGTGTTGTTCTGCATCTTCGGTATCTGTCTCACTTTTATCTGGAGAGGGGATGTAAGTGGTGAGTGTTCTGGTTGACACTCAGTAAGCGGTGGCCAATCGAAATATGCCAAAAACATATACTTATACAGATTTCAAAACATAAACTGATACATATAACAGAATTTTACTTCTTTGAGTCATACCAAAAGCATCATATTAGAACACATGTCATATACTTATCAAATTAGATCGATCTACATAACATAAGGATTATAGAGGTGGCTCCTACGAATTCAAGAGGTGGCTCCCGTATGTATAGCACTTTGCCCCATTGGTTCAAGAGGTGGTTCACACGTACGTAGCACGTTGTTTCGCATAGCACTTATCTCCCGATATTCAGAATTTTCATGACATCATAGTTTTTAAAATAGTTCACATATTCGACTGTATTTGTCATAAGCATTTCATATGGTATCAAAACGAAAAGGATAATATAACAAAAGCCCACTTACTTGATTGTTTACGATGATTCTTTAAACTTGAAAGAGTATGGATCTACAACCTTCAAAAATCAACTTCTTTTCTTGCTAGAATATTTGATATTTTGAGAGTATTTGCTTTAAACTTTTTATGTTTCTACTAATGAATCTAGCTTGGTATTTATAGAAGTTTTCAAGAAAATATGTAAGCAATGACATCAAGTTAATATTATGTAATCAATGACATCAAGTTAATATTATGTAATCAATGACATCAAGTTAATATTATGTAATCAATGATATCAAGTTAATATTATGTAATCAATGACATCAAGTTAATATTATGTAATCAATGACATCAAGTTAATATTATGTAATCAATGACATCAACTTAATATTATGTAAGCAATGATGTATTTAAGGATAGTTTAATTAAATTCTTGGTACCTAAATTCAATGTAACATGTTGTGGTATCATGTTGTGGCAATGTAACATGTTGTGGTATCATGTTGTGGCAATGTAACATGTTTGCAAGTGGTGATCATCACATTTCTTGTAATTCCCAACATTCCCCGATAATAATCCTCATAAATTGATTATGGGCATCCGCGTATTCATGACATCACTCTGATATCAATGCTTAGGATCAAATATTTAACACTTTGCTAAAAGCTCAGAGAAATAACTTTATTTTTAGACAACGCACTAAGCTACAGGTGAACATGAGAGGGTGCACCACGTGGATGCCAATGTGTCAAGTTTGTTAGGCCAAAAACGGTGAGAACAATTCATCTACGAGCGGACAGAGGACATACCGGGTAATTCCCAACATACAAGCTTGTAATTGTAGATGTAGACTTAGGGAAATGTAACAATCTAAATTCCTCTATTTTTTGTTTGGTTTATCTATGTATTGATGATTACTTATTATCCCTCTTTCTTGTTAATGGTATCCAGCTCCGTTTTGGGATTCCGGAGGGCAGCGTCATCACACTTACAACAGGCGGGTGCCAAGTTCGTCGGTCGGTGCTTTGATTTGGAGATATGGAATATCTTGGGAAGCGAGTTGTATATCATGATTTTGTGTATTCATTGTTTAGAAAAAGTATACGTTGAAAATAAAAGAAAATGATGTAATATATTAGAAAAAGTATAATGTGGAACTTACATATCTCTCGTAAGCACACCTTCAGTCTCCGACTCTTCACTCTCCGACTGGCCGCTAAAGGAAAGCTACTCGTCGTTGATAGATTACTCTTTTTTTTTTTAACTCAGAGCTGCTACTAAGTAAACTGCGGGATATGCTTGAACGATCATGGTTTGCAGTTGGATCAACTGATATCACCATTAAGGTCCTACCCCATGAGGGAACAAATTTGCTTTCCCCAGGATTCGAACCCACACTGATAACCTTCAGCATGACTTTACAACCACCTCCTTTGCCATCCAGCTATGCCCCATGGCAGGGGTGACTCAAGTATTAAGCCACAAAGGCTTTTGTCTTAGCCCCTTTTACAAAAAGGCCATTATTTTAGTATTTATATATATTAATTATATACGAAAATAAAAAAATTCAAATCCCTATGGAGATATTTTTAAAATTAAAAGTTTAATATTGCTAAAATCAAGTATTTGGCATGATAATAGATCCTTATAAACGAAGATGACATTGTATATGTATTTGTTGAGTAAATTAATATTTGCTTATGAGATAATAAATGATTGATAAAGCTTTATTTTTATAATTTGTTTAAGGCATACGAAAAGTTTAAGCCGCCCCCACCCATGGGGCTAGATTGCTTTCTTCATTGGACAAGCATTGTGCCTTTTATGGTGTCGTAGATGACTGTTGATGACCCTTTTTTATGCTCCTTTATCCTGCGTTTATGAGATATAATTCATGTCTGGTGCAGATTTCGTTCCTTATAATCGGAAATATAACCAGAAATTTTTAATACGATTGACAAAATTATATATATATATATATATATATATATATATATATATATATATATATATATATATATATATAATTCGCATATCAATCACAAGAGTTACAATATTGAGATATCTAACCAACATTGTTTCAAGTAAAATGTCACCATTATTAAATTTTTTTTTTTAAAAAAACAAAATTAGTGCCAAGGACAATAGACAATACCAATATATTTTAAACTGAGAAATCAACAAAATTTTAAAAAATATATATTTGAAAATTTCAAAAAAGCTACATTATGCGAACTAGATAAATAAATTTGCATGTGAAATATCCACTTGTTTCATGGTGTTAAAATTTATTCAAATCACAAAAGTTATAATAAAAAAATTTATAATGGAATCAAATTCTAAAACATGATAACAAATCTTTCTTATATCAAAATAATAATAATAGTCATATTATCACAAAAAATTTTCAGATAATAAATTTGAATTCAATAAGCAACATTAAAAGGATGACAAAATTTTCATTTCTTTTAAATAAATAATTTCAATAAAATTAAATGAATAATCAATTCAATTAATGCACACATTGTTGCATTTGCTAAAAATCTAAACTTCAAATTTGAATTTTGGTGAATTGCAACTTGGTCTTCCTCGTCTTTTCTTCAACTGTGATTCCATAAGCTTAAAAAATCAGATCATATAAAGTGAAGTCAGGCTTTAATAATTTGTTTGGTCTGAGTTTTTTAATTTTTTTAAGCAGGCTTTTATAATTATGGTTTAATTTTAATTTTATATTTAGCTTAAAAATTATTGGCATAATATTAGGTATTTGGATTTTTTTTTGTCAAAAAATATTATTATTATTTTTTGAATGTGTAAAAATGCATAAAAAATTTTATTATTTTTTGGCATAAAATATTATTAAGAAAACTAATAAACTAGTGACATATAATATGCATCATGGCAAATCCTGAGGGGAAATTACCCAGTATTGCCACTACTGTCTTATGCAGGGTTTTTTATTTAAATAATCGAAAAAAAATTACGTTAACAAAATAACCGATTTCGGTTATTCATCCACAACCAATGTGGGACTAGGGTATTACAATCACCCCTCCTTTAGAACGTGACGTCCTCGTCACGACCTAACTCATCGATCCATCGGCACCGAGAATCTAGAGGTGGCTCCTACAGGTTCAAGAGGTGGCTCCCGTCATGTAGCACTTTGCCCCGCAGGTTCAAGAGGTGGCTCCCACGCACGTGGCACTTTGCCCCACAGGTTCAAGAGGTGGCCCCCGTCGTGTAGCACTTTGCCACTTTTAGGCTCAAGAGGTGGCTCCCACGCACGTAGCACTTTGCCCCTCATAGCACTTATATCCCGTTGTTTTCTGCCGGTGACCGGCTTTGATACCATTCTGTCACGCCCCAGGCCCAGGCCCGCACAAGCGCGACTGCACAATGAGCTCCTATAGCAACTACTTCGTATCCGTCCTCGCTCTACGAAAATGGTTAACCCAAGTTGCTATAATAGTCTATTGTAAGCCTTTATAAACCACTTTAAATTTTCATCCACAACCAATGTGGGACTAGGGTATTACACGAATAGCGGGTTTAACTCCTCAAATGGGTGGGCCAAGATTTTGATGTTGGGTCAATCATTCTCGAGTAATCCTTTACAGCTGCCTGCAGATGACCTTTATTTTTTAAGATCATATCTAGATGGATATCCGCTTTGGAGTAGTCGTATTAACTCCCCCATCTACATGTTGGAATGTCTACTGAGTCTCCAAATACTTCGAGATGTGTCATTGAGAAGAATGGAACTGTTGGATAGAGGACACACGTATTTGTCGTGGTTGTTTCCGGTACAATTACTGTCATTTCTTGTCTGATTGGTATCTCATCCTCTTGACCTGCAATTGTTTCAGATATGACACAAATGTCAACCTCATCGTCATCAGCCTCATCCTCGGACGGAATCCCTTTGGTTCGGACTGAATATCATTTCCCAATTCAACAAAACTATCTGATAGTGGCTCGGGAGCAATAATGTCAGTATCTATGAGATCGTCATCTGATTCTCTACCAGAGGTAGTGACTCCTTCTGCAACTACATGCAAAAAAATCTACATTTTCTGGAATAGAATCATAGTTTTGTGGTTCTATTTCTATGTACTTTCCAAGCATCTATTACCCTTTTCTGAATCCAATAGCCATGCTAAATTATAATAATTGCCTATGAACAAAATTGCCTGTTGTATCCCACAAAAACCTCTGAACATCTGTCTTGAATATATTTTCAGAAGGAACTGGTTGCAGTCTATGCCAGTGATATTATATATTTCGTGCAACAACTGCATAAAAGTTTAATTGTGTGAGATATTGTTGTACCTCTTGATATACCATGGTAATATCTAATGGCATCTGATTCTTGTAATATATTACCTCCCCAATACAATAAAATTTGAATCGACACATTTACATTAAAAAAAAGTAAAAACGTTACAAGTAATTAATAAACTTCACAAATTTATATAATATAAATTTGAAGATGATAAAATTTATATAACAAGAATTTTACCTGAAAATACTTGAAGGGCGATGAATTAATATCGATGGAGATTTGATAATTTCAACGATAAAATCAGAGAGAACACTTGATCGCTTTTATTTTAAACAATTATTTTCAATCTAGCGATTTTAGACCGCAAGTGCATGGTGTCAAGTTTTAGTATAGATAGGAAGATACGTATTGTCGAACCCACAGGGACTAACAAGCAAGTACCAAATAAGATGTCTTTTAACTATATTTAACCTACGATAATTAATTTATAATTAACAACTATTTAATTAATATAAACTACTAATCCAACCAAGTCAATAAAAGAAAACGAGAAAAATCCACTAGAGAAGATTATCGAGACTTTGGCTCACCAATGCAATCCCCTACAATTCTCGATTGAATATCCAAATATTTCTAAGGTGACGAGTTCTCCAAATTTATCTAATACACTCTCTCGAGCTATATTAAACCTACACCGAATTGCAATAAGTAACTCTCGTTCACTTATCTAACAATTCAATGTTGCATAAGATCCATGGAAACTCCTAGCTTTCAATTACTAGATATCTATGGCTATCACGCATGTATTTGACGTCATCTCTCGATCTCGGTCTGAAATCCATGGTATGAGTTATTAATACCGTATCATAAAATCATCTCTCGATCTCAATTATGATACTAACATCATTCAAAGGTGATCAATCCTCTAAAAGCATGAAGAACATAAAACATACGCAAAGAACTATAAGAATTCAATCATTAAATCATCAAATCGAAGGTCCATAACAAAGGTTTGCCTAGCCTCGATGAATAAATTAGTTCAACATAGTAAATCAAAGCAAATCAAAACTAATATTAAAAGACAATAATAAACTCCCGATGTCGACTTCGTTCGTAGATCCTTGCTTCCTCTCTCGCTTCCTTCTCAATCGTGTTCTTCAATCGCCTTGTTGGAGATGTTCCAAAATCGTAGGGTGAAAGGTTGAAGGTTAGATGATAGAAAGGTGAAGAAGGGTTTGACGTGTGTATGGTGAGTGGAAGAATGATGGAGGCCTATATTCTGGATGTTTTTGGGAGTGAAGGAAGGCGTGGGTTTTTGGATGGTGAATGGGTGAAGAAGGTGGAGTGAAGGAATTGACATGAGGTGGAATTAGGGTGAAGGAGTGCTATACCCTAGGTTTAAAAATCTGATTTGGGTTGAAAATCTTGTGTGTAATATATAGGGGAAAGAATTATGGACTTCCCTTTTGCATACAAACTCTACAAGGAAGGTATTTTAATGAAAACTCCTCGTCCCGATCGATCCGGAAAAGTGGCCGATCGATCCAGCCTTCCAGTAAGAATTTCGTGGCTTTTTCAGCCTTTCTCGATCGATCGGAAATCCTTTCTCGATCGATCGCCTTTCACAGTAAGTTTCTTCGCCTTTTTCAGCTTCTGGCGAGTTTTGTATTTTGGCCGTAACTTTCTCATACCAACTCCAAATTTGATGAATCACATGTCCACACGAAGATAAGAGAAAGTTATACAACTTTTATATGGACCACAATTCCAAAAAATGGCTCGAACATATAGTAATGTGAGGAGAAAGGAGCAACATGTGTCTTGGATTCTGGTTTTTTCCTCTTTTCTTCAACTTTATTCATTTTTTCATCATTTTAGCTTGATTTCTCACCTTTCCCTACATTTCAACATTGATTCCTGAAATAGAGAAATATATACCATAAACCGTAAGATATTCCAAGAATCAACACGAAAACATGTACATATCATCGCCTAAAAACGTGTAATATTCAACCCTATCAACTCCCCCAAACTTATCACTTAATCGTCCTCGATTAAGCATTAAGATCATAAGGTAGAGTTCATTCTTGATATTTGAAACAATTATTTCATGACTTGCTTATTCTCAGAAATCTCATGCACATATACAAAAGTTGACAAGACATGTTTTCTCCTAAATCAAGTAACACATCTCAAAATCGGAACGTGTGTGTGTGCTCTAGTCAATCTCAAGTTTCATGCACATATTCAAGATCAAATCATGCTAATCAACTCAAAGTCGAGATTATCATCAAGCATCACATATGCCTATTTTCAAACAACTTCTCCACTAATGATAGTTACTCCCTAGACTTGGATCAAAAGGACTTTTTAAGCTTGTAATGTAAGGCCTTTGGTGTTGGCTTCAAAGAAAAGATAGGATAAGCGCAAAGAAGAGAGTATAATCATTTACAGTTCAAATTTTTCGCACACATCGAGCTCCTCTTCTTTTTCTTTTATAGCCTTGGCCTCTTTGGGTCTTATATGTTTATTTTTTCTTTTCAAGGCTCTTTCTTTTTCTTCTTTTCTTTTTCATCATTTTTTTTTCTCAATAAGTTTATCAAGATACAACAATTCAAGTGCATCGAATGATATTCATTATACTCCCTTAGGGTAAGGATAAATTCTTCTCATTTAAGCTCAAATAAGGGTAAGTATAATGAGTTTGCCAAGAATGTCGAATGGAGTCTAATTATATGCAATGCATATACCATTCTTTTTTCAATAAAGCTCAAATGGGACACTAGGGATTAATATAGACTAGGTAAGCTTGAAAGGCTCAAACGTGTCAAAGATCGCCTAGATCATTTCCAAGTCGAGTTTGTAACTAAAATTTCGCCTCAAAGTGTCATCATCAAATAAGTTCTAGGATAACTCTAAGATGCTCAAGACAAATCATCAAGTTCACAACAATTATTACTATTCAACATGCAATCCACAAGATCATGACTCATTGTGCTCAAAGTATTCCTCATTCTTGACATGCTAACTCAAATTAGGATATTCATGTACAAGTCCAATCACAAATCAAGTTCATATGCATAGTGAGATCAAAATCCTCATTGAATAGTCACTACTATAATTCATGCTGTTCTCAAGTTTGAACTCATAAAAAAAAAAATTAGCTCATAATAATCGGACGATTCAAGTGTCATTTAAGCACACAACATGTGGTTAAAACAAGTAAAGCATGCAAGCTACTACTCCCCCAAACTTAAATCAAACATTGCCCTCATGTTTAAAAGAATCAAAAGGGAAACAGTGAACTCCCCTGATCAAGACGCTTACATGAGGGTTGAGGAAGATTTGCTTTTGAAAGCTCCACTGTTGTAGGGGTTCATCGCTCCAACCAAGTACCTAGCAAGAGAAGAATGCATATGGTAAAATATTCGACTTGAGAGATAAACAAAACTAAAATGAAAACTGAAAAATAAACAAAACTAAATAACAAAAGGATACGCTTGGGTTGCCTCCCAAGAAGCGCTGATTTTTGGTCTTCGGCTTGACCATCAGAAGCAACCATCAAAGAGCGGCTGCCGCCCATAGTAAGTATCGTATGATACCACTAATGGGTCTTCATTCAATATGCCCTCAAGATTGGCAAGATTGTAGCAGTGTAAGCTCGTCGCTTCAACAACATTCTTCATGAAATGGTGGGCATGGGAGAAGGATTCTTGGCTTGGCTTTGCATTTTGGAGGATGTAGTGCGGTGAAGTTGGCATCGATGAAAAATACGGATCCACATATGACATAGAACATGTCTCCATCGATGGACTCAGATCGGAATCTTCGAAAGTCTCTTCATTCTCCAACATCACACTCGACTCATCTTCACATGAGAACTCCTCGGATAACATCTCTGAAGTAAGTTCAATCTCTTGAAGAGGCTCAAGTTCCCTCGACTCTTCCATACTAGTAGGATCACTCCCCCAAACTTGGTTGGTTGAGTGATCGTCATCATATAACCAAACTCGATTTGTCGCCTCTTGATTTGTAGCTCTCGTCTCTTCCTCCTGGCAGCTAGTTGAAATTGTTTCCATAAGGACCGCCATTTGCTGCTCCAGGTGACGCATAGAGTTGGTTTGGCACTCCAAACTGTTCTCACTGATGCCATGAATCTCACTAAGGTATCCTCTAACTGAGTTGTGACATCTGCAGAACTATCTCTCCTCTCTTCGCGATGTTCAAATGGTTGTGGCGTATCAATAGGGTAGTGAGGCTCCGGTGGGTATTGGTGACTCCATCCTTGTAGTGAAGGATCACAATGCCAGTGATGATCGAAAGTCTGCCATATCATTGAACAGGTGCAATACGCTGTCTTCATCTCTTTCAACCAAAGGACTTCCAGTTGCCAGTGCTCCGCTCAATACCCATTATCGTGTCTGTGCATCCAACCCTTTGAAGAAATATTGCAGGAGAGTATAGTTTGAAAAGTTGTGATACCGGAATGTGTTGGCCAATTCATTGAATCTCTCCCAAACAGCGTAGAACGGCTCGAAACGTTGTTGGGCAAAGCTTGTGAAGGCTTGTTGATGTAGCATCTCCAAGTACCTCACAAGACAAACAAACAAAAACAAAATAAATATATAAACTTTTTTTTTTCGAAATAAATAAACAAAAATGGTTAAATTACAGTCAAAGAACCTAGTATGATATTACTAAAGTTAGTCCCCGGCAACGGCGCCAAAAACTTGATCGCTTTATTTTTAAACAGAAATATTTCGAAGTGTAGTGTGAAGCGATTCTACCGCAAGTGCACGGTTGTCAAGTTTTAATATAGTGAAATTTAAGTAAGGGTTGTCGAATCCACATGGACGAATGTATAAGTACCAAATAAGACTAGCAAAATTATATTTAGCCTACGATTAAAGAAGGTGATTAACTAATGCAAACTTAAACTAAGGAACGAAAATTAACAAGAAACAACAAAATGAATGGTTCCGGATATGCAAAGGTAATTCGCTCGAGAAATTTATCAAGCTCTTCGTTCAACTATGTTATCTTTAATGATTCATCTAAATAAGCAAATTATCAATCAATTGATTCTAAAGGTGAGAGGTTTTCGCTGTTATTCAATACACTCTCTCGAGCTGTAAAGAAACTAATATCAAACTAGAACAAGTCACTCTCGTGCACCTATTTACTAATTCAATATTGCATAAATCGTCAAAACCTCGTTACTCTAAATCTCTCGATTCAAAGTCCTAATGTATGTGATTTCATCTCTCGATCTCAATCTTAAACATACTTCATGAATTAATAGAGCGTGCTATAACGTTATCTCTCGATCTTGGTTATAACTCTCAGAGTCAATCAAGTTAGCTAGGCTTTGATCGTAACAAGCAATTAATTCATGAACAATAGGAATCAATACACTCAAACATAATTGAATCAATAAATCAAACACAATGATACTAAATCTCAATAAAATAAAATAGATTTAATTCAAATCAAATACATAAGAAGTTTAATCGTCTCTCGACCTCAAAAACATCAAATGAAAATTAAAATGAAATAAATCAAAGTTTAGAAATACGATAACGGCTGGAATGAATCCGTGCGTTGCACCGTGATTTCTTCTCTTGCTTGTACGCTCAAGCTCGGACGAAAACCGGGAGAAGATGGCTCTCCTTGGCGGCGGCTAGGTTCTCTTTTTGTGGAGAATTTCTCTGCATCTGAGATATCCCTGGAATGGAAGAGATCCTCCTTTTAATCCTCCGA
>CAJQUN010000753.1:0-204326 GCA_907163345.1 Haberlea rhodopensis | reverse complement strand
AACACCCACCCCACCACCCCCCCCCAACCCATACCAATCAGCTGAGTAAGGCTGATTTTCCACCCACCCCACTTGACACAATCATTCAACCCTTCTCCTCCATTCCAAATCTCGACCTTTCTCTCCCAATAACCTCCAGCATCTGCTAAGCAAAATCGTGTGAGCCCTTCCATTTTCATTGCTTGGAAGCCTCTCAAAAATCGGAGCAAAGTAGGGTGAGAAACCATGCTCTGTTTTTGATTTAAGATTGATTAAGTTCTTGCTTTTAAGTAGTGTGAAAATGGCATGTTAGCTTAGGTTTTCTTAAAACCTTCGATTTAAATGCTTACATGGTGTTATTGTGAAGCTCTCAATATTTTTCCTTGAGCATGTTACATGTTTTATGTGAAGGATTTAAGCATGTGAAATATGGTGTTCGAAAATCTGGGTAGATGTATGCCCTGTTTTTCTGGAAAATATGGGATGGGAGTGATATTGTGAAGGTGTTATCATGCATGTTAGATGGGTTTTTGGTAAACCTTCGATTTGAGTACATATATGGTAGTGTGTTGAAACCCTTGGCATTTTGTTCGAGCATGTTTTATGTTATATGTGGTAGTTTTAATAGCATGAAATGAGGTGCTCAAGAAATCTGGAAATGAAATATGTTGCCCTGTTTCCGGAAAGGTTGGTTTGAGTACTGATGTAAATGGGCAATTTTAATGCATGTGGGTTTGAGTTTGGGGTATGATCTTGATATGAATACACTCATGGTAGTGTATTGTAGCTACTAGCATAATTGTTTAAGCATGTGGTGTATCTTATATGCTAGATTAAAGGGTATGAAAATAGGTGTTCGAGAATTCTGGAATTGTGTTTCTCGAACAGAGCATCTCGATCGATCGAAAATTCCATCTCGATCGATCGAGCGAGGCAGAACCTTGGCTTTGAATGAAGGTGTCTTCTCGATCGATCGAAAAGAGGGGCCGATCGATCGAGAGACCCAGAATGTTGAAAAATATAAATTGTTATATTTTGTTTAAGTTTTGATATTAGATTGTAATGAGACATCTAATATTGTGTTGTACACTGGTGTAGAGCCTTCACAGATAGCTACACAGCGTAGGGGATAGAGTCCCGCAACACACTACATTTTGGAAAGGTACGTAAGGCGACATACGGGCATCCCAACGGTAACATGTACTTTATGTTTGTCTATTTGACACATGATGAATGCAATGTGATGCATTAAGAGTATGATACATGTTATATGCATTGTGATTGCATATTGTGATGTGGAATAAAAGAGGTGTATTCCACGAGTCAGGGGTGATCACAATGAAGATTTTAATGCTTACGCTTTAATCGCTAAAAATGTGGAGGCGGGAGGGGGGAGGCTCGCTTTCACATGGAGGCGGGTATACCATACTAAGCGAGGATGAGATACCGCTAGTATGAAGAAGCGAGGATGAGATACCGCTTGTTTTGAGATTATGAAGCAAAGAAGCATTAAAATAACTGATGATGACTGACTCAAGAAAAAGAGATGATATGTCATGACATTTATTTATGAAGCCATATATTCATATAGTGTTTTGATTATGAATTGTGGTACAGGGACACCAATAGGCGTTGTAAATGCGATGGAAATACAGGAAGTGTTTGTATTTATGATTATGCATTTACGTCTTACTTTCATATTATGTTGAATATGAATTATGATATGCTCATGTGTTGGGGGTTGTCTTTGTAGGTGCTTTTGATGATGAACCAGCGTCGGGGTTGAAATGCTGACCTGCAAGGAGTGCTACAGGATTAGCATATTAAAGAATTCTTTTGTATAGCTTCTACAAGAAGTAGAGTAAGGACTATAATGTAGTACCTTTGTAGGAATATGTGAAATTCCTTTTGAACTTTTGTACTGTAATCTCTTAAGCTCAGGTTAATCAACACGACTTACTACTCTGATATATACGCATGAATGATTAGTTCTCTAATTGCACCTTAGTATCTTGATTAGATACGGGGGTCCTCACAATTTAGTGGTATCAGAGCAGTAGTTAGATAACCGTGGAACGAGTAGTAAGGGGTATCCTTAGAGACAAGTTGGCTAGGTATTTATGGTGGGCATGTTGATGCATTTGATGGCATATTTTGTATAAGTGTATACTAACATGCTTTTGAATATGATACTCTTGTCATCTAACGGCTTATATTTAACTGCTTTTGGTATTGTTGTTAACTCTTGTGTTGCAGCATGGCGGCTATTAATCCTGAGAACCCCAACGAAGAGGCAGGGGATATGGGCAGTAGAATGCTAGTATTGCTCAGACGAATCCGTTACCGCCACCTGCTGTAGGCTTGGTGCCTATTGCACAGATACTGCTACCAGGGGAGATAAGTCTGACCCAGTTCTTGAGCTATCATCCACCGCTATTTGAAGGGACTGAGACTGGGGAAAGCAGCCGAGTAATGGCTTGGAGAGCCTGGAGCAGATATCGTATCGGCACCCTGTGCACCGGACTGCCTGGCTGAGGTTGGCAGAGTTCCAGTTAGCGAAGAAGTCTTCCATGTGGTGGAAGACAACAGTCATTGAGCTAGAGCTCAGGGTATGACGGTTGATTGGACTGTATTCAGACCGACGGTTTCCTTAACCGGTACTTTTCCTGCAGCTGCCAGACAACTAAAGGAAGATGAGTTCAATATTTGAAGCAAGGGCAGCCTGTCAGTGTCAGACTATGCTATGCAGTATTCCTCACTGCTGAGGTATGTACCTCATATTGCTGTGAGCAGTCATGCCAATATGAGAAATTTTCTGAAGGGACTGAGGCCAGAGCTAATTTGATCGGGTTGTCTCCAACCACCCCAGCTCATTTGATGATGCCCTGATTAGGGCAGAGTTGGCAGAGATTGTAAGTGGGCGCGTACAAGGGATGTTGTACCCGCCTTTCGTACCACCACAGAGGCCCCGTTGTTGATAGCCTGAGGCCACGAGGGGACCATTCAAGCCTCGTGGGGCCTCTTCATCTTCTAGATTCAGTGGGAAGAAGTCTCAAAGTCATAAGCAAAGTAATAGGGGACCTACAACAGGGGAGTAAGGCAGGAGGGGACAGGTGTGACCGCTGTGGAGGGTTTCACTTGTCACGTGACTGCAGAGGTTGTTATGTTTGTGGCAGGGTGAGCCACCTAGCTCGAATTGCCCAATCGGGCAGGGCAGGCAGACTCAGGGCCGAATAGGCCAAGATTTGACGCTGGGACAAGCACCACAGAGACCAGCAGTTTGCACATTCGACCACAGGGAGGTTAGGCGGCAGGACCGCCGCAGGACAGTGTAATGCACTGACTCTGGAGCAGGCTGAGGCACCCCCGGAGGAAGTCATTGCTGGTACGTGTCTTTTGTTTACGTACCCTGCATTTTAATTGATAGATACAGGTGCTTCCCATTCTTTTGTATCTGCTTCTTTTGTGGAGAGACACCGCTTGTGCTCGTCTCTGTTACCCCCGCCTCTCATGGTCTCGACACCGCACGGGGAAGCATGTGATTGCAGACCGACTGTATCTGATTGCCTCATTTATTTTGAGGGCAATGATCTGAGGGCCGATCTGATTCAGTTAGAGATGGCAGATTTTGACTGCATTATCGGCATTGATGTGTTGAGCAGATACCGAGCTGTGGTAGATTGCCAACAGAGATTGGTACGTTTTCTGTCTTATTAGAGGTTCCAGTGGACCTTTTATGGGGACGGCTCTCGTCCAAAGATTCCAGTGATCTCAGCGGTTAAGATGTCGCGGTTATTGGAACGCGGCCACACGGGCTACCTTATTTATGCCGTGAATGCATCAGAAGAGAAGGAAGTGAGAGCCGAGGACATTCTGGTTGTGGCAGAGTTCATTGATGTATTCCCGGATGAGATTCCAGGGTTTCCGCCGATCAGAGATTGGAGTTTGCCATTGAGCTACTGCCGGGGGACATCAGCCATTTCTCGTGCCCCATATAGGATGGCACCGGCAGAGCTGAGAGAGCTGAAAGTACAGTTACAGGAGCTCCTCGACAAGGGATACATTCGTCCTAGTGTATCGCCTTGGGGTGCACCAGCCTTGTTCGTTAAAAAGAAGGATGGTTCAATGCGTCTGTGCATTGACTACAGGCAACTGAACAAGGCCACAGTGAAGAACAGGTATCCACTTCCGAGGATTGATGATCTGTTCGATCAGCTTCAAGGTACAGAGGTTTACTCAAAGATAGATTAGAGGTCAGGCTATCACCAGGTGCGGGTTAGAGTTGATGATGTCCAGAAGACAGCTTTTAGAACTCGGTATGGACACTATGAGTTCTTGGTGATGCCTTTCGGTGTGACAAATGCACCTGCAGTTTTTAATGAGTTTGATGAACAGAGTATTTCAAGAGTACCTCGATCAGTTCGTGATTGTGTTCATTGATGACATCCTTGTCTACTCAAGGAGTGAGGAGGAACATGCCGATCATTTGGGGACAGTACCTGCAGACTCTCAGAGATCACCAGTTGTACGCCAAACTCAGCAAGTGTGAGTTTTGGCTGAGCAGTGTAATCATTCTTGGGTCACATTATCTCTTGAGAGGGGATAATCGTAGATCCCAGGAAGATTGAGGCAGTTATGGATTGGACCAGCCCCTACCTCAGTCAGTGAGATTCGGAGTTTTCTTGGGTTGGCTGGCAATTATCGACGTTTCGTCGAGGGTTTTCTCAAAGATCGCCAAGCCACTTATACAGCTGACTCAGAAGGGAGTTCCATTTTGTTGGTCAAAAGGCTTGCGAGCAGAGTTTCAGGGAATTAAAGCACAGACTGACTACTGCACCAGTTTGGTGATTCCCAGGGAGAACAAAGGATTTGTTCTTTATACTGACGTATCGCTACAAGGGCCTAGGATGCGTACTAATGCAGGACAGACATGTAGTGGCTTATGATTCGAGACAGTTGAAGCCACACGAGACGAGGTATCCAGTCCATGATCTGGAGTTAGCAGCTATAGTGTTCGCCTTAAAGATATGGCGACACTACTTATATGGTACCTCATTTACCATCTTCACTGATCACAAGAGCCTGAAGTTCTTGTTTACACAGGCTGAGCTGAATATGAGATAGAGGAGATGGATGGATCTGCTGAAGGTTATGATTGTGAAATCCTATACCATCCCGGAACGCAAATCTGACAGCCGACGCTTTGATTCGGAAGGTGAGGAGCACAGCAGAGGATGCCATGTGTCTATCAGCTATGTTGGGCTCCTACTTGCCATTTGGGATTTGATTATGATGTGTCTGCTTCACCGGTACAGGTTTTGACCTTGTTAGCTGAGCCTGTTATTTATGATCACATCAGGAAGGCTCAGGGGACCGATGCAGAGGTTCAGAGATGGATGTCAGTGGTTCATTCAGGTCAGCCATCGAGATTCAGAGTGGCTGGGGACGGTTCTCTGAGGCTTGACGACAGATGGGTGGTTCCAGATACACCGAGTTGCGACAGGGTATATTACAGCAATCTCATTGCAGCAGGATGAGTATCCACCCAGGCGGGAGAAGATGTATAAGGATTTATGCAGCCAGTTCTGGTGGAGGCGAATGAAACAGGATGTTACTTCATTCGTCAAGCGCTGTTTGATTTGTCAGCAGGTGAAGGCTGAGAGGCTGAGGCCCGGTGGTGAGCTAAGGAGTTTGGAGATACCCGAGTGGAAGTGGCAGCACGTGTCTATTGATTTTGTGACCCACTTACCGAGGACTGGTTCGGGTTTTGATGCTATATGGGTAGTTGTCGACAGATTGACTAAGAGTGCTCATTTCATTCCCTACTGTATGACCTTCACGTACTTGAGGATGGCACAATTATATGTCAGAGATGTGGTGATACTGCATGGGATCCCTGTTTCGATTGTGTCTGATCGAGATCCGCGGTTTACATCTCACTTCTGGGAAGGTCTTCAGTCAGCTCTAGGTACAGAGTTGAGGTTGAGCACAGCCTATCATCCCCAGACGGACGGACAGACCGAGCGTACGATACAGACGCTCGAAGATATGTTGAGGGCTTGTGTGCTGGAGTTCGACACTTCTTGACAGGACTCAGTAGCCTTGGTGGAATTTTTTATAATAACATTTACTAGGCTAGCATACAGATGGCTCCATTTGAAGCCCTATATGGCAGGCGTTGCAGGTCGCCTTTGTGTTGGGATGATGTGGACCGTAAATCAGTTGGAGGACCAGAGTTGGTCCAGGATATGGAAGAAAAGATAAAGGTTATCAAGAGAAAGATGAAGGCAGCTCAGGACAGACAGGCAGCGTATGCCAATCAGCGGCAAAGACCGTTGGAGTTTCAGTTGGGCGACAGAGTCTTCTGAAGATCTCACCTTTCAGAGGTGTGGTACGGTTTGGGATGCGGGGAAAGTTATCCCCAAGATATGTAGGGTCGTATGAGATCTTGCAGCGTGTTGGTACTCTGGCGTACCGTTTGGCTTTACCGCTCTCTCTGTCTGGTATAACGCGATGTATTCCATGTGTCTATGCTGAGGAAGTACGAGCCAGATCCTTCGCATGTGTTTGCAAAGCCTTCAGAGGTGCAGTTTGAGTCCGATGTTTCCTATGTGGAGTGGCCTATCAGGATTTTGGATAGGGCAGACCGCAGGCTTTGGAACAAAGTTATTCCTATGGTCAAAGTACAGTGGGATCGTAGGGTGTCGAGGAGGCCACGTGGGAGACAGAGCGACACATGGTGCAGCACTATCCAGAACTGTTTTCTGGTATGTGGTTTATGTTTTATTTTATATTGGGTAAGTGCATGCTGATTTCGAGGGGCGAAATTTTATAAGTAGGGGAGTATTGTGATATCCCCGAAATGATTATGTGATTTTAATCATTAATTAAATTATGATGATTTTGGTGTTAATTCATGGGATTGAATTAATATTATTGAGGAGATACATTTCAGGGTGCATGTGATATATGTTGGGATTTTGGGGTTGTGGAATGTTTATTTGGGGTATGTGTTAATTGTTTTGGTGAAGCATGTTTAATGGGAATTGAAGTATTTTATTGAGAAAATACTATAAATATCATGTGAGGATATTTTAATACATCGTAATAAATACCGGGACCAAAACATAACACATCATACCACACAACACCCAACCACCCCCCCCCCCCCCCCCAACCCATACCAATCAGCTGAGTAAGGCTGATTTTCCACCCCACTTGACACAATCATTCAACCCTTCTCCTTCATTCCAAATCTCGACCTATCTCTCCCAAATAACCTCCAGCATCTGCTAAGAAAAATCGTGTGGAGCCCTTCCATTTTCATTGCTTGGAAGCCTCTCAAAAATCAGAGCAAAGTAGGGTGAGAAACCATGCTCTGTTTTTGATTTAAGATTGATGAAGTTCTTGCTTTTAAGTTGTGTGAAAATGGCATGTTAGCTTAGGTTTCTTAAAACCTTCGATTTAAATGCTTACATGGTGTTATTATGAAGCTCTCAGTATTTTTCCTTGAGCATGTTACATGTTTTATGTGAAGGATTTAAGCATGTGAAATATGGTGTTCGAAAATCTGGGTAGATGTATGCCCTGTTTTTCTGGAAAATATGGGATGTGAGTGATATTGTGAAGGTGTTATCATGCATGTTAGATGGGTTTTTGGTAAACCTTCGATTTGAGTACATACATGGTAGTGTTGTGAAACCTTTGGCATTTTGTTCGAGCATGTTTTATGTTATATGTGGTAGTTTTAATAGCATGAAATGAGGTGCTCAAGAAATCTGGAAATGAAATATGTTGCCCTGTTTCCGGAAAGGTTGGTTGAGTACTGATGTAAATGGGCAATTTTAATGCATGTGGGTTTGAGTTTGGGGTATGATCTTGATATGTATACACTCAGGGTAATGTATTGTAGCTACTAGCATAATTGTTTAAGCATGTGGTGTATCTTATATGCTAGATTAAAGGGTACGAAAATAGGTGTTCGAGAATTCTGGAATTGTGTTTCTCGAACAGAGCATCTCGATCGATCGAAAATTCCATCTCGATCGATCGAGCGAGGCAGAACCTTGGCTTTGAATGAAGGTGTCTTCTCGATCGATCGAAAAGAGGGGCCGATCGATCGAGAGACCCAGAATGTTGAAAAATATAAATTGTTATATTTTGTTTAAGTTTTGATATTGGATTGTAATGAGACATCTAATATTGTGTTGTACACTGGTGTAGAGCCTTCACAGATAGCTACACAGCGCAGGGGATAGAGTCCCGCAACACACTACATTTTGGAAAGGTACGTAAGCGATGTGATGCATTAAGAGTATGATACATGTTATTATGCATTGTGATTGCATATTGTGATGTGGAATAAAAGAGGTGTATTCCACGAGTCAGGGGTGATCACAATGAAGATTTTAATGCTTACGCTTTGCCGCTAAAAATGTGGAGCGGGAGGGGGGAGGCTCGCTTGCACATGGAGGCGGGGTATACCATACTAAGCGAGGATGAGATACCGCTAGTATGAAGAAGCGATGATGAGATACCGCTTGTTTTGAGATTATGAAGCGAAGAAGCATTAAAATAACTGATGATGACTGACTCAAGAAAAAGAGATGATATGTCATGACATTTATTTATGAAGCCATATATTCATATAGTGTTTTGATTATGAATTGTGGTACAGGGACAACCAATAGGCATTGTAAATGCGATGGAAATACAGGAAGTGTTTGTATTTATGATTATGCATTTACGTCTTACTTTCATATTATGTTGAATATGAATTATGATATGCTCATGTGTTGGGGGTTGTCTTTGTAGGTGCTTTTGATGATGAGAACCAGGGTCGGGGTTGAAATGCTGAGCTGTAAGGAGTGCTACAGGATTAGCATATTAGAGAATTCTTTTGTATAGCTTCTACAAGAAGTAGAGTAAGACTATAATGTAGTACCTTTTTGTAGGAATATGTGAAATTCCTTTTGAACTTTTGGTACTGTAATCTCTTAAGCTCAGGTTAATCAACACGACTTACTACTCTGATATATACGCATGAATGATTGGTTCTCTTAATTGCATCTTAGTATCTTGATTAGATAACGGGGTCTCACAAAGAGCTTATGTGTGATATCCCTGAAATAATTATATGCATTTGGGCATTAATTATGTTTATGTGGTAATTATGGAATTAATTAATATGGTGAAATGCTTAGTCATGCGGTGGGCGTGACCTGGTAATGCATTTCAGGGTGCATGTGATGCATGTTGGGAATTTGGGTGTTAGCATGGTTTAATTGTGGTGGATAAAGATTAATTTGGTGAAGCATGTTTTAATTGAGGTTAGGGTGCATTTTTGTAAAATGCTTTTAAAATATCATGTTGAGATATTTTATACATCATGCTAATTAATGGGGTACATGTTATTATTAACCCCCCAACACTTGTACCCCAATGGGTTCAAAAAAACCTAATTTTTGCGGCGGCTCGGCCCATGCTCGAGCCAGGGTCCGAACCCTAGCCCTTAAGCAGCGGCTGCTTGGCCATGCACGAGCCAATGGGTTCGAAACCCTAGCAACATGCGGCCGCCGTGAGCCATGATGACTAGGGTTCGAAACCCTAGCCCTTTGGTGGCGTCGGCCGTGAGCCATGGTGACTAGGGTTCGAAACCCTAGCCCTTCGGTGGCTGCGGCCGTGAGCCATGCATGAGCTAACACCTTGATTTTACGCTTTCGTGTATCGTATACAATTATTCGCCAATTATATCAAATATAATTATACGATGATTTTCACAAATTCAATTTAATCATATCATATATGATTATATACAATTTTAAATAGCATGCAATATTAATTCTAATATGATTAAACTATTTAACCACATAAATCCGATATGAGCCTTGTACAAGGCTCTGATACCACTGTAAGTAATCCATGAGCATACAACGCAGCGGAATAAAATTTTATATGGATTACTAACCAGCAGATCTATACATAGGATTTCATATCGGATAAAGGAATTACAAGTGTCTCACCCTTGTAGCGTGTTTGAGCCGATTCCACGGAGCTGCACCACGTCCAACGCCTCCTCCGAGTCACTAGCAAAACTCAACAAGTTTTGCCTCAACGGTATCCACACGATCAAATCGGATGAAGGGATAGTCTAAGAACAAGTTGCTAGACTAGTTCTTAAACCGGAACAAGAAACACTCTCGATTCACAATCGAAAAGGATGGCCGGAATGCACCACAACTCACATCGGCTATATCAAAACCGAGAGAGCTTGGAGATGCACTTAGGCGGCCGAATGTTTTCTTAGTTTAGGTTAGTATGATATGAATTGTATTAATCAAATTAATCACCATGCAATCATATGATATATGATTAATTAAAGGCTTTCATAAAGCCTCATGGGCTTAAGCCCATGATTTAATTTAATCATTATGATTATTAATTAAGACTCCTCTTAATTATTTAATTCATCCCATGAATTTAATTTCCATTCTCGATTTAATCTTTTGTGCGACCCGATAGGATCTTGTAATGTTGGCAGTGACATAAAATCTCATTTTATGTCGCAAGCAAGGAGCGGTGTCTAGCAACACATCGAAGCTACCCAAATTACAAGAATGTCAATGACTCGACATAACCTTTAGAACTTGTGATAATATTAACCATGTAGCTCAATCCCTTTGTCCTTTGTTAGATTGAACACGAGTCATGGAATAGTCATACTCGTATATCCAATCTTTATTTCTTGATCCCCAAGTAGAACTAGAATAAACGAATAAGCTCGATATCTCATATCGACTCATTCGAGCATGGCCATGCATTTTAGTTCTCACTTGATCAAGGGCCAAACACATCTCATGTTATATAGGAGGGACAAATCCTATCTCGATCAGTCAACATCCCTCTACATAATTCGTAGTGTATCCAATAGTCGCCTTTATAGATTACCCTGTTACGGGTAACGTTTGACGATATCAAAATACATAACTCCTTATGTTGGGATCTCTGATGATCACAAGTCGTAAGGATTACATACATTATTATCACTATGAGAATTGCATATGACGATCATATAACTATCCATGTTGCATTCTCATGGTGGGTCTGTCCAGTACATCGTTCTCTAACATGTACCCATATGTTGATTTGATATCTCATATCAATGAACAATTCATCGATCAACACATACTAGTCTCTACGTATTATCATTATCCCTTTCATGATAATACTTGACTAGGGACATCTTTAAGAATAATACAATATTATTCTAAGGACATTAACATATATATTAATTCACATTGCACAGTTAAAAGAATAATATATAATAATGAATTGCCATTCA
The DNA here is from genome assembly GCA_907163345.1 of Haberlea rhodopensis. Lineage (NCBI taxonomy): Eukaryota > Viridiplantae > Streptophyta > Magnoliopsida > Lamiales > Gesneriaceae > Haberlea > Haberlea rhodopensis. The sequence continues at coordinate 193,006 of CAJQUN010000753.1, read as the reverse complement.
TAAAATCATAAACATTGTATGTCAAACCAATCATCTAATGATTCGTCTTAGGGCATATCCCAACAGCGAAGAACACGACCACTGTCATATTATAGCGAGGGATATTATTGCCGCTGGTATTGTCTAAGCGAGGGGTATTTCCGCTGTCATGTTAAAGCGAGGGGTATTATGCCACTGATATAATAAGACTTGGAAATTGGATATTGGTATTGATGGAAATTGGTGCATGTCATGACATACATTATTGGTGTTATAATCTATTGATTATGATTGTGGTACAGGGACAACCAAAGGGAGCATTAAATGTATTAAATACAGGAAGTGATTCGTATTTACGGCTTATGCATTTCTACATTACAATCATATTATTGTGAATATGTTTTGTTACATGCTCATGGCTTTGGGATTGTTCCTGTAGGTACATTTTGGGCGGAAGGGCTAAGGCGGGTTGATGCGGTGAGCTTGTGAGGAGTGCTTTTGGTATAGCAGACGTGATTCTTTTGTATAGTCTCTACTATAGGAGTAGTGTAAAGCTATAGGATTAACATTCAATTGGTTGGGAATATAATTAATCCTTTTTGTAATTTTATTTTGGCACTGAAATCTTAACAGCTCAAGGCATCAACACGAACTTTATACTCTGTTAGATGTATGTTAGCTCTACTTACGCCTTTCATCCGCACTTAAGGAACTAGGGTCCTTACATTAGTGGTATCAGAGCAGTGGTTGGAGAACTTGGTAATGAGTGGAGGGTAGCCTTAGCAACAGGTTGGCTAGGTGTTTGTATTTGAGCATGTTTATGCACGTGGTGCATATTGTTGTATATAATTGTTATACTAACATGCTTATTGTCATTCATGTTATCTAACGGTGTAGTATATATATTGTTTGGAATTGTTGTTAACCCTTATGTTACAGCATGGCGCCCATGAACTTGGGGAACCTCAATGAAGAGGTAGGTGATGTAGGAAGTGTGACTGCAAGTATTGCTCAGACGAATCCTTTACCTCCACCGACTGTGGGCATGGAACCGGTAGCATAATTGTTATTGCCTGGGGACCTAAGTCTGACGCAATTTCTGACTTTCCATCCGCCCAGATTTGAGGGGACAGAGAGAGGGGAAGAAGCTGAGGAATGGCTAGAGAGAATGGAGCAGATATTTTTGTCTGTGCCTTGTGTTAGGACGGCATGGTTGAGGCTGGCAGAGTTCCAACTAGCAAAGAAGTCTTCCATGTGGTGGAAGACGACAGTGATGGAGCTGAGGGCTCAGGGCATGTTGATAGACTGGACTTTATTCAGAACCCGTTTCTATACCGGTACTTTTCTGCTGCTGCTAGGCAAGTGAAAGAGCATGAATTCAAGAATCTGAAGCAAGGGAGCATGACGGTCTCGGACTATGCCATGCATTATTCATCACTGTTGAGGTATGTTCCTCATATCGCTACAAATGGGCATGCCAAGATGAGGCATTTCTTGAAGGGATTGAGGCCAGAACTATTTGATCGGGTTATCTCCAACAACCCCACCTCTTTTGATGATGCTCTTACTAGAGCAGAACTGGCAGAGATAGGAGTCAGTGCTTACACGGACGTTGCACCCCCACAAGTTCCACTACCGAGGCCGGTATCTAATAATCTGAGGCCACGAGGAGAATCATTTAAACCTCGTGGGGCTCATTCTCCTTCTTCTCCTCGGTTTGGTGGAAGGCGATTTGATAACCAGAGGGGTAATGCACCTAGCAATAGAGGGCAGACTCAAGTAAATAGGAGCGGAGTAGTGAAGTGTCACTTTTGTGGAGGACCACATCAAATGCGTGACTGTACGGCTTGTTACAAATGTGGCAAGATGGGCCACATATCTCGGTTTTGTCAGAACAGTGATGGCCAGGTAGATCTCAGAGGAGGCAGAGGGAGGTTTTCTAGCAGGACAGTGCAGCAGAGGCAGCCGATGGTGCCTCGACAGATGGGAGGTCAGACGATGGGGCCACCTCAAGGACAGGTTTATGCACTGACTAGCGAGCAGGCCGAAGCAGCTCCAGAGGAGGTGATAGCTGGTACGTGCCTTTTATTTACATATTCCGCCTTTATTTTGATAGACACAGGTGCTTCGCACTCCTTTGTGTCTGTGAACTTTGTGGAGAGACATCATATGTGTACGTCTCCGTTACCTGCGCCTCTTTCGGTCTCGACACCCACCGGAAGAAATGTTGTTGCTGATCAATTTCTTACGGACTGCCTCATTTATTTTGAGGGCAATGAGTTGAAGGAAGATTTGATTGTGTTAGGTATGTCAGACTTCGATTGCATTGTGGGCATCGACATACTGAACACATATCAGGCAGTAGTGGATTGTCGGCAGAGGACAGTTCGGTTGAGATCTGATATGGGGATTAAGTAGACATTCTATGGGAACGATTCTCGTGCGAAGATTCCGTTGATATCGACGATCAAAATGTCCCAATTATTGGAACGTGGACACACGGGCTATCTTATCTATGCCGTGGACATGACGGGAAAGAATAAAGAGTTGAGGGTGGAGGATGTACCCGTGGTAGCAGAGTTTGCTGATGTGTTTCCGGAGGAAATCCCAGGATTCCCACCGACTAGAGAGGTCGAGTTTGGGATTGAGTTATTACCAGGGACGTCCGCTATTTCTCGTGCCCCTTACAGGATGGCACCGGCGGAGTTAAGAGAATTAAAGGAGCAGTTACAGGAACTCCTTGACAAGGGATATATACGCCCTAGCGTATCGCCTTGGGGCACACCGGTTCTTTTTGTAAAGAACAAGGATGGCTCGATGCGTTTGTGCATGGACTACCGGCAACTGAATAAGGCAATGGTAAAGAACAAGTATCCCTTACCAAGGATTGATGACTTATTTGATCAGTTGCATGGTACGGAACTGTATAGCAAGATTGATTTGAGGTCAGGGTACCACCAGATTCGGGTCAGAGAGGAGGATGTGCAGAAGATAGCATTTCGGACTCGGTATGGGCACTACGAGTTCCTAGTTATGACGTTCGGTGTGACGAACGCCCCGGCTGTTTTTATGAGCTTGATGAACAGGGTGTTCCAACCATATCTTGACCAGTTTGTCATAGTGTATATTGACGACATACTTATCTACTCTCGGAGCGAGGAGGAGCACGTGAGGCACTTACGGACGGTGCTCCAGATCCTCAGAGATAATCAGTTATTTGCCAAGCTCAGCAAGTGTGAGTTCTGGTTGAGCAGTGTGGTGTTTCTGGGACATGTTATTTCTAGCAGTGGGATATCGGTGGATCCCAGGAAGGTAGAGGCTGTGATGGATTGGTCTGCACCCACCTCTGTACCCGAGATACGAAGCTTTCTTGGTTTGGCAGGATATTACCGACGTTTCGTCGAAGGATTTTCTAAGATTGCTAAGCCATTGACTCAGTTGACTCAAAAGGGAGTACCATTCTATTGGTCGGAGGCTTGTGAGCAAAGCTTCCAAGAGTTTAAGCGCCGGTTAACTACAGCGCCTGTGTTGGTAATCCCTACGGAGAACAAACGATTTGTTCTATACACTGATGCATCGCTATAGGGCTTGGGATGTGTACTGATGCAAGATAAGCATGTGGTAGCTTATGCATCGAGACAGTTGAAGCCGCATGAGACTAGATATCAAGTCCATGACTTGGAGTTGGCGGCTATTATTTTTGCCTTGAAGATATGGAGGCATTACTTGTATGGTACGTCGTTTACCATTTATACGGATCATAAGAGCCTGAAGTTCTTCTTTACTCAGGCGGAGCTAAATATGAGACCGAGGAGATGGATGGATTTACTCAAGGATTATGACTGTGAAAGAGAGTACCATCCAGGAAAATAAACTTGACAGCAAACGCCTTGAGTCGAAAGGTGAAGAGTACTGCCAAGGACGCCATGTATTTATTGGCTATGATGACTTCCTATTGTCATATGGGCTATGATTTTGATGTGGATGCATCTCCGGTATGGGTATCGACTTTATTGGCAGAGCCGGACATTTATGAGAATACCAGGAAGGCCCAGAAGGCAGATGATGAGATTCAGAGATGGTCATCGTTGGTACTTCATGGAAAGCCATCAAAATTCAGAGTGGCTGAGGATGGTTCTTTGAGGCTCGGTAACCGTTGGGTAGTTCCGAGTACGTCGAAGTTGTGTAGAGGGATCTTACAGCGAGCTCACAACAGCCGATTTAGTATCCACCTAGGAGGGAGAAAAATGTATAAAGATCTATGTGATCAATTTTGGTGGAAACGGATGAAGCGTGATGTTATCGCTTTTGTCAAGAAGTGTTTAATCTGTCAGCAGGTCAAGGCAGAGAGGCAGAGACCTGGTGGCGAGCTAAGGAGCTTAGAGATACCGAAATGGAAGTAGGAGCACATATCTATGGACTTTGTGACCCACTTGCCAAGGACTACTTCTGGTTGTGATGCCATTTGGGTGATCGTGGATAGGCTGACAAAGGTAGCTCACTTCATTCCCTATAGTATGACGTACACATACTTGAGGATGGCTTAGTTGTATGTCCGGGATATAGTGAGACTACACGGGATTCCAGTGTCTATTGTATCTGACAGAGATCCGTGGTTTACATCTCATTTTTGGGGAGGTCTACAGTCAGCTTTGGGTACTGAAGTTAGATTGAGCACGACATATCATCCCTAAACGGACGGTCAGACTGAGCGTACTATACAGACTCTCGAGGACATGCTACGGGCTTGTGTAATAGAGTTTGATGCTTCATGCCAAGATTCATTGGCCTTGGTAGAGTTCTCTTACAACAATAGCTATCAGGCGAGTATTCAGATGGCTCCATTTGAGGCTCTATATGGTCGACGTTGTAGGTCACCATTGTACTGGGATAATTTGACCAGTAAGTCAGTTGGAGGACCCGAATTGTTTCGGGAGATGGAGGATAAAATAAAGGTTATCCGACAGAAGATGAAGGCAGCACAGGATAGGCAGACAGCCTATGCAAATAAAAGGCGGAGACCATTGGAGTTTCAGTTGGGAGATAGGGTCTTTTTAAAGATCTCACCTTTCAGAGGTGTTGTACGGTTTGGTATGCGCGGGAAACTATCTCCGAGGTATGTTGGACCGTATGAGATTTTGCAAAGCATTGTTACCTTGGCTTACCGTCTGGCCTTGCCACCGTTATTGTCTGGTATTCATGACGTATTCCATGTATCTATGTTGCGGAAGTATGAGCCAGATCGTCACATGTGTTGCAGCCTTCTGAGGTGCACTTAGATTCTGATGTGTCCTACGTGGAACGGCCAGTCAGGATCCTAGATAAAGCTGATCGCAGACTTCGAAACAAGGTGATACCGATGGTGAAGGTTCAGTGGGATCGCAGGGGTGTCGAGGAGGCCACATGGGAGACGGAGCGGCATATGGTGCAGCACTACCCGGAACTATTTTCTGGTATGTGATTTATGTTAGTTTCGAATTGGTAAGTGCATGCGATTTCGAGGATGAAAACTTATAAGTAGGGGAGTATTATGATATCCCCGAAATGATTATATGCATTTGGGCATTAATTATGTTTATGTGGTAATTATGGAATTAATTAATATGGTGAAATGCTTAGTCATGCGGTGGGCGTGACCTGGTAATGCATTTCAGGGTGCATGTGATGCATGTTGGGAATTTGGGTGTTAGCATGGTTTAATTGTGGTGGATACAGATTAATTTGGTGAAGCATGTTTTAATTGAGGTTAGGGTGCATTTTTGTAAAATGCTTTTAAAATATCATGTTGAGATATTTTATACATCATGCTAATTAATGGGGTACATGTTATTATTAACCCCCCAACACTTATACCCCACTACCTCATTCTTTAACAATCACTCTCCCAACCCTAACCCCATTCACGTTTTTGGTGAAAAGAGGAAGAAGAAATCTTTGCAAAAGCTCATTTGTGAGATTCTTGGTAAGATTTGAAGTCTAAAAGGGTATAGATTCTTCCTTGTTGTTTTTGTGAGGTTTGGTTTTGATTTGAGTTTCTATTTTGAGTTTTGAAATGGGTTTGTTTTGGGTTTGTGTTGTAGTTGGTTGGGTGTTGGATTTTTGGTGGTATTAAGGTGTTTATTGAAGGTTTATAGTGTTTTGATGTTGTGGGGTTGTATTTATTTGTGTTGGTATGGATTGGGGAAGAAAAATAGTGTAAAAATGGTGATTTTTCGGGTTACAGGTAGCGGCGATCGATCGCCCGTTTTTGGCGATGGATCGCGCGCAGGCAGTGCGCGGCAGAAGCACTCGGCGATCGATCTCCATGTGTGATATCCCCGAAATGATTTTTTGATTTTAATCATTTATTTATGTTGATATGAAGATTAAGGTATTAATTCATAGGGTTGAATTAATAATATTGGGGAAATGCATGTTAGGGTGCATGTGATATATGTTGGGATTTTGGGGTTGTGGCATGATTATTTGGGGTGGATGTTTATTGTTTTGGTATAGCATATTTAATTGGGAAATTGAAGTATTTTATGAGAAAATACTGTAAATATCATGTGAGGATATTTTAATGCATCGTGCTAAATACCGTGACCAAAACATAACACATCAACCCACCCAACACCCAACCACCCCCCCCCCCCCCCCCCCAACCCATGCTGATGACACAACATAAGCTGACCCATACCCCCACTTGGCACCATCATTCAACTCATCTCCTCCACTCCAAATCTCGCCCTTTCTCTCCCAAATAATCTCCAGCAGCTGCTAAGCAAAATTGAGAGGAGCCCTTTCATTTTCATTGCTTGGAGACCTTCCAAAAATCGGAGCAAAGTAGGGTGAGAAACCATACTCTGGTTTTGGTTTAAGTTTGGTTGAGTTCAAGTTTTTACTTTGTGTAAAAAGGGCATGCTAGCTTAGGTTTCTTTAAACCTTCGATTTAAATGCTTTCATGGTGTTGTTATGAAACTCCCAGTATTTTTCCTTGAGCATGTTTAATATTTTATGTGAAGGATTTAAGCATGTAAAATATAGTGTTCGAAAATCTGGGTAAGGTGAGTGCCCTGTTTTTCTGGAAAATATTGGTTGGGAGTGAAGTTTGTGTAGATGTTATCATGCATGTTAGCTAGGTTTTTGGTAAACCTATTGATTTGAGTACATACATGGTAATTTTGTGAAGCCCTTGGCGTTTTTGTTCGAGCATACTTCATGACTTATGTGGTATATTTATTGGCTTGAAACTGGATGCTCGAAATTCTGGAAATGAAATATGTACCCTGTTTCAGAAGAACTTGAGTGAGCACTGTTTTTGTTCTGCGATTTTGATGCATGTGAGTTAAAGTTGGGTATAACTTTGATATGAATACACTCATGGTAGTATATTGTAACTACTAGAATAATTGTTCAAGCATGTGGTGTGTCTTACATGCTAGATCGAAGGGTATGAAAATGGGTGTCAATGAAATCTGGAAAAATCGCGATATGCAGAACATGGACGATCGATCGGCACATTTTACCGATCGATCGCGAGAACCAGAGTGCGAGGCAGAGCACTTCAGCGATCGATCGCGAGTTTGGCGCGATCGATCGGCAACGCCGCGATCGATCGGCACAACATCAGCGATCGATCGTCGAAGGCAGGATTTTGAATGCTAAGGCAGTAGCATCTCGCGATCGATCGGGGCATATGGGCGATCGATCGCGAGAAGCCAAATATGGTGATTTTGATATTTTTGTGGGATTTTTTATTATGGGACTATTATTGGGTGCCTAATATTGTGTTATGTGGTTATTTAGAACCATCACAGGTACCAGCACAGTCGATGAGATAAAGTCGGTTGACTCCTCTATCTTTTGAAAGGTACGTAAGCGACGTACGGGCATCCCAACGGTAACATGTATTATGTGTTTATTTATTTAACACAAGGTAAAGAAAAACGTGCATAAGATAGTGTATTATGATATGATACATGTTGATATGCATTGTTTTTGCATATGTATGTTGTGAAATATAAGAGGTGTATTTCACGAGTCAAGGTTATCCCAGTGATGATTTTAATGCTTACGCTTATACCGCTAAAAATGTGGTGCAAGGCTTGCACATGGAGGCGGGGTATACCATACTAAGCGGGGAGGAAGGTACCGCTAGTATGAAGAGCGGGGAAGAAGGTACCGCTAGCGGGGAGGATTGTACCGCTTGTTATGAAATAATGAAGCGGGGAAGATGGTACCGCTCATTATGAAGTTAAGAAGTAAGAAGCATTAAAATACACTAATGATAAAATGACTCAGGATTGAAGTAAGGATTTAACAAATAAAGATATGTCATGACATTATTAAGGAACCATAACTTCATATGTTGATTATTTATGAGTTATGTTACAGGGACAACCAATGAGCGTGGTAAATGCAATGGAAATACAGGAAGTATTTTATGACTATGTTTATGAATTTATGCTTTACATTCATGTTATGTTTTATATGAATTAAGATATGCTCATGTGTTGGGGGTTGTCCTTGTAGGTGCCTTTGCTAAGGAGAACCAGGGTCAGGTTGATAAGCCGAGCTGTAAGGAGTGCTACAAGATAGCAAGATAAAGACTTATTTTGTATAGTTCTACTTGGAGTACAGTAGAAGTAGCCTTACCCAAATTTGTTAAAGAATGTAACAAATTTTCTTTGGCATGTCATACATATACATGTAAACCTTAAGCTCAATTGTCAACACGACTTACAACTCTGATTAGGTATGATTAGTTCTCTTAATTGCACCTTATTGTATGTTTGAGATAACGGGGTCTCACATTTACTGCTATCAGAGCAGTGGTTAGATAACCAGGGAACGAGTAAAGGGTAGCCTTTAGAGACAAGTTGGCTAGGTATTCATTGGTGGGCATGTTTATGCATGTGGTGCGTATTTTTGGTATAAGTTGTTATACTAACATGCTTTTGAATATGATTACTCTTGTTATCTAACGGCTTATATTATGAACTGCTTTTGGTATTGTTGTTAACCACTGTATTACAGCATGGCGGCTATTAACCCGGAGAACCTCAATGAGGAGGTAGGGGATATGGGCATTATGAATGCCAGTATTGCTCAGCTGAATCCTTTACCGCCACCTGCTGTGGGCGTGGAGCCCAGTGCACAGATGTTATTACCAGGGGAGCTCAGTTTGACACAGTTTCTGAACTTCCATCCACCTATATTTGAGGGGATTGAGTCTGGTGAAGCAGCCGAAGAGTGGCTGGAGCGGATAGAGCAGATACTTGTGACTGCGCCCTGTGCACGTACCGCATGGCTGAGGTTGGCTGAGTTTCAGATGGCGAAGAAGCCTTCTATGTGGTGGAAGACCACTGTGATGGAGCTGAGAGCTCAAGGTGTAGCAGTTGACTGGACTGTATTCAGAACCCGGTTCCTTAACCGGTATTTTTCTGCAGCTGCCAGGCAGGTAAAGGAAGATGAGTTTACCAGTTTGAAGCAGGACAGCATATCAGTCTCAGATTATGCCATGCAGTATTCCTCACTGTTGAGGTATGTCCCTCATATTGCTGTGTGCAGTCATGCCAAGATGAGGCATTTCTTGAAGGGACTGAGGCCGGAGCTATTCGATAGGGTTGTCTCCAACAACCCCAGCTCATTTGATGACGCTATGATTAGGGCAGAGCTGGCAGAGATTGCGGTGGGCGTGTACAAGGAAGTTTTACCCCCTTTTCCACCACCGCAGAGACCTGTTGGTGACAGTCTGAGGCCACGAGGGGACCAGTTTAAGCCTCGTGGGGCCTCATCATCTTCTAGATTCAGTGGAAAGAAATCTCAGAGTCAGAAGCAAAGTAACCGAGGGCCATCCCAGGGAAGTAAGACAGGAGGAAACCGATGTAACAACTGTGGAGGATGGCACTTGTAACGAGACTGTCAGGGTTACTATATTTGTGGCAAGAAGGGCCACTTGGCTCGAGGTTGCCCCAATCGGGGAGGTCAGGCAGACACTGGGCCAAATAGGCCAAGATTTGACGCAGGAAGAACACCACAGAGGCAGCATTTTGCACCACGACCGCAGGGAGGTCAAGCGGCGGGACAGCCGCAGGGTCAGGTGTATGCATTGACGTGGGAGCAGGCTGAGGCAGCCCCGGAGGAGGTCATTGCTGGTACGTGTCATTTATTTACGTACCTTGCATTTATATTGATAGATACAGGTACTTCCCATTCTTTTGTGTCTGCTGCTTTTGTGGAAAGACACCGCTTGTGCTCGTCTCTGTTACCCACGCCTCTCATGGTCTCGACACCCATGGGAAAGTACGTGACTGCAGACCGAATGTTATCTGATTGCCTCATTTATTTTGAGGGCAATGATTTGAGGGCCGAGCTGATTCAGTTAGAGATGGCAGATTTTGACTGCATTATCGGCATTGATGTGTTGAGCAGATACCGAGCCGTGGTAGATTGCCGACAGAGGATGGTACGTTTTCTTTCTGATCAGGGGTTCGAATGGACCTTCTATGGGGACGGCTCTCGTCCCAAGATTCCAGTGATCTCAGCAGTTAAGATGTCGCGGTTATTGGAACGTGGCCACACGGGCTTCATTATTTATGCCGTGGACGTCTCTGAGGAAAAGGAAGAGTTAAGGATCGAGGATATACCGGTCGTGACGGAATTCATTGATGTTGTTGGGTTTTGGAAACCCGAATAATCTTGGTTTTGATGTTAACAAAACTTGTTATTGTGTTGCTAACATATTTCATCAAGTGTGCAGTTCATAGATCATATTTAAGAGCTTGATGAATTACAAAGAAGTAGCTTGAAAATATCAAGCTGGACCAAGACTGGAATTCTGGCATAGCGGTTTGTTTCGATCATATCTAATAGCTCGGATATCGAAATGGCATGCTTCCAAAGAGATTGAACAGCCAACATAAAATACTAAAAGTCATATTTCACAACAGATCGGCTAGTTCAAATGTTATCAAGGAGAAAAGACGCCTGCAAGATCGAGCTGAACCACGAAGAAACAGCAAGCTGTTTCAGCAAGCAACTGTCAGTCTGGTGGGCATAACTCTTAGATCGCTTATCGGAACGGAACGATTCAGTATGGGTTGGAAAGCTAAGACAAAGATCTACAAGTCATCTTTGTAAGTGAAAAACTGAATCGGACGTTAAGATGGCCAAAAAGCTTCTGCAAGTCACGCCATGTGACGCCTGTAAGATCGAGCTGCTACAGCAAAGTTCCTATCAGTATGGTGGGCATAACTCTTAGCTCGCTTATCGGAACGGAACGATTCAGTATGGGTTGGAAAGCTAAGACAAAGATCTACAAGTCATCTTTGGAAGTGAAAGACTGAATCGGACGCTAAGATGGCCAGAACGCTTCTGCAAGTCACGCCATGTGCTGCTGCATCCAGCAAACAGACAGCAGAAGCATTGCCTCGTATTTCGAGCATAACTCTCTCATACGAACTCGAAATCGAGCGATTCTTAATTCCGTGGAAAGCTAAGAGAAAGGGTTACAACTTTCATATAGATCACTTTGCCCAGAAATCAAAGAATGAAGAGTTACAAGCAACAGATCGAAGAGTAAGTTTATCAATCTGTTTTTGTATCAAGCTTGTCTTGCATCAGACTGATTTGTCCAGATCAAACCAGCAGACCAGACTGAACCAAACCAGCAGACCAGACTGAAACAGAACAGCAGACCAGACCAGCAGACCAGACTGAACCAGACCAGCAGACCAGACCAGTCCGGTCCGAAATACAAACAGCCCAGAAACCAGAATATGACCGTTGCAAGCTCGGGAATAGTGCAGAACCTTTTCCAACGGGCATATTCTTGTGTCTAACGTATATATCATTACTTGGGGCTATATATACATGATTTGGAAGCTCAATAACAGCTGATTGAAGATCAATCCAAGCCTTCCAAAGCAAACCCACTTGGGATTCAATTGAGGAACTTAAAAGACAAAAGCTGCTAAATGAAGAGCACTCCTCAAACCTTTGGCACCTCTTACCTTGCTGTATCAGATCTGTTAGGAGATCATTTGTGCCTTTGTATTCACTCTATTCATTGTATTTGTGAGCTAAAATAGAAGAGTGAATACCATTGTAACGGTTGATGATTCATCACAACCGATTGAGAGGTCTTTGTATGTGAGACATTAAAGAACATACATAGTTGAGTTGCTAGGAGTTCTAGTTGGATGGGGCATTCCCAACTGGATCGGGTTTGTACAACGGGATTGTATAAATCAAAGTCTTCTAGTGGAATCCTTCCATGCGGTGGAAGAAGGGGAGACGTAGAAGGATTACACCACCTTCGAACTTCCATAAACAAATGCTTGGTTATTTACTTTAATTGCATATCTTTAAAATGACTTTCAAATCTTTAATCGGTTTTAGAGCGGGTTATGTCGAGTGTCTTCCGCTCGATTTTGTAATCGAACTCGATATAATCTCTCGGTGCATTAATTCAAGAACACGAGCTATTGAAGCTCAAGTTGGTTGAACTCGGGTGTGGAATGGCAACCCACCCCCGGAATCGATCCTGATAGATGTATTCCCGGATGAGATTCCAGGGTTTCCGCCGATCAGAGATGTGGAATTTGCCATAGAGCTACTGCCGGGGACATCAGCCATTTCTCGTGCCCCATACAGGATGGCACCGGCAGAGCTGAGAGAGCTGAAAGTATAGTTACAGGAGCTCCTTGACAAGGGATACATTAGTCCTAGTGTATCGCCTTGGGGTGCGCCAGTTTTGTTCGTAAAGAAGAAGGATGGTTCAATGCGTCTGTGCATTGACTATAGGAAACTTAATAAGGCCACAATAAAGAACAAGTATCCGCTTCCAAGGATTGATGATCTGTTTGATCAACTTCAAGGCACAGAGATCTACTCAAAGATTGACTTGAGGTCAGGCTACCACCAGATACGGGTTAGAGCTGATGATATCCAAAAGACAGCTTTTAGAACTCGGTATGGACATTACGAGTTCTTGGTGATGCCATTTGGGGTGACGAATGCCCCGGCTGTCTTTATGAGCCTGATGAACCGAGTATTTCAGGAGTACCTTGGTCAGTTTGTGATCGTATTCATTGATGACATCCTTGTCTATTCAAGAAGTGAAGAGGAACATGCTATTCATTTGAGGACAATGCTACAGATCCTCAGAGATCACCAGTTGTATGCCAAACTCAGCAAGTGTGAGTTCTGGCTGAGCAGCGTAGCATTCTTGGGCCACATTATCTCTCGAGAGGGGATCTCAGTAGACCCAAGGAAGATAGAGGCAGTTATGGATTGGTCTGCCCCTACTACAGTATCTGAGATTCGGAGCTTTCTAGGTTTGGCTGGGTATTATCGACGCTTTGTCGAAGGATTTTCAAAGATTGCCAAGCCACTGACGCAGCTAACTCAGAAGGGAGTTCCATTCCTTTGGTCGGAAGCTTGTGAGCAGAGTTTCCGGGAATTAAAGCACAGACTGACTACTGCACCAGTTTTGGTGATTCCCAGGGAGAACAAAGAATTTGTTCTTTATACTGACGCATCGCTACAGGGCCTAGGATGCGTACTGATGCAGGACAGACATGTGGTGGCTTATGCTTCTAGGAAGTTGAAGCCACATGAGACGAGGTATCCAGTCCATGATCTGGAGCTAGCAGCTATAGTGTTTGCCTTGAAGATATGGCGACACTACTTATATGGTACCTCATTTACCATCTTCACTGATCACAAGAGCCTGAAGTTCTTGTTTACACAGGCAGAGCTGAACATGAGGCTGAGGAGATGGATGGACCTGCTGAAGGATTATGATTGTGAGATAGAATACCACCCCGGGAAAGCAAATCTGACAGCCGACGCCTTGAGTCGGAAAGTGAGGAGCACGGCAGAGGATGTCATGTTTGTATCAGCTATGATGGGCTCCTACTGTCAGTTGGGGTTTGATTATGATGTTTCTTCTTCTCCGGTACAGGTGTTGACCTTGCTAGCTGAGCCGATCATTTATGAACACATCCGGAAGGCTCAGGGGACCGACGCAGAGGTTCAGAGATGGATGTCAGTGGTTTATTCAGGTCAGCCATCGAGATTTAGAGTGGCTGAGGACGGTTCTCTGAGGCTTGGCGACAGATGGGTGGTTCCAAATACACCCGAGTTGCGACAGGGTATATTACAGCGAGCTCATTGCAGCATGATGAGTATCCACCCGGGCGGGAAGAAGATGTATAAGGATTTATGCAACCAGTTCTGGTGGAGGCGAATGAAACAGGATGTTACTTCATTCGTGAAGCGCTGTTTGATTTGTCAGCAGGTGAAGGCTGAGAGGCAGAGGCCCGGTGGTGAGCTAAGGAGTTTGAAGATACCCGAGTGGAAGTGGCAGCACGTGTCTATGGATTTCGTGACCCACTTACCACGGACTGTTTCGGGTTTTGATGCCATATGGGTAGTCATCGACAGATTGACTAAGAGTGCTCATTTCATTCCCTACTGTATGACCTTCACATACCTAAGGATGGCTCAGCTATATATTAGAGATGTGGTGAGACTGCACGGGATCCCTATTTCGATTGTGTCTGATCGAGATCCGCGGTTCACATCTCACTTCTGGGAGGGTCTTCAGTCATACCTGGGCACAGAGTTAAGGTTGAGCACAGCATATCATCCCCAGATGGACGGACAGACCGATCGTACCATACAGACGCTCGAAGATATGTTACGGGCTTGTGTGCTGGAGTTCGACACTTCTTGGCAGGACTCAGTAGCCTTGGTGGAATTTTCCTATAATAACAGCTACCAGGCTAGCATACAGATGGCTTCATTTGAAGCCCTATATGACAGGCGTTGCAGGTCGCCTTTGTGTTGGGATGATGTGGACCGTAAATCGGTCGGAGGACCAGAGTTGGTCCAGAATATGGAAGAAAAGGTAAAGGTCATCAGGAGAAAGATGAAAGCAGCTCAGGACAGACAGGCAGCGTATGCCAATCAGCGGCGAAGGCCGTTGGAGTTTCAGTTGGGCGACAGAGTCTTTCTGAAGATCTCACCTTTCAGAGGTGTGGTACGGTTTGGGATGCGGGGAAAGTTATCCCCAAGATATGTAGGGTCGTATGGGATCTTGCAGTGTGTTGGTACTCTGGCGTACCGTTTGGCTTTACCGCCCTCTCTGTCTGGTATACACGATGTATTCCATGTGTCTATGCTGAGGAAGTACGAGCCAGATCCTTCGCATGTGTTACAGCCTTCAGAGGTGCAGTTGGAATCCGATGTTTCCTATGTGGAGCGGCCTATCAGGATTTTGGATAGGGCAGACCGCAGGCTTCAGAACAAAGTTATTCCTATGATCAAGGTTCAGTGGGATCGTAGGGGTGTCGAGGAGGCCACGTGGGAGACAGAACGACACATGGTGCAGCACTATCCAGAACTGTTCTCTGGTATGTGTTTTATGTTTTGTTTTATATTGGGTAAGTGCATGCTGATTTCGAGGACGAAATCTTATAAGTAGGGGAGTATTGTGATATCCCCGAAATGATTATGTGATTTTAATCATTTATTTATGTTGATATGAAGATTAAGGTATTAATTCATAGGGTTGAATCAATAATATTGGGGAAATGCATGTCAGGGTGCATGTGATATATGTTGGGATTTTGGGGTTGTGGCATGATTATTTGGGGTGGGTGTTTATTGTTTTGGTATAGCATATTTAATTGGGAAATTGAAGTATTTTATGAGAAAATACTATAAATATCATGTGAGGATATTTTAATGCATCGTGCTAAATACCGGGACCAAAACATAACACATCAACCCACCCAACCCATGCTGATGACACAACATAAGCTGACCCATACCCCCACTTGGCACCATCATTCAACTCATCTCCTCCACTCCAAATCTCGCCCTTTCTCTCCCAAATAATCTCCAGCAGCTGCTAAGCAAAATTGAGAGGAGCCCTTTCATTTTCATTGCTTGGAGACCTTCCAAAAATCGGAGCAAAGTAGGGTGAGAAACCATACTCTGGTTTTGGTTTAAGTTTGGTTGAGTTCAAGTTTTTACTTGGTGTAAAAAGGGCATGCTAGCTTAGGTTTCTTTAAACCTTCGATTTAAATGCTTTCATGGTGTTGTTATGAAGCTCCCAGTATTTTTCCTTGAGCATGTTTCATATTTTATGTGAAGGATTTAAGCATGTAAAATATAGTGTTCGAAAATCTGGGCAAGGTGAGTGCCCAGTTTTTCTGGAAAATATGGGTTGGGAGTGAAGTTTGTGAAGATGTTATCATGCATGTTAGCTAGGTTTTTGGTAAACCTTTGATTTGAGTACATACATGGTAATTTTGAAGCCCTTGGCGTTTTTGTTCGAGCATACTTCATGACTTATGTGGTATTTTTATTGGCTTGAAACTGGATGCTCGAAATTCTGGAAATGAAATATGTACCCTGTTTCAGAAGAACTTGAGTGAGCACTGTTTTTGTTCGGCGATTTTGATGCATGTGAGTTAAAGTTTGGGTATAACTTTGATATGAATACACTCATGGTAGTATATTGTAACTACTAGAATAATTGTTCAAGCATGTGGTGTGTCTTACATGCTAGATCGAAGGGTATGAAAATGGGTGTCAATGAAATCTGGAAAAATCGCGATATGCAGAACATGGGCGATTGATCGGCACATTTAACCGATCGATCGCGAGAACCAGAGTGCGAGGCAGAGCACTTCAGCGATCGATCACGAGTTTGGCGCGATCGATCGGCAACGCCGCGATCGATCGGCACAACATCAGCAATCGATCGTCGAAGGCAGGATTTTGAATGCTAAGGCAGTAGCATCTCGCGATCGATCGGGGTATATGGGCGATCGATCGCGAGAAGCCAAATATGGTGATTTTGATTTTTTTGTGGGATTTTTGATTATGGGACTATTATTGGGTGCCTAATATTGTGTTATGTGGTTATTTAGAACCATCACAGGTACCAGCACAGTCGATGAGATAAAGTCGGTTGACTCCTCTATCTTTTGAAAGGTACGTAAGCGACGTACGGGCATCGCAACGGTAACATGTATTATGTGTTTATTTATTTAACACAAGGTAAAGCAAAACGTGCATAAGATAGTGCATTATGATATGATACATGTTGATATGCATTGTTTTTGCATATGTATGTTGTGAAATATAAGAGGTGTATTTCACGAGTCAATGTTATCCCAGTGATGATTTTAATGCTTACGCTTATACAACTAAAAATGTGGAGCAAGGCTTGCACATGGAGGCGGGGCATACCATACTAAGCGGGGAGGAAGGTACCGCTAGTATGAAGAGCGGGGAAGAAGGTACCACTAGCGGGGAGGATTGTACCGCTTGTTATGAAATAATGAAGCGGGGAAGATGGTACCGCTCATTATGAAGTTAAGAAGTAAGAAGCATTGAAATACACTAATGATAAAATGACTCAGGATTGAAGTAAGGATTTAAGAAGTAAAGATATGTCATGACATTATTAAGGAACCATAACTTCATATGTTGATTATTTATGAGTTATGTTACAGGGACAACCAATGAGAGTGGTAAATGCAATGGAAATACAGGAAGTATTTTATGACTATGTTTATGCATTTATGCTTTACATTCATGTTATGTTTGATATGAATTACGATATGCTCATGTGTTGGGGGTTGTCCTTGTAGGTGCCTTTGCTAAGGAGAACCAGGGTCAGGTTGATAAGCCGAGTTGTAAGGAGTGCTACAAGATAGCAAGATAAAGACTTATTTTGTATAGTTCTACTAGGAGTACAGTAGAAGTAGCCTTACCCAAATTTGTTAAAGAATGTAACAAATTTCTTTTGGCATGTCATACATATACATGTAAACCTTAAGCTCAATTGTCAACACGACTTACAACTCTGATTAGGTATGATTAGTTCTCTTAATTGCACCTTATTGTCTGTTTGAGATAACGGGGTCTCACACCATGTTTGGGCGATCGATCGGTGGGCCTCGCAATCGATCGCCGAAGGCAGTAAAATGTTGACTCGGGCAGTGTGATCTCGCGATCGATCGGGGCTATGTGGCGATCGATCGCGAGTCACAAAAAAATGATGTTTTGTTAATTTTTGTGGGATTTTTGGTATTGGACTATTATTGGCTCCTAATATTGGTTTGTGTGAATGTTTAGAACCATCCCAGGTGGCAACACAGCCAAGGAGATAAAGTCCTTCGACATCTCCATTTTGGAACAAAGGTACGTAGTGAGACGTACGGGCATCGGACGGTAAAATGTACTTTTACGCATTGAATTGGTTATGCATTATGGTTGCATACATGGATTTAATTGTGCATTATGGTTGCATACATGGTCTTGGTTATGCATCACTGTTGCATATACGGATTGGATATGCATTATGGTTGCATGTGTATATTGGATGCATTGGTGCATGTGATTGTGAGTCGAGGTTATATTCCAGTGATGAAGAATACTTGCCGCCAGTGGCGTAGCGATGTGAATACTTGCCGCTGACATACCGTAGCGATGAGAGAATATTTGCCACTAATATGAAGCGAAGAACACGACCGCTGCCATATTATAGCGAGGGATATTATTGCCGCTGGTATTGTCTAAGCGAGGGGTGTTTCCACTGTCATGTTAACGCGAGGGGTATTATGCCACTAATATGATAAGACTTGGAAATTGGATATTGGTATTGATGGAAATTGGTGCATGTCATGACATACATTATTGGTGTTATAATTTATTGATTACGATTGTGGTACATGAACAACCAAAGGGAGCATTAAATGTATTAAATACAGGAAGTGATTCGTATTTACGGCTTATGCATTTCTACATTACAATCATATTATTGTGAATATGTTTTGTTACATGCTCATGGCTTTGGGGTTGTTCCCGTAGGTACATTTTGGGCGGAAGGGCTAAGGCGGGTTGATGCGGTGAGCTTGTGAGGAGTGCTTTTGGTATAGCAGACGTGATTCTTTTGTATAGTCTCTACTCTAGGAGTAGTGTAAAGCTATAGGATTAGCATTCAATTGGTTGGGAATGTAATTAATCCTTTTTGAAATTTTATTTTGGCACTGAAATCTTAACAGCTCAAGGCATCAACACGAACTTTATACTCTGTTAAATGTATTTTAGCTCTACTTACGCCTTTCATCCGCACTTAAGGAACTAGGGTCCTTATATTATGCGAGAGGAGAAACCACAAGGTAAGTCCCCTAAAATTTCTGAATATAAAATTGAACCTCCATTCTCCATTGCATTGAAGGATAATAGGAAAGAAGCTGGACTTTAAGGACTCTATGACACTTTTCGACGCTGCGAGGCAAACGCCCCATTACATGATGCCATGATGAAAGTGCCTCGGTATGCTAGATGTTTAAGGAGGTATGAAAAGTGGGTAAGAACAAGGAAGGAAAAGGTTGCCCCAAGATTGAGTTAGGTGTTAATGTCTCCGCGGTCATCCAAAGAAGCATTCCCACAAAGTGTAAGGACCATGGTATGTTTTCTATCCCTTGTGTGATTGGAACCACTAGAATTGAGAAGGCAATGCTCGATTTAGGATCTTCCATTAATGTTATGTCTTACTCAATCTACACTCAACTGATACCTGGACCTTTGAAAAGAGACAATACTATGATTCAATTAGCTGATCGATCCATGATTATTCCTAGGGGGATAGTAGAGGATATACTTGTGCACGTAGAGAGTTTGGTTTTCCTCGCTGATTTCTATGTCCTAGACATGGAAAATGGTGATCCATCTAGCCCCATTCTTTTAGGGAGATCATTCTTGAAAACCTCTAAATCGGTGATAGATGTGAATAGCGGCATGTTAACAATGGAGTTTAATTGTGAGATTGCAAAATTCAATATCTATGAACCCATTAAAACTCATGAGCATTCTAGTTACGCTATTGATATAAATGATGTATTTGATGATGTTGATAATGATGAATTGTGGGAGATGGGAAAGGCTACTGATAACCTTGATGACAAAGGGGGTATGGACTTCTGTCTCGTGAATAATTTTCATCACTTACTAGTTTTTGAAGCTATCGTTGATTTAATCTTAACGGCTGTAGTTTTGGTTAAAGATTTGATAAGAGTCGAATTGAATGCTGTTTTCTATTTGACTACGATTAAGGTGAGGGAGGAATTAAGTTTTCAATTGATGAATAATTGACTAAGTTCAAATGTTTAAGTGATTTGATGATCAAGTGAATAATTTCCAAAGGTAAAGTTGACCAAAAACAAAGAATTGCTTTTTAAACTTGATAATCTAGTAATTTTCTTGCTTTAGTTTAATTTAGTTATAGTTAAAGATTGAAAACCCCCCCCTATTTTGATACTTGTTAGCACAAAGATACTCACTTCCCTGTGGGATCGATCCCTACTTACGCTGCTACATTAATTTGTTGTTAACTGAGAAGGGTTAATTTGGGCGTACACGATAAACGCACACCAGCAATTATCAATCTTAGTTGCTTCTTTATTAGCATTAGATTGTGTATATGGTTACTAGGTGATCAATCTATCAATTAAACACAATAATCATAATAATCAAAATCTGAAAAACAAATCGAAATTGAATTAAAAATCCAACAATCAAACCAAAATCTTCACAAGTGTTTTTATTCCAAAGGCAAGTATCCCTCAACCAAGAATCAAAGTGTTTAGCTACACATAATTGGATTAAAAACAAATATTATCTAGAAAACATTAACTAATAGTAAAAAGAAGAATTACTAAAAGGAATTACGATTCCGGAGCGTCGCTTCCGTCTTCCTTCTTCAAGCCGTTCTTCACAAAAGTTGAGAGAAAAATCTATTCTAATAATCTAAAATTATTCAAAAGTCTGAATTATTGTCCTTAGAGGCTTAATTTCGTGCTTATATGTATAGGGAGGCTGATGGAGTAAGTTAGAGTCCATGTAGGAACGAAAGAAATCAAGAATCCAAACTTTCAAAAACTCTGCTGGCGTACTTATGCCTTGGATCAGGCGTAGCTACGCCTGATGACGTGTTCAATTTCTGCCTTCCACGTAGATGGCGTATTTACACCTCAGAATGGCATATCTACGCCAACACTTGCCATAGCATTGGCGTATTTACGCCTCAGAATGACATATTTATGCATGTCTTACATTTTTCTGGCGAGTTTTGTATTTTGTCCGTAGCTTTCTCATACAAACTCCGAATTAAGCAAATTATCTGTTCACTCGAAGATAACAGAAAGTTCTACAACTTTTCTGTGGACAACATTTCGAAAACTTGGTTCAAAAATATAGAAATTTGATGAGAAAGGAGCAACATGTGTCTTGGATTCCGGTTTTTTCCTCTTTTCTTCAACTTTATTCCTTCTTTCATCATTTTAGCTTGATTTCTTCACCTTTTCCTACATTTACACATATATACGATTAGGTAGCATATGTATCAATTTATCCATCAAAATATACTAAATCGTAGACAATTAAACGCAATAGATGTGTCTATTTCTAGTCACATCAAACTCCCCCATACTTAGTCTTTACTCGACCTCGAGTAAATTAGACAAAACTACAATATTTTTGTTTGGCTCATAGATTCATAACAAACTAACTTGTCCTCACTTTAATGCCTCAACAATTTTAAGCATGCATATCAATGAAAGACGGTGAAAGATTAACATTGGAACAAAGTTCAATCCCAAAGCATTTCATACCCAACAAAGCAGTGAACGTGCGTGTGTGGTCATAAACAAGGGTCATGTATAAATTATAGATCCAATAGATGTAAACTCACAATAGTTCAAGTTATACACTAACACAAGTATAAGCTCACTTGCACACTCTTCTCCACTATCTTAGCTACTTTGCAAACACAAATCAAGTAGGTCTTTATTAGCTTGTAGCTTGGCCTAGGTATTGGCTTATGAAAGAAAGGGTAAAGATGCATCAAACAAGAGAGTATGATGATATGCACAATTTAAACTTCTCTTCTTGCATGGTTTTTTTTTTTTTTTTAACTTTGTTCATTTTCACACCTTGTATGTTTTGCAATGTATATTTCAATCTTTTTCTCTTTTGTTCATTGGCTCCCCTTGGAGTCATTTTTTTATCTATTTTCTCAAGGCATCCCTTTTATTTCATGCATTTCATTCTTTTGATAATGAAGCTCACAAACATTTGAATCATTGAATACATAAGTGCATGTGAATGAATCAAATCATACTCCCTTCAAAGGTGTGGATTAAAATCACATTTAGGCTTATTAGGGAAGGATGATATGTTAGTCAAAGAATGTCGAATAAGGGTCGTTTGTATGCTTAGCATACAACCATTATTTTGCATTAAAGCTCAAAAAGGGTACTAGTGTTTGATTTTCTTTACATGGTAGGCTTGAAAGGCTCAAACGCATCAAATATTGCCTATATCACTTTCATGTTCGCAAGTAGTCTAGAAATATGCCTCAAAGAGCATGTAGTTAAGTTCTAGCATGTATTAGAGACTTCTTAAGACTATCACAAAATTAACACAATCTTCACTAAGTTGTGCACACTTCACAAGTCATGACAGATTCGTGCTCAAAATATTCAATTACTAAGTCAAAGCACACTTTGCATTAGAGTTCAAAGTGTTCCAAGGTTAACAATTCACCTATGTTCAAAAGCATGCATACTATCAATTAGGTTTCATCATGGGCTAGTGATTCTAAGCATGCGTTCATTACTAACTATGAGCTCAAAATTTTAAAAGTTTTCGATTTTTTTGTATTTTTGTAATAGAAAAGCAATAACACACCACTAATCCCTCCCCCATACTTAAATCTTACATTGTCCCCAATGTAAGGCAAAAATACAATAAAAGAGAAAAGTCTAACTATTAAAGCAATAAAAATAAAAAGGATAAGGGAAACTAACTCCCCTTGGGCTGCCTCCCAAGCTGCGCCTCTGTTTAACGTAGGAGGCCTGACGCCAGTTCTCATGATCAGTCGAAGTTAGGTGGATCCGCTAGAGCCACCTTGATGTTCACTTGTCCACCTTTCTCGTTTTGGACACCATCGTAGTAATGCTTCAACCGGTGACCATTGACCTTGAATGTCTTAGTGGTGTCCAAACTCTGAATTTCCACTTGCACCATGAGGATATACATTAGTAACGATAAAAGGTCCATTCCATCTAGAACGAAGCTTACCTGGAAAGAGTCGAAGGCGTGAATGGTAAAGGAGAACTTTTTGACCAACTTCAAAGCTCCTTCTTGATATCATCTTGTCATGGAAGTCCTTCGTCTTTTCCTTGTAGATCCTTGCACTCTCATATGCTTCATTCCTTATCTCCTCTAATTCTTGCAATTGCAACTTCCGATGCACTCCACTCTCATCATAGTTCATGTTGAAATTCTTCATAGCCCAGCATGCTCTATGCTCCAACTCTACAGGAAGATGACAGGGTTTACCAAAAATTAAGCGATACGGGGACATACCTATTGGAGTCTTATATGCAGTCTGGTAGGCCCAAAGTGCGTCATCCAATCTTAAGCTCCAATCATTCCTTGTTGGGTTGACAGTCTTTTCCAATATAGCTTTGATTTCTTGGTTAGAGACCTCGGCTTGGCCACTCGTTTGCGGATGGTAAGCGGTGGAGACTTTGTGGATTACATGATACTTCTTGAACAGACTTTCCACCGTCCGATTGCAAAAGTGTGTACCTCGATCACTGATTATGGCTCTTGGGATTCCAAACCAAGAGAAAATGTTATGTTTGATAAAATCTGCAACAACCTTGGAATCGTCAGTCCGGGTGGCAATAGCCACCCATTTGGAGACATAATCAACAGCAAGAAGTATATAAACATGACCATAAGAGATAGGAAAGGGTCCCATAAATTTGATGCCCCATACGTCAAAAATCTCACAAATAAGAATGGGTTGTTGAGGCATCTCCTTTCTTTGGGATATATTACCGGTCAAATGACATTGAGCACAATTCTTGCAAAAATAGTAGGCATCATGAAACAGGGTGGGCCAAAAGAACCCACATTCTAGTACCTTCCTAGATGTCCTCTTTGCTCCAAAATGTCCACCACAAGCATATGAATGGCAGAACTTAAGAATGTCATTGACCTCAGTCTCGGGAATGCATCTTCTAATGATTTGATCCTCGCAATTCTTCCATAGGTAAGGATCATCCCATACATAGTACTTGGCATCACTCATTATCTTAGCTCTTTGAGACCTAGACAGTTCAGAAGGTAGTACATCAGAAGCTAAGAAATTCACAATATGAGCATACCATAGTAGATTGTCGCTTATGGAAAGTAGATGCTCATCCGGGAATTCCTCCTTCAAACAAAGCTCCTCATCCACATGCGGTAGACGGCTTAAGTGATCCGCTACTTTGTTCTTGCTGCCATTCTTATCCTTGATTTGTATGTCAAATTCACTCAAGAGCAAAATCCATCTTATCAACCTTGGTTTTGCCTCCTTCTTTGTCATCAAATAGCGAAGAGTTGCATAATCAGAATAAACAATGACTTTAGTACCAGGTAAATAAGATCGAAATTTTTCAAGAGCAAAAACAACTGCTAAAAGCTCTTTCTCAGTAGTGGAATAATTCTGTTGATCATCATTCAAGGTCTTTGATGCATAGTAGATGACATGTGAAGCATTCCCCTCTTTTTTGCCTAAGACAACACCAACCGCAAAGTCACTGGCATCACACATGATCTCGAAAGGCTTACACCAGTCGGGTGGTTGGATGATGGGGGTAGAAGTCAATGACTCCTTCAGTCGATCAAAAGATCTCTTGCTCGCTTCATCCATCTAAAAAGTGACATCCTTTTGCAGTAGCTTACATAAAGGTCTAGCTATCTTAGCGAAGTCCTTGATGTACCTCCTGTAAAAACCTGCATGTCCAAGAAAAGAGAGCACATCCCGAACACAAGTAGGGTAGGGTAAATATTGCATAACATCAATTTTAGCTTTGTTGACCTCTATACCATTAACAGAAATGAAATGACCCAATACTATACCTTGTTCTACCATAAAATGACATTTTTTCAGAATTGAGAACAAGGTTAGTCTCAATGCATCGTTTTAACACAAGTGTGAGGCTAGTTAGACAATCCTTGAATGAGTTACCATAGACAGTAAAATCATCCATGAACACCTCTAAAATATGCTCAATAAACTCAGAAAAGATGCTAACCATACACTGTTGAAACGTGGCTGGAGCATTGCATAGTCCAAAGGCATGCGTAGGTAGGCGAATGTACCAAAAGAGCATGTGAAAGTAGTCTTTTCTTGGTCCTCCGGTGCAATTGTAATCTGACAATAACCTGAATAACCGTCAAGAAAACAATAGTTTGAATGACATGCTAACCTCTCAAGCATTTGATCAATGAAGGGTAGAGGAAAGTGGTCCTTTTTAGTCACAGCGTTGAGCTTCCGGTAGTCGATGCATACTCACCATCCATTTTGAATACGTGTGGGCACAAGTTCATCATCTTTGTTCTTTATCACAGCAATACCGGTCTTCTTTGGCACCACTTGGACTGGGCTGACCCATTGGCTGTCGAAGATAGGGTAGATCACCCCAACCGCTAAAAGCTTCAAAATCTCCTCCTTCACCACATTCATCATGGGCAGGTTAAGCTTCCTTTGGGGCTGACGTGTAGGGCTCCCTCCTTCTTCAAGTAGAATGTGGTGCATACATGTTGAGGGACTGATTCCCTTGATGTCAGCGATGGTCCAATCTATTGCAGTCTTGTGCTCTTTGAGCACATGAATAAGGTCTTTCTCTTGATCACCCCCCAACTTGCTAGAGATGATCACTGGTAGTGTATCTCCTTCACCAAGGAATACATACTTGAGATGGCTTGATAGTGGCTTCAACTCAATAGTTGGTGCCTGCAAAACAGATGGAAGAATTCTAGTGTTAGAAATAGGCAGTGATATGAAGAAATGTTACCTGACTGAATTAGCTCAGGTGCTGCATCCAAGGCATCTATGGTGTCTTTCAAATCATCCCTGATGAATGACTCTACATTCTCCTTTTCCATAGCCATGGTCAGAGTAACTTCCAGTTCCTTCCCTACAATCTCAAGAACTTCCCGTGACAAATAGTCAATAACATCGATAGAATATGAAGTGTCATCATTATTACAAGGATATTTCATGGCATCATAAATGTTAAAAGTAACAATCTCACCATCAAATTCCATAGTAAGGGTACCACTATGCACATCTATCTTGGTCTTAGAAGTTTTGAGGAATGGTCTTCCTAACAAAATGGGACTACTCTTATCACCATTCTCCATATCAAGCACATAGAAATCCGCAGGGAATACTAATTCGTTCACTTGCAGAAGCACATCTTCGATCACACCCCTAGGATATGCACTAGACCAATCCGCTAATTGAATAACTATTATAGTAGGGTTCAAAGGACCAAGTTGGAGAGAAGCATAAATAGAATATGGCATGACATTGATCGATGCTCCTAAATCTAGCATGGCCTTTTCAAGGCTAGTGCTACCAATTGTGCACGGGATAGAGAACATACCTGGGTCTTTAAACTTGGTAGGAATCTTCCTGTGTATCACAACTGACACATTTTCACCCAATTCAATATTTTGGGATCCCTTCAACCTCTGATTTCTCTTCGTAGTGCATAATTCTTTCAACAATTTTGCATAACGGGGTACTCGTTGAATTGCATCAAGCAAATGAATGTTTACCTCACACCGTCAAAAAGTTTCATATAGACCTTTAAGTCCAGCATCTTTCCTATTGTCTTTCAATGCTTGGGGGAAGGGGGGTGGCGCTTTATATTTAGAAAAGGAAGGGAACTTACCTCTTCTTACCTCTTGTTCCACGGTGGTCTTGTCTCCAACTTCAGCTTCCTTTTCTTCATCACACTTTGGTAGATCTTTCTCCATCTTCTCCAATATCTCCAATTCTTTACCACTCCTAAGTGTGACTGCACTTGCATTTTCCTTTGGACTCACCACTGTTTGGGATGGTAAGGTGGTCGATCCATGGGCTTCAACACGATTGAGTGTGGTGGCTAGTTGACCCACTTGAGTGTTCTAGGTTTGAATACTGGATCTCGTTTCCTATTGAAATTTTGTAACATTGTGAGCAAGATCTTGAATGATATTTTCTAACCTGCCAGTAGTAGAAGGGAAATTTGATTGTTGTGTCCTCTGAAAAGGTGGCCTGTATGATGGTGGATGTTGTGGATGTTGTGGCACTTGAGGTGGAACGTGATTCATCGACTGTGGACCATAGCTCACGTTAGGGTGGTCTCTCCATCCTGGGTTGTATGTGTTGGAGTAAGGGTCATATTTGCGTTGAGGTAGCCCCGAAAATCCACCTGCTACATTCACGTTCTCAGCAGATGTCTTTTGAAGTGATGGGCATGAATCCGTGGTATGACTCATCTCCAAACATATTCCTCACGGCTTCACTATCTGTCCGTTTCCTCCTGCCATTTGACGAACAAGAGAGGTGAGGCTAATAAGTTGTTGTTCAAGGTAATACACATTTGCCTCTCATTGTTTCCTTTGAGTTGGCTCAGCTCTAAAGTTGCCAAACTGCTGTGAGTTGGCTGCCATGTTGGCTATCAGGTTTCTCGCATCCTCCGGTGTCTTATCCATAAAAGCTCCACCTCTCGCAGCATCAACCAAGTTCCTGTCACTGGATAGCAAACCCTCATAAAAGTATTGAATGAGTAAATGTTCACTTATCTGATGTCGTGGGCAGCTTGCACACAACTTCTTGAAGCGTTCCCATTACTCATGCAGTGTCTCTCCAGTGTATTATCTAACAGAGTAGATCTCCTTTCATATATTAGCCGCCCTCGATGCTGGGAAGTATTTCTCAAGAAACATCCTCAGTTCATTCCATGTTGTGATCGAGCCTGATGGTAGGTAGAATAACCAGTCCTTCGCAGCATCCTTTAGAGAGAAAGGGAAGGGTCTCAGCTTGATTTGCTCCTCGATAATACCAGTTGGTTTCATGGTGGTGCAAACCACATGGAACTCCATCAAGTGCTTATGAGGATATTTGCCTGCAAGTCCATGAAAAAGAAGGCAACAAATGTATTAGTCCAGATTTCAGTTCAAAATTGACATTTGTTGCGAGAGCAGGAAAAGTAATGCGAAGAGGTTGTTGGTTCAAATCTGGATTTGCCAGTTGTCGTAAAGTTTGATTCGCGGCCATGTTGTTCATATCTTCCTCTTCTTGCCTTCGACTTGCTCTCCTTCTCCGATGTAGCGTCCTCTCGATCTCTGGATCGTAGTGAATATTGTCTTCTTGATCTGATGGACCACCTGTACTCATGAACAAACGACACGAGCATAAAAAGAAATAAATAAAATAAAAAAATAAAGTTAACACAAAAGTAAAGGCCTTCCCCGGCAACGGCGCCAAAATTTGGTGTGTGTTTATCATGTACGCCCAAATTAACCCCACTCTTAGTAATACTAATGTAGTAGTGAAAGTAGGGATCGATCCCACGAAGAAGGGTATTCTCTTGTGTTAACGTAAAAACCAAGTAACAAAGTAACAATTAGGGGGTTTTTCAAAATTCTTAGCTATAACTTAATTAAAATAAATCAAGCAAATCACTAACTTATCAAGATTAAAAAGCAATTCTTGGTTTTTGGCCAACTTTACCTTTGGAAATTATTCACTTGATCATCAAATCACTAAACATTTTAATTCATTCAATTATTCATCAATTGTAAACTTAATTCCTCACTTACCTTAATCATAGTCAAATAGAAAATAGCATTCAATTCGACTCTTATCAAATCTTTGACCAAAACTACAGCCGTTAAGATTAAATTAATGATAGCTTCAAAAACTAGTAAGTTTGATGAATCTAATCAATAAAAACTACAGCCGTTAGAATTAATCAGCCAATCGTTTTTCCTAAGATTTAATAACACCAACAACATGCAATTATCAATCTTAGTTGCTTCTTAATTAGCATTAGATTGTGTATGTGATTCCTAGGTGA
The DNA here is from genome assembly GCA_907163345.1 of Haberlea rhodopensis. Taxonomy (NCBI): domain Eukaryota; kingdom Viridiplantae; phylum Streptophyta; class Magnoliopsida; order Lamiales; family Gesneriaceae; genus Haberlea; species Haberlea rhodopensis. Next base: position 164,042 of record CAJQUN010000753.1, on the reverse strand, counting down.
TCAATCTATCAATCAAACACAACAATCATAATAATCAAAATCTGAAAATCAAATCGAAATTGAATTAAAAATCCAACAATCAAACCAAAATCTTCACAAGTGTTTTTATTCCAAAGGCAAGTATCCCTCAACCAAGAATCAAAGTGTTTAGCTACTCATAATTGGATTAAAAACAATCAAATCTATTCTAGAAAGCATTAACTAATAGTAAAAAGAAGAATTACTAAAAGGAATCACGATTCCGGAGCGTCGTTTTTGTCTTCGTTCTTCAAGCCGTTCTTCACAAAAGTTGAGAGAAAAATCTTTTCTAATAATCTAAAATTATTCAAAAGTCTGAATTATTGTCCTTAGAGGCTTAATTTGTGCTTATATGTATATGGAGGCTGATGGTGTAAGTTAGAGTCCATTAGGAAGGAAAGAAATCAAGAATCCAAACTTTCCCAAACTCTGCTGGCGTACTTACGCCTTGGATCAGGCGTAGCTAAGCCTGATGGCGTGTTCAATTTCTGCCTTCCCGCATAGATGACGTATTTACGCCTCAGAATGGCATAGCAACGCCTACACTTGCCGTAGCAATGGCATATTTACGCCTCAGAATGGCGTATTTACGCATGTCTTCCATTTTTCTGGCGAGTTTCGTATTTTGGCAGTAACTTTCTCATACAAACTCCGAATTAAAGCGAATTAGATGTCCATGCGAAGATAACAAAAATTTCTACAACTTTTCTATGGACCACATTTCCAAAAATTGGCTCGAACATATATAACTTTGATGACAAAGGAGCAACATGTGTCTTGGATTCCGGTTGTTTCCTCTTTTCTTCAACTTTATTCCTTCTTTCATCATTTTAGCTTGATTTCTTCACCTTTTCCTACATTTACACAAACATACGATTATGTATCATATGTATCAATTTATCTATCAAAATATACCAAATCGTAGATAATTAAACGCAATAGATGTGTCTATTTTTAGTCACATCATTGAGCAAGAAAGGAAGAGGGACGCGATTTTTAGGCGTGAGAAGGGGGAAAGAAAGGGATTGGGTGTGTGTCTTTGTGCACCTTAGCACTTAACAAGCCAACAAGTAGCAACAATTGCAACCAGGTCCCCTTATAAAGCTTTTAAAAGCATCAAGACCCACATACCAAATTTAAATGCAAAAATCGTCCTCAAAATCAATTTTTCTATAAATTTTTAACCAAACTTGATTTATCCCAAATCCCTGCCTCAATTTCATGACACCATAATCAATTCAAGGACTAACACATCATATAAAAAGAAATCGAGCATCACAAATATAGACGCGTGGATTATATTTTCTAGCTTCGTCTTTCTCACTAGTTTATGAATCTATCATCTTTTAATCTTAGTCGCGTGTATTTGGATTAATTGATCGATAAGGATTACAATAAATCGCGTGGGCTACCTAACTACGATTAAGGTGAGATATGAATTAATTTTCCAAGGCGGATATTCATATGCAAATTGAACCTTTGTGAGAAATGATGATTAAGATAATAAACCCAATTGTAAAGTCGATCGCTTTTCTCTCATAATTTAGTCACTCTTATTTTACTCTTGCATATTAGTTAATTCATAGTTTTCTTAGATTTTTGCATCATAGTACTAGTTTAATTCGTTTTCAAAAACCTTTTTTTATTTTCTTAGATTTGTGCATCATACTAAATAAATACTCATACCGTCAAATAAATCGGGGTAGTTCTGAATCATGTGCTGATTTGTCTCCTACATTGCCTCCTCGACACCCCTCCTATCCCACTGGACCTTAACCATAGGAATATATTTACTGCGATGCTTATGACCTGCCGGATCCAATATCCGAACCTGACTTTCCACATACGAAAAATATGAATCCAACTGTACCTCGGAGGGCTGCAACACATGCCATGGGTCTGGTTCATACTTTCTTAACATTGATACATCAAATACATCATGTATCCCTGACAAAGAAGGTGGTAGTGCCAATCTGTAAGCCAAACTACCAATACACTGCAAGATTCCATATGGACCCACATATCTCGGTGACAATTTTACTTGCATACCAAAGCATACAACACCCCTGAACGGAGATATTTTCAGAAAGACTCTGTCACCCACTTGAAATTCTAAAAGTCGTCGCCGTTTATTTGAATAAGCAGTCTGTCTATCCTGAGCTGCCTTCATCTTTTGCCGTATAACTTTCACATTTTCTTCCATTTCTCGAACCATATTAGGTCCGCCCACAAAAGTTCTATCTACATCATCCCAGTACAAAGGAGATCTGCATAGGCGCCCATACAAAGCTTCAAACGGAGCCATCTGAATGCTCTACTGATAACTATGGTTATAAGAGAACTCAACCAACGGTAAGGAGTCTTGCCATGTAGTGTCAAACTCTAACACACAAGTACGTAACATGTCCTTTAATGTCTGTATGGTATGCTCAGTCTGCCCATCAGTCTGTGGGTGATACGACTCAATCTCAGTTCAGTCTCCAAAGCCATTTGCAACCCTTCCCAGGAATGATGTAAATCTAGGATCTCGATCCGATATGTTGGACACTAGGATATGTGCTCCCATTTCCAAGTCGTTAGGTCTCTGTTTTCTGCTTTCACTTGCTGACATATCAGACACTTTCGTACAAATTCGATCACATCCTGCTTCATACATTTTCCACCAGAATTGGGAAAATAGATACTTATACATCTTCTTACCTCCTGGATGTATACTAAAACTGCATTGGGCTTGTTGTAAGAGTTCTTGCCATGGTCCAGGTACATTAGGAACTACCCAACGATCATGAAGCCACAAAACACCATCTTAGCTATTCTGAATTTAGATGTCTGTCCTTGAGAAATAACATGCACCCGTCTCTGAATCTCCTCATCCAACCCTTGTGCCTCTCTGATATTCCCAAATATAATTGGTTCCACCAACAGTGTTGATACTTGAACGGGTGACGTACTAAAGTAAAAATCAAGTCCCAAATGGGAACAAGAACTCAATAATGTTGATAAATGGCCTATATGATCAGCAGTAACATCGGTTATCAAATTTACTCGACCCGCATGATATTCAATCTCGCAGTCATAATCTTTTAACAGGTCTATCCACCTCTGATAGGGTTGAATATTACGTGTATTTATGCTATGATATGTATATGTTTTCGTGTTGATTCTTGGATTATTTTACGGGTTTTGGTATATATTTCTATATTTCAGGAATCAATGTTGAAATGCATAAAAGTAGAGGAAATGAGCCAAAAATGATGAAAAAGGACCAAACCGAGCGAACACGTCAAAGCCGGGAAAATAAGAAAAGAATTAAAGAAAAAAAATAAAAAAAACCACCTCGATCGATCGAGCCATCAATCTCGATCGATGGGTGGTGGCAGAACTTTGGCGATCGTTCGAGCCTCAATCTCGATCGATCGGCCGGAAGAATTTGCTGAAAAATAAATTCCTTATAGAGTTTGGGTCCAAAAAGGAAGTCCTTGATTCTTATTCCTTTATATATATACACGAAATTAACAACAAAAAAGAAGACTTTGTAACCTAGGAATAGCCTGCAATCCTCCATACTCCATATCACCTTCATCCACCATCACCACTTCATCCTAGGAATTGGAACAAGCCAACAAGAGAATCGAGGAGCACGATCGAAAAAGAAGCGAGGAAGGATCGAGAATCAATGAAGGAGTCGACTTGGGAGTTTGTTTTTACTTTTCTATTATTTGTTTTGAATTATTATTGGATTTAATGTGTTTTGGATGATTTAGAAATATCTTAAACATTGTTTTTCCTTTAATATTCTTGATTGATTGAATTCATACATCTTCTATGAGCATGTGTTATTGTTCTTAATGCTTTTGAAGGATTGATCACCTTTGAATGATATTTTATTATAATTGAGATCGAGAGATGAAATTATAATACGATATAATAATTCATGCCGTGTGTTAAAGATTGAGATCGAGAGATAAAATCACATACGAGTGATAGCTTTGGGTTGTTTAATCTAAAGTTAGTGGTTTTCATAAAGCGCATTCAATATTAAATTGTTAATTAAGTGAACGAGAGTTACTTGTTGCAATTTGATGTTAGATTCAATATAGCTCGAGAGAGTATATTGAATAAATTCGGGAAACCCGTCACCTTAGAGATGCATGGAGAAAAGAATTGTAAGAGTTGGGTTAGGTGAATCATAGTCTTGATAATTCTTTCTTGTGGACTTTTCTCGTGATCGTCGATTATTTTGGTTGGATTATAGTAGATTAATTTAGTAGTTTAATTATTAATTAATTATCGTAGGTTAAATATAGTTAAAAGAAATCTTATTTTGTACTTGCTTGTTAGTCCATGTGGGTTCGACAATCCGTATTCTTCCTATCTATACTAAAACTTGACACCGTGCACTTGCGGTCTAAAATTGCTAGTTTGGAATTAATTGCTTAAAATAAAAGCGATCAAGTTTTTGGCGCCGTTGCCGGGGACTAACTTTAGTAATATCATACTAGGTTCTTTGACTGTAATTTAACCATTTCTGTTTATTTCATTCGAAAAAAATATATATATATTTATATAAATTTATTTTGTTTTTGTTTTGTTTGTCTTGTGAGGTACTTGGAGATGCAACATCAACAAGCCTTCACAAGCTTTGCCCAACAACGTTCCGAGCCATTCTACGCTGTTTGGGAGAGATTTTGTTGGGAAAACGATTTCTAAGTTTTGGTGATTACAAACACCTACTGGACGTTAAAGATCAACCGGATGCTAAAGACCTACCGGGTGAATACACCTACCGGATATTAAAGTCTCACCGGGTAAAGACATCAACTGGATAGACACCAACCGGACAAGCTATCAACCGGACAAGACATCAACTGGTATGAAGTCATCAACCGTATGAAGTCATCAACCGGATGAAGACATCAATTGGATAGTCATCAACCGGATGAAGACATCAACTGGATAGATACCAACCGGACAAGCTATCAACTGATAAAGACACTAACCGGATGAAGTCATCAACCGGATGAAGTCATCAACCGGATAAAGACATCAACCGGATGAAGACATCAACTGGATAAAGTTATCAACTGGTAAAGACATCAACCGGATGAAGACATCAACCGGGTGAAGACATAAACTGGATAACTATCAACTGGAAAGTCTCTCACTGAACAAGGGCATCAACTGGTCTTAAGAGGATGAACGACCAGTTGAACAAAGAAACCAGCAGAAGTCTAAGCAACGAGACAAAGTAAGTACAACATTCTCTGACAAAGGTACAACAGAGCGGCGCACCCTGCTATATCTCCGCCACCATTACCGTCAGAGTGAAAAGAGCCGTTGTTTTACAAAATAGGAAAGAAGACAACATGTATTTGGAAAGCTAATCCATTCCATATACAAAAAGGCTACCGTTGGACAACCAAACCTATAAATACGTCCAAGCAGAGAATGAAGAAGTGCTGAGCAACTTTCAAACTAAGAGAAATACTTCAAAGCAAGAAAGCTATACGACTGATATTTCAAACGTTCAGCAAAGAGCAGACAAACCGCAAAACTGAATCTGTGACAGATTATTTTCAATTGAAGTCTGCTGCTTAGAAACTCTAAAAGCTAGAAAGTTTTATTCTGTAGAGAGTGTTGTAGAATCACTTGTATCCAAAAGATAAGAAGAGTGTGATTGCTAGGAGTTTAGGCCAAGTGTGTTAGTGCCTAAGGAGGTTGTATACTGTAAAGTGTAAACCAAGTCTTCTAGTGAATCCTTCCTGCAAAGGAAGAAGGGGAGACGTAGAAGCGTTGTGCTTCGAACTTCCAGAAACAACTCTCGTATTATTCGTTTATTGCTTTATTACTTCAGTTTTATTCCTCACAAGTTTTGTAGACGTCTTCCGCACTATAATAAGTGTCTACTGACTTGCCTGTTATTGAGAAGCAACTGTAACACTTAACAGTTTACAGTTAACCAGAAAAGAAATCGAAATTATATCTAGTGTTTATTCAACCCCCTCCTTCTAAACACTACCCCGATCCCAACAAGTGGTATCAGAGCTTAGGTCTTCTCAATCTTGAGAAATTACTATTTACCTAAAACTGATGGCCTCATTCAGCAAGATTCCAATGTTCAAGAAAGACGAATATGATGACTGGAGGATCCGTATGCAAGCACATCTAAGTGCTCAAGATGATGATATGTGGTATGTGATCACCGAAGGACCGTTGAAGATCATGAAAATCAATACAGCTGCCTCTATCACAAGTGGTGATCCTCAAATGGTAGAAAAGGAAAGATCTCAATGGTCAAATGAAGACAAAAAAAAAGCAAATCTAGACAACGTGGCTAAAGACATTTTGTTCAAAACTTTGGACAAAAATATGTTCAACAAAATCAAAATGTGCCCAACAGCCAAAGAGATCTGGGAAAAGATTGCTCAACTCTGTGAAGGAAATGATCAAACCAAGGAGAACAAGCTTACTGTGGCTTTACAAAAGTTTGAGCATATCAAAATGATAAATGGAGAAACTCTCAATGAGTACGATGAAAGAGTGACTGGAATAATAAATGAACTAAGCAGTCTGGGTAAGGAGTTACCCAACAGAGAAGTCACTCTCAAAGTGATGAGAGGTCTACCAAGAGAATGGGATGTCAAGACCATTGCTATGAGAGAATCGAAGGATATCAACAAGATAGATCTACATGATCTGTTTGCTGATTTAAAAGCCTATGAATTCGAATTAGGCATTCGGGTTGAAGATGAACCAAGTACAAGTCAACCAACAAAAGCTCTCACTGCATCTGAGTCTCTGCCTACTCCTACTGAAATGACTCCAGAAAAGATGTGTAACGATGCGATGGCAATGTTCGTAAAGAAATTTGGAAAATTCATGAAGAAGAACCAGAGACCTTATCAATCATATCCTCGAAGGCAAAGTTCCAAAGGAAATTCAGAAGAAGAAGAGCGAGTATGCTTCAACTGTCTCAAACCAGGGCACTTCATCGCAGACTGTCCTAAACCCAAAAAGGATGATCACAAAAGAGGATCCAAGGATTACAGAAAATCCAAGGAAACCAGAAGAACATCCAAACGGGACAGAGATCAAAAGGTTTTAGTGGCAGAAGATAGTAAGAGCAAATGGGCTGATTCTGAATCAGAATCAGAGGAGTCAATTAGCTCATCCAGCGAGAGTGAAGACGAAGAAGTCCACTGCTTAATGGCGAATGATGAAAATGAGGTACATGAAACTAACCTATCTGAATTTACACATCATGAACTCACCAATGCATTGCAGGACATGATAAATGAGTATCAGACGCTATACGAATCTTTTGAAAGCTATAAGACTGAGCACTCAATTCCAACTAAAACGCTTGAAAACAAACTTGATTGTGAACAATCAAGGGAGTTGAATTGCTTAAGGGAAGCAGCCAGTCGCCTAGTGAAAGAAAGAGATGAAGCCAAGTGTGCGTACCAGAAACTCAGCAAACTGGTTAGCACTTGGAATGCGTCGACTACCAGAAAGGATGAAATGCTTGAGTCTATAAGGCTTGCTGGTGATTTAACTGGCATAGGCTTTAAGAGCAATGACAGCAGTTCATCTGGTAATGAGCCTCAACTGTGTCTAACAAAAGGCAAGGTTCAATCAATGAACTTTGTAAGATCTATCACAGTATATGACCCGTATGAACTGGTTAAAGAACCTGTTAAAGCAACACTCATCAAGGAACAGGTACAGCACAGAGGTATCGGTTATGTAGAACCACTCAAAGAGGCTAAACCAAGGCAAAAGTTCAGAAATGAACTTAAAACCACTGGTCGAGCAGCTAGAGAGGTTAAACCCAACTGGTACTACAACTGTAAACCTGTCCAGAAGAGGTATATGCTGAATAACAGGAACTACAAACCAAAAGCACATGCATACACATATTATCACAATCCACAGCTAAAATCATCACCTACATTTATAAATGCACACACATTTCAGAACACACACCGACCTAAATCATTCAGGGTCATACAAGTGTGGGTTCCGAAAGGACTAATCCTACCAGGACCCAAGTAGGATTGGGTACCAATCAGTCTATCGCTTTAATTGCAGGAAACTAGAATGCATCCAGTTCGGAGCTCAGAATGGTTCCTAGACAGCGGATGCTCTAGACATATGACAGGGAATGCAAGCTTATTGTCTGAACTAGTGGACTCCAACGGACCCAGAATAACTTTTGGAGATAACACGAAAGGTAGAACCGTGGGTAAGGGTAAGATTATCTACGGTAACCTCATCATTAAAGATATTCTTTTAGTTGAAAATCTATGCTATAATTTGATTAGCATAAGTCAATTGTGTGACAATGGTCATTCCGTAGAATTCAATCAGCATTCATGCACAATTAAATCTACTGATGGCAATGTATTACTTATAGGAAGAAGGCATGATAACACATATAAAATTGATTGGAATCTTAATCAGCCTACTTCCTTTACTTGCTTAGCTGCCCAGAATACTTCCAAAAATTGGCTTTGGCACAAACGGTTGAGTCACTTAAATTTTAAAACTATTGCTAGTCTGCGTAAACTTGATCTAGTTGTTGGACTGCCCCAAATTGAGTTCTCAAAGGACAAGATCTGTGCAGCATGCCAACTCGGTAAGCAAATCAGATCCTCTTTTAAGAACAAAGGGAGTAAATCTTCTTCTCGGTGCCTAGAGTTGCTGCATATGGATCTGTTTGGTCCTATACCAGTAACAAGTCTAGGGGGAATGAAGTACACCCTAGTGTTAATAGACGATTACACTCGTTTCACGTGGGTCTTGTTCCTAAGTGGTAAAGATCAGGCTACTCCAAAGCTGATCAAATTACTGAAAAGACTCCAAAATGAGAAATCGTGTGGGATAGATAGAATTCGCAGTGATAAAGGTACTGAGTTTACCAATCAATCACTCGAATCATATCTAGATGACCTTGGTATTAAACACGAATACTCTGCAGCTAGAACTCCTCAACAAAACGGAGTTGCTGAGCGTAGGAACCGCACTTTGAAAGAAGCTGCGCGAACTATGCTCGCGGAATCAGAAATATCGCAGAGATTTTGGGCAGAAGCTGTCAACACAGCATGTTATACGCAGAACAGATCGATGATTAATAAGCGAGCCAATAAAACCCCTTATGAGATCTGGAATGGCAGTAAGCCAAATATTTCTTATTTCCATGTGTTTGGTTGCAAATGTTTTATTCACAACAATGGAAAGACTCATCTCACCGCCTTTGATGCCAAATCTGATGCTGGAATATTCCTTGGCTATTCTACAGTTAGTAAGGCATTCAGAGTATTTAATAATAGAACTCTTAATGTAGAAGAATCAGTGCATGTAAAATTTGATGAACCTACTGACTGTACACTATCCGATATACAAATCAACAACTTGAGTCTATCAGAATCTCTGATTTACCTACTCACATCCAGTCAACTGAAGAACTCAACCCACTAGGACCTTCGCTCCGGTGGAAGAAGGATCATCCACCCGAGCAGGTCATCGGTAACCCTCTTGCTCCTCTACGCACCAGAGGACAAATGATTAACGAATTTCTTCATGCTGCATTCATATCTCATATAGAACCTAAGAAGATTGATGAAGCTATATTAGACCCAAGTTGGGTAGAAGCAATGCAGGAAGAACTAAACCAGTTTGAGCGAAACAGAGTATGGTATCTAGTACCACGACCACAGCATCACACTGTAATTGGCACCAAATGGGTATTTAGAAATAAATTAGACGAAAATGGAACAGTAATTAGAAATAAAGCAAGATTAGTTGCACAGGGCTACAGACAGGAAGAAGGCATTGATTTCGATGAAACCTTTGCCCCTGTAGCACGACTAGAAGCAATTCGCATATTTCTTGCATTTACTGCTTTTAAAGACTTTAAAGTCTATCAGATGGATGTTAAGAGTGCATTTCTTAACGGCAAACTCCAGGAAGAAGTTTATGTTGAACAACCTCCTGGATTTGAAAACCATCAGCAGCCATCTCATGTTTTCCGTCTGAATAAAGCTCTGTATGGTCTAAAGCAAGCTCCCCGTGCCTGGTATGAAACTTTATCAAAATATTTGACAGAGCACAACTTTGTTATTGGCACGGTGGACAAGACCCTTTTTAAATTTACAAAGGGAGATCATACTTTGCTAGTTCAAATATATGTTGATGATATTATTTTCGGGAGTACTAACCCAAAACTGTGCGAAAGATTTCTAAAATCATGCAGGAACAATTCGAGATGAGCATGATGGGAGAGTTATCTTTTTTCTTAGGATTGCAAGTCAAGCAATCTAGTGAAGGAATTCTGATAAATCAGTCCAAGTACACTAAAGAGCTACTGAAGAAATATGGAATGAGTACCAGCTCAGCTGCTGCTACACCAATGAGCTCATCCGCCAAACTCGACTTGGATAATTCAGGAATACCAGTCGAAGTTACAATGTATCGAGGCATGATCGGATCCTTACTATACTTGACAGCCAGCCGACCCGATATTATGTTTGCAGTATGTATGTGCGCCCGGTTTCAAGCAAATCCCAAGCAGTCGCACTTCACTGCTGTCAAAAGGATCCTAAAATACTTAAAAGGAACCGAGAATGTTGGTCTATGGTATCCAAGAGACTCAACTTTTAATCTCATTGGATACTCAGATGCTGACTATGCTGGATGTAAAATTGACAGGAAAAGCACCAGTGGATATTGTCAATTTCTTGGTGATCGGTTAATATCATGGGGATGCAAGAAACAGACATCCATCGCAACCTCCACTGCAGAGGCAGAGTACCTTGCTGCTGGAAGCTGCTGTGCCCAACTGCTCTGGATTCAGCAACAACTCAGAGACTATGGAATTGAGTCCACAGAGGCTCCTATTTTCTGTGACAATACGTCTGCCATTGCCATTACATACAATCCAGTTCTTCATACTCGTACTAAACATATTGACATTCGTCATCATTTCATCAGAGATCATGTTATGAAGAAGGAAATACGGCTGGAGTACATTTCCACAGAACAACAGGCATCAGACATCTTCACAAAACCCCTACCGGACGCTAAGTTTTCTTACTTTCGAAATATTCTTGGTTTAATTGAAATTACTTCTTGATTATTTTGTTTGGGTAATGAATTCAGGGGGAATTTGTTAGTTTAGTTGCATTTATTTAGGGGGAATTTCTGTTTTAATTTTATCATGGTTATTTAAGCTAAGCTGGTAATACAATGGTCAACTGCAGTGGGGGTATTCGTACCAGTAGGACTCTGCATCCAGTAGATGTTTTCCTACCAGTCGAACCCCACATACCAGTTGATGTTACCAAATATGCTTTGACAAAAATAACCCTCGATACTAATTAACCTAATGAACGTCGGAATTCAAAATTACTTTTGTGTAAAATAAATTATTTCACTCCCGCCTAAATCCTGTCCTTTTATTTTTGGTTAAAATCTTTTTAATCGTTAGATGATTGCCACGTATACATGTGTCCGCTCATCTACAGTACGACGTTACATATACTTCCTTTTTCACCGCCTTTAGTTTTCTCTTCTCTTCATCTTCTCCAAACATCTTACTGCAACAATCGTTTCTTTCAGAAAATTTCCTTTAACAGATTGCTGCTGCTCCTTCACCTCAATCATTCAAAATGTCGAAGAATGTTCAACCGAGTTTTATCACAAATGCTGTTCACGTCGATTTTCACTCCATATATACTTCATCTGATGAGGAAACAAAGGATTTAATTCAAAAGCTGGATAACTCAGGGCTATTGGTGATCCTAAGCCAGGCTCCCTCATTTTACCAGGATGAACTACAAGAATTCTTTGCTACATCAACTGTTGTGGATGACACCGTTGTGGCATCCATCTCTGGGCAGTCAGTCACCATCACTCAACCAGAATTTGCCACTCATCTGTGCCTACCCTCCACTGGACTCACTGACTTTTCGACTATTCCGGCAGACCTAAGAGAAGAGATGTGGCTCACAGTGTCGGACTCTGACCATCGTATTCAACGACCTCCTTTCAGGAAGGTATTAATGAAGAGCCACTATCGACAACTGGCAGACATCATCTCAAAGGGGATCCTCTGTAAAGCTGGATCATTTGATATGATCACCCCTGAGAAATTCGATGTCATGACTGCCATATGCAAAAGATTGGAGATAAACTGGTCAGCGGTGTTATTTCAAATACTGACTAGTCTCGTCGTATCTGGCAAGGGTCAATCCGGTTTTGCTCTCCCACTAAGCAGTCTATTTGAGAGCAAACACATCAAGACAGGGGCTCTCTCTCACCTTCATCCAGGGAGACTCATCACTCACAAGTACCTTCAGCTTCATCGCCAACGAAGTGGCAGAGAAGGTGGAGCAACAAAGCGCCGGTTGACTCAAGTCATTAGTGACTCGGAACAGACTGTCTCTGAATCCGCTGAGTCTCCTCCTCCTCCTCCTCCTCCTAAGAAGCCAAGGACCAGAAAAATTGCTCCTCTAGATGCCCGTCAGAGAGACACTGCCGCCTCCGACACTATCTCCTCTGCCGGACCTACAGGTGTTATTTCTGACAGAGAACCCAGCCCTGTCATCCCTTCAACTGGGGAACCCACTGCTGCATTAGCCATGGTGTCTGCTCCATTAATAGACACCTCTTCAGCTCAGGTGAGCTCTCAGCAGGCCCCAGGCTCTATCAGCTTCAGCACACCCAAGTCTACTTGTCCTTACTGTCATCCCAAGGCCACTCCAGCTGACAAAGGAAAATCTCTTATTGCTCCAGTGTCCACTCCTGTTGCATTCGAGATTCAAATGGTCATGGATGCAGTTAAAGCCCAACTGGAACCCCAACTGGAGATTTTTGATCGTTGGGTAAAGGCTCGAGTACAGGTTCGCTTTGATGATATCGATCCTATTCTGGCTCAGGCAAAGCAAGATGAAAACAAAATCCTGACCTATCTTCAAATCCCCGAACCTGAGAAAAGTTTGAAGCTGCGTGATGTCTTTAGTATTATGAACTATGTGGGCGGACTCCAAGCTCTTGTTACATCCCGCATTCAAGTGTTTGATGGACATTCAAGAACAGCGAATCATGATCGAGCAGTTCTAAACGCTCTAGGCCTCAAGCTGGAAATGGCTGAGCTTGCTCTTCATGATCTTCGCATATCCACTGGGATTCATTCATGCTCCTCTTCTGAAATTGTTGCAAGCCCTGATCAGCCAGATCTACAAATGGCTATTGCAAATTTAGAGGTTGTCCCTCCTACTGTGGAGCTTACTTCTACTGTTTTGGAGACCTCTCCTACTGGAGCAGACGCCACACCAACTACTTTGGAGGCAGCATCCTCTGCTCCCAGCTCTCAACATGATCAACAGCCCCACCAAATGATTGTTGATCACACCAATGTCGATTCAGTTATTCAGAATGTGGTTCAGCAGGTGACCATCTCCTCTGCAAATAATGAACCAAGTGAATCCTCTCATTCCAATGATCACACTCAAGCGTCTGCTGCTGGGATTGATCAAGCCAATGCTGAACTGGATGCTCCGCACGTGGAAGAAACTGGAACTATGGATGTAGCTATCTCCGCCTCAACTGCGGCCCCTCATATTGACGCTACTACTTTGCCATCCACTGCAGTCGTCATTGCTCATCCCAATGCGCTTGCCCCTGCTGCTGATATCCCGATGCTTGCCGGCGATCCGTCCATGGATCAGGAACTATCCAAGGGTTTCTTTGTCTTCACAAACCCTCTGGACGAGCCACCAAACATCGCTGCCTCAGCTAGCTCATCTCTCCACCGCTATTACAGCACTGACCAATGATGTTCATAAGCTTAAGCAGGAAGAGAGGGCTGCAACTCTTATTTTAGGAACTCTTCAGCAGCAAACGGACTCTAAATTCCAGCAAGTCTACGCTGACCTAAGTAGTTTAACTACTACTGTCACTAGACTTCAAACCTTTGCTGAGAATGCGGTTACAGAAGCAGTTTCTCATATTGGCCAGGCGTGTCTTCAGATCAATCAGAACAATGAATCTCTTCATACTGCCACCTCAATGGCTCTTGGAGAAAAGATTGACGGCGCCAAAAAGATTTTGACTGATCAATTGGCCACCATGCAAGCAGCGTTTGCGTCTCAAATTCAAGATATCTGCAACAGTCTGCCTGCTGCTCCTCAAATTATCCGCAGGCTGCCTGAACCCAGTCGAACTGCTCCCTCTTCTCAGAGAGCTTCAAGTTCAGCTGCTCATTCATCCCCTGCAACTGGAGCACTCCCTCAGTCCAGACCCACTGCTCAACAAAGATCTCGAAGTCCGCGCCAACCGCCTACCGAAAAACGCGACTATTCCAAACATTGGTTCGGGCGCAAATAGTATCATTTTCTGACTCTCTCTTACTTACTCCTATTTACTTACTGTGTTAAATTGACTGTCTCTCTGTATTCACTATTTAACATAAATGCATTCACATTTATTACTAACTTGTTTTTCCTATAAATAGAGATTCTTGTTTGGTCACATAACACACATTCACTCATCATGCTTACTTTTAAGTTATTTCTCATTCCCTGGTTTTCTGTTAGATCCTTTCCCGCTTCATGGGTTTATTACTTATCTAAATCAACCCCTCATGGGTTGATTACTTATCTAACCCAGCTCTGATAAGCTTCAGCGCTTTGATCCTGTTCTGGTGCTCCTCATCAGTCAGGAACTACAAACAGCAGATGCCTGGGTGCTGATGACAAAAAGGGGGAAGACAGAGATAGAGTATTCTCGACAGAGATAGAGTATTCTTATTAGGCGATTCCTTAAAAACTAAAGGAGCTGCCTGATGAATATACATATGACTCTTCCTCTTCCCGACCTTCTCTCTGAAACAAGGTGGATCGAGCTCTTCCTCTCCGCAACTAGGTGGATCGAAGCCTTCCGGTCTACTTTGTTCATTTAAAGAGAAATTTGTCATGTATCATCTATTTTATGTAAAACTAGACTTGTCTTAGATTCTATTCAAAGTGTAAGAATCCATCTTATATAAAGATGAATTTCTCTCAATTGTCCAGTTTGATTACAACTTGTAATCTGCTTATATTTAATGAAAATTTCTTTTCCATGATGTCTTCAAGTATTTTCAGGACTCTTATCTTATTTACTCTAGTAGGAAATCGATTACTGCTTAGTTTTGTCATCACCAAAAAGGGGGAAATTGTTGGGAAAACGATTTCTAAGTTTTGGTGATTACAAACACCTACTGGATGTTAAAGATCAACCGGATGCTAAAGACCTACCGGGTGAATACACCTACCGGATATTAAAGTCTCACCGGGTAAAGACATCAACTGGATAGACACCAACCGGACAAGCTATCAACCGGACAAGACATCAACTGGTATGAAGTCATCAACCGTATGAAGTCATCAACCGGATGAAGACATCAACTGGATAGTCATCAACCGGATGAAGACATCAACTGGATAGATACCAACCGGACAAGCTATCAACTGATAAAGACACTAACCGGATGAAGTCATCAACCGGATGAAGTCATCAACCGGATAAAGACATCAACCGGATGAAGACATCAACTGGATAAAGTTATCAACTGGTAAAGACATCAACCGGATGAAGACATCAACCGGGTGAAGACATAAACTGGATAACTATCAACTGGAAAGTCTCTCACTGAACAAGGACATCAACTGGTCTTAAGAGGATGAACGACCAGTTGAACAAAGAAACCAGCAGAAGTCTAAGCAACGAGACAAAGTAAGTACAACATTCTCTGACAAAGGTACAACAGAGCGGCGCACCCTGCTATATCTCCGCCACCATTACCGTCAGAGTGAAAAGAGCCGTTGTTTTACAAAATAGGAAAGAAGACAACATGTATTTGGAAAGCTAATCCATTCCATATACAAAAAGGCTACCGTTGGACAACCAAACCTATAAATACGTCCAGCAAGAGAATGAAGAAGTGCTGAGCAACTTTCAAACTAAGAGAAATACTTCAAAGCAAGAAAGCTATACGACTGATATTTCAAACAGCAAAGAGCAGACAAACCGCAAAACTGAATCTGTGACAGATTATTTTCAATTGAAGTCTGCTGCTTAGAAACTCTCAAAGCTAGAAAGTTTTATTCTGTAGAGAGTGTTGTAGAATCACTTGTATCCAAAAGATAAGAAGAGTGTGATTGCTAGGAGTTTAGGCCAAGTGTGTTAGTGCCTAAGGAGGTTGTATACTGTAAAGTGTAAACCAAGTCTTCTAGTGAATCCTTCCTGCAAAGGAAGAAGGGGAGACGTAGAAGCGTTGTGCTTCGAACTTCCAGAAACAACTCTCGTATTATTCGTTTATTGCTTTATTACTTCAGTTTTATTCCTCACAAGTTTTGTAGACGTCTTCCGCACTATAATAAGTGTCTACTGACTTGCCTGTTATTGAGAAGCAACTGTAACACTTAACAGTTTACAGTTAACCAGAAAAGAAATTGAAATTATATCTAGTGTTTATTCAACCCCCCCCCCCCCCCCCTTCTAAACACTACCCCGATCCCAACAAGTGGTATCAGAGCTTAGGTCTTCTCAATCTTGAGAAATTACTATTTACCAAAAACTGATGGCCTCATTCAGCAAGATTCCAATGTTCAAGAAAGACGAATATGATGACTGGAGGATCCGTATGCAAGCACATCTAAGTGCTCAAGATGATGATATGTGGTATGTGATCACCGAAGGACCGTTGAAGATCATGAAAATCAATACAGCTGCCTCTATCACAAGTGGTGATCCTCAAATGGTAGAAAAGGAAAGATCTCAATGGTCAAATGAAGACAAAAAAAAAAGCAAATCTAGACAACGTGGCTAAAGACATTTTGTTCAAAACTTTGGACAAAAATATGTTCAACAAAATCAAAATGTGCCCAACAGCCAAAGAGATCTGGGAAAAGATTGCTCAACTCTGTGAAGGAAATGATCAAACCAAGGAGAACAAGCTTACTGTGGCTTTACAAAAGTTTGAGCATATCAAAATGATAAATGGAGAAACTCTCAATGAGTACGATGAAGAGTGACTGGAATAATAAATGAACTAAGCAGTCTGGGTAAGGAGTTACCCAATAGAGAAGTCACTCTCAAAGTGATGAGAGGTCTACCAAGAGAATGGGATGTCAAGACCATTGCTATGAGAGAATCGAAGGATATCAACAAGATAGATCTACATGATCTGTTTGCTGATTTAAAAGCCTATGAATTCGAATTAGGCATTCGGGTTGAAGATGAACCAAGTACAAGTCAACCAACAAAAGCTCTCACTGCATCTGAGTCTCTGCCTACTCCTACTGAAATGACTCCAGAAAAGATGTGTAACGATGCGATGGCAATGTTCGTAAAGAAATTTGGAAAATTCATGAAGAAGAACCAGAGACCTTATCAATCATATCCTCGAAGGCAAAGTTCCAAAGGAAATTCAGAAGAAGAAGAGCGAGTATGCTTCAACTGTCTCAAATCAGGGCACTTCATCGCAGACTGTCCTAAACCCAAAAAGGATGATCACAAAAGAGGATCCAAGGATTACAGAAAATCCAAGGAAACCAGAAGAACATCCAAACGGGACAGAGATCAAAAGGTTTTAGTGGCAGAAGATAGTAAGAGCAAATGGGCTGATTCTGAATCAGAATCAGAGGAGTCAATTAGCTCATCCAGCGAGAGTGAAGACGAAGAAGTCCACTGCTTAATGGCGAATGATGAAAATGAGGTACATGAAACTAACCTATCTGAATTTACACATCATGAACTCACCAATGCATTGCAGGACATGATAAATGAGTATCAGACGCTATACGAATCTTTTGAAAGCTATAAGACTGAGCACTCAATTCCAACACATTCCGGTATCACAACTTTTCAAACTATACTCTCATGCAATATTTCTTCAAAGGGCTGGATGCACAGACACGAGAATGGGTATTGAGCGGAGTACTGGTGACTGGGAGTCCCCTGGTTGATAGAGATGAGGGCAGTGTGGTGCACCTGTTCAATGATATGGCGGACTTCGATCATCACTGGCATTGTGATCCTTCACTACAAGGTTGGAGTCACCAATACCCACCGGAGTTTCACTACCCTATTGATACGCCACAACCATTTGAACATCTCGAAGAGAGGAGAGATAGTTCTGCAGATGTCACGACTCAGTAGAGGATACCTTAATAAGATTCATGGCATCAACTGAGAACAGTTTGGAGTGCCAAACCTACTCTATGCGTCATCTGGAGCAGCAAATGGCGGTCCTCATGGAAACAATTTCAACTAGCTGCCAAGAGGAAGAGATGAGGACTTCAAATCAAGAGGCGACGAATCAAGTTTTGTTATATGATGATGAACACTCAACCAACCAAGTTTGGTGGAGTGATCCTACTCATGTGGAAAAGTCAAGGGAACTTGAGCCTCTTCAAGAAATTGAGCCTACTTCATAGATGTTATCCGAGGAGTTCCCATGTAAAGATGAGTCGAGTGTGATGTTGGAGAAGGAAGAGACTTTCGAAGATTCTTATTTGAGCCCATCGATGGAGACATGTTCTATGCCATATGTGGATCCGTATTTTCCATCGATGCCAACTTCACCGCACTACATCATCAAAGATATGAAGCCAAGTCAAGAATCATTCTCCCATGCCTACCACTTTAAGACGAATGTTGTTGGAGCGACGAGCTTAAACTATTACAATCTTGCCAATCTTGAGGGCATACTGAATTAAGACCCATTAGTGGTATCATACGATACTTACTATGGGCGGCATCCGCTCTTTGATGGTTGCTTCTGATGGTCAAGCGGACGACTAAAAATCAGCGCATCTTGGGAGGCAACCCAAGCGTATCCTTTTGCTATTTAGTTTATTTTTCAGTTTTTGCATTTTAGTTTGTTTATCTCTCGAGTCGAATATTTTACCATTTGAATTCTTCTCTTGCTAGGTACTCAGTTGGAGCAATGAACCCCTACAACAGTGGAATTTTCAAAAGCAACTCTTCCTCAATCCTCATGCAAGCGTCTTGATCAGGGGAGTTTACTTTTTCCCTTTTGATTCATTTGAACATTGAGGACAATGTTTCATTTAAGTTTGGGGGAGTGGCTTGCATGTTTTACTTGTTTTAACCACATGTTGTGTGCTTAAATGACACTTGAATCGTCCGATTATTATGAGCTAAAAATTTGTTTTTTTTATGAGTTCAAAACTTGAGAAAATAATGAATTATAGTAGTGACTATTCAATGAGGATTTTGATCTCACTATGCATACGGACTTGAATTTTAATGATTATTGGACTTGTACATGAATATCCTAATTTAAGTTAGCATGTCAAGAATGAGGAATATATTGAGCACAATGAGTCATGATCTTGTGGATTCCATGTTGAATAGTGATAATTGTTGTGAACTTGATGATTTGTCTTGAGCATCTTAGTGTTATCCTAGAACTTATTTGATGATGACACTTTGAGGCGAAATTTTATAGTTATGAACTAGACTTGGAAATTATTTAGGCAATCTTTGAAACGTTTGAGCCTTTCAAGCTTACCATGTTTATATCAATCTCTAGTTCCCTAATTTGAGCATAATTGAAAAAAAGAATGGAGTATGTTTAACATACTATTAGCCCCCATTCAATATTCTTTGGCAAACTCATTATACCCACCTTTATGAGCCTAAATTGAAAGAATTATCTTTACCTAAAGGGAGTATAATGATTCACACTAGATGCACATAATTTGCTATATTTTGATGAGCTATAGTTGAAAAAAATGATGAATGAGAAAAGAAAAAGATAGATATAAAGCCTTGAAAAAAAAAACCTTGAGAAAAGATTAAATGAATAAGACCCAAAGTGGCCATGGCTAGAAAAAAAGAAGAGTAGCTCGAAGTGTACGAAAAATTTGAACTGTAAATGATTATACTCTCTTCTTTGCGCTTAACCTATCTTTTCTTTAAAACCGACACCAAAGGCCAAACATTACAAGCTTAAAAAGTCCTTTTGATCCAAGTCTAGGGAGTAACTACCATTAGTGGAGAAGTTGTTTGAAAATAGGCCTATGTGATGCTTGATGATAATCTCGACTTTGAGTTGATTAACATGATTTGATCTTGAATATGTGCATGAAACTTGAGATTGACTATAGCACACACACGTTCCGATTTTGAGATGTGTTGCTTGACTTAGGAGAAAACATGTCTTGTCAACTTTTGTATATGTGCATGAGATTTCTGAGAATAATGCAAGTCATGAAATAATTGTTTCAAGTATCAAGAATGAACTCTACCTTGTGATTTTAATGCTTAATCGAGGATGATTAAGTGATAAGTTTGGGGGAGTTGATTGGGTTGAATAATACCTGTATTTATGCTATGATAAGTATATGTTTTCGTGTTGATTCTTGGATTATTTTACGGGTTTTGGTATATATTTCTACATTTCAGGAATCAATGTTGAAATGCATAAAAGTAGAGGAAATGAGCCAAAAATGATGAAAAATGACCAAACCGAGCGAACGCGTCAAATCCGGGAAAATAAGAAAAGAATTAAAGAAAATAAAAAAAAATTAAAAAAGCACCTTGATCGATCGAGCCATCAATCTCGATCGATTGGTGGTGGCAGAACTTTGGCGATCGTTCGAGCCTCAATCTCGATCGATCGGCCGGAAGAATTTGCTGAAAAATAAATTCCTTATAGAGTTTGGGTCCAAAAGGGAAGTCCTTGATTCTTATTCCTTTATATATATACACGAAATTAACAACAAAAAAGAAGACTTTGTAACCTAGGAATAGCCTGCAATCCTCCATACTCCATATCACCTTCATCCACCATCACCACTTCATCCTAGGAATTGGAACAAGCCAACAAGAGAATCGAGGAGCACGATCGAAAAAGAAGCGAGGAAGGATCGAGAATCAATGAAGGAGTCGACTTGGGAGTTTGTTTTTACTTTTCTATTATTTGTTTTGAATGATTATTGGATTTAATGTGTTTTGGATGATTTAGAAATATCTTAAACATTGTTTTTCCTTCAATATTCTTGATTGATTGAATTCATACATCTTCTATGAGCATGTGTTATTGTTCTTAATGCTTTTGAAGGATTGATCACCTTTGAATGATATTTTATTATAATTGAGATCGAGAGATGAAATTATAATACAATATAATAATTCATGCCGTGTGTTAAAGATTGAGATCGAGAGATAAAATCACATACGAGTGATAGCTTTGGGTTGTTTAATCTAAAGTTAGTGGTTTTCATAAAGCGCATTCAATATTAAATTGTTAATTAAGTGAACGAGAGTTACTTGTTGCAATTTGATGTTAGATTCAATATAGCTCGAGAGAGTATATTGAATAAATTCGGAAAACCCGTCACCTTAGAGATGCATGGAGAAAATAATTGTAAGAGTTGGGTTAGGTGAATCATAGTCTTGATAATTCTTTCTTGTGGACTTTTCTCGTGATCGTCGATTATTTTGGTTGGATTATAGTAGATTAATTTAGTAGTTTAATTATTAATTAATTATCGTAGGTTAAATATAGTTAAAAGAGATCTTATTTTGTACTTGCTTGTTAGTCCATGTGGGTTCGACAATCCGTATTCTTCCTATCTATACTAAAACTTGACACTGTGCACTTGCGGTCTAAAATTGCTAGTTTGGAATTAATTGTTTAAAATAAAAGCGATCAAGTTTTTGGCGCCGTTGCCGGGGACTAACTTTAGTAATATCATACTAGGTTCTTTGACTGTAATTTAACCATTTTTGTTTATTTCATTCGAAAAAAATATATATATATTTATATAAATTTATTTTGTTTTTGTTTTGTTTGTCTTGTGAGGTACTTGGAGATGCAACATCAACAAGCCTTCACAAGCTTTGCCCAACAACGTTCCGAGCCATTCTACGCTGTTTGGGAGAGATTCAGTGAATTGGCCAACACATTCCGGTATCACAACTTTTCGAACTATACTCTCATGCAATATTTCTTCAAAGGGCTGGATGCACAGACACGAGAATGGGTATTGAGCGGAGTACTGGTGACTGGGAGTCCCCTGGTTGATAGAGATGAGGGCAGTGTGGTGCACCTGTTCAATGATATGGCGGACTTCGATCATCACTGGCATTGTGATCCTTCACTACAAGGTTGGAGTCACCAATACCCACCGGAGTTTCACTACCCTATTGATACGCCACAACCATTTGAACATCTCGAAGAGAGGAGAGATAGTTCTGCAGATGTCACGACTCAGTAGAGGATACCTTAATAAGATTCATGGCATCAACTGAGAACAGTTTGGAGTGCCAAACCTACTCTATGCGTCATCTGGAGCAGCAAATGGCGGTCCTCATGGAAACAATTTCAACTAGCTGCCAAGAGGAAGAGATGAGGACTTCAAATCAAGAGGCGACGAATCAAGTTTTGTTATATGATGATGAACACTCAACCAACCAAGTTTGGTGGAGTGATCCTACTCATGTGGAAAAGTCAAGGGAACTTGAGCCTCTTCAAGAAATTGAGCCTACTTCATAGATGTTATCCGAGGAGTTCCCATGTAAAGATGAGTCGAGTGTGATGTTGGAGAAGGAAGAGACTTTCGAAGATTCCGATTTGAGCCCATCGATGGAGACATGTTCTATGCCATATGTGGATCCGTATTTTCCATCGATGCCAACTTCACCGCACTACATCATCAAAGATATGAAGCCAAGTCAAGAATCATTCTCCCATGCCTACCACTTTAAGACGAATGTTGTTGGAGCGACGAGCTTAAACTATTACAATCTTGCCAATCTTGAGGGCATACTGAATTAAGACCCATTAGTGGTATCATACGATACTTACTATGGGCGGCATCCGCTCTTTGATGGTTGCTTCTGATGGTCAAGCGGACGACTAAAAATCAGCGCATCTTGGGAGGCAACCCAAGCGTATCCTTTTGCTATTTAGTTTATTTTTCAGTTTTTGCATTTTAGTTTGTTTATCTCTCGAGTCGAATATTTTACCATTTGAATTCTTCTCTTGCTAGGTACTCAGTTGGAGCAATGAACCCCTACAACAGTGGAATTTTCAAAAGCAACTCTTCCTCAATCCTCATGCAAGCGTCTTGATCAGGGGAGTTTACTTTTTCCCTTTTGATTCATTTGAACATTGAGGACAATGTTTCATTTAAGTTTGGGGGAGTGGCTTGCATGTTTTACTTGTTTTAACCACATGTTGTGTGCTTAAATGACACTTGAATCGTCCGATTATTATGAGCTAAAAATTTGTTTTTTTTATGAGTTCAAAACTTGAGAAAATAATGAATTATAGTAGTGACTATTCAATGAGGATTTTGATCTCACT
The DNA here is from genome assembly GCA_907163345.1 of Haberlea rhodopensis. NCBI lineage: Eukaryota > Viridiplantae > Streptophyta > Magnoliopsida > Lamiales > Gesneriaceae > Haberlea > Haberlea rhodopensis. The sequence goes on along the minus strand of CAJQUN010000753.1, from coordinate 140,638 downwards.
ATGCATACGGACTTGAATTTTAATGATTATTGGACTTGTACATGAATATCCTAATTTAAGTTAGCATGTCAAGAATGAGGAATATATTGAGCACAATGAGTCGTGATCTTGTGGATTGCATGTTGAATAGTGATAATTGTTGTGAACTTGATGATTTGTCTTGAGCATCTTAGTGTTATCCTAGAACTTATTTGATGATGACACTTTGAGGCGAAATTTTATAGTTATGAACTAGACATGGAAATTATTTAGGCAATCTTTGAAACATTTGAGCCTTTCAAGCTTACCATGTTTATATCAATCTCTAGTTCCCTAATTTGAGCCTAATTGAAAAAAAGAATGGAGTATATTTAACATACTATTAGCCCCCATTCAATATTCTTTGGCAAACTCATTATACCCACCTTTATGAGCCTAAATTGAAAGAATTATCTTTACCTAAAGGGAGTATAATGATTCACACTAGATGCACATAATTTGCTATATTTTGATGGGCTATAGTTGAAAAAAATGATGAATGAGGAAAGAAAAAGATAGATATAAAGCCTTGAAAAAAAAAACCTTGAGAAAAGATTAAATGAATAAGACCCAAAGTGGTCAAGGCTAGAAAAAAAGAAGAGGAGCTCGAAGTTTACGAAAAATTTGAACTGTAAATGATTATACTCTCTTCTTTGCGCTTAACCTATCTTTTCTTTAAAACCGACACCAAAGGCCAAACATTTCAAGCTTAAAAAGTCCTTTTGATCCAAGTCTAGGGAGTAACTACCATTAGTGGAGAAGTTGTTTGAAAATAGGCCTATGTGATGCTTGATGATAATCTCGACTTTGAGTTGATTAACATGATTTGATCTTGAATATGTGCATGAAACTTGAGATTGACTATAGCACACACACGTTCCGATTTTGAGATGTGTTGCTTGACTTAAGAGAAAACATGTCTTGTCAACTTTTGTATATGTGCACGAGATTTCTGAGAATAATGCAAGTCATGAAATAATTGTTTCAAGTATCAAGAATGAACTCTACCTTGTGATTTTAATGCTTAATCGAGGATGATTAAGTGATAAGTTTGGGGGAGTTGATTGGGTTGAATATTACCTGTATTTATGCTATGATAAGTATATGTTTTCGTGTTGATTCTTGGATTATTTTACGGGTTTTGGTATATATTTCTACATTTCAGGAATCAATGTTGAAATGCATAAAAGTAGAGGAAATGAGCCAAAAATGATGAAAAATGACCAAACCGAGCGAACGCGTCAAATCTGGGAAAATAAGAAAAGAATTAAAGAAAATTAAAAAAAATTAAAAAAGCACCTTGATCGATCGAGCCATCAATCTCGATCGATTGGTGGTGGCAGAACTTTGGCGATCGTTCGAGCCTCAATCTCGATCGATCGGCCGGAAGAATTTGCTGAAAAATAAATTCCTTATAGAGTTTGGGTCCAAAAAGGAAGTCCTTGATTCTTATTCCTTTATATATATACACGAAATTAACAACAAAAAAGAAGACTTTGTAACCTAGGAATAGCCTGCAATCCTCCATACTCCATATCACCTTCATCCACCATCACCACTTCATCCTAGGAATTGGAACAAGCCAACAAGAGAATCGAGGAGCACGATCGAAAAAGAAGCGAGGAAGGATCGAGAATCAATGAAGGAGTCGACTTGGGAGTTTGTTTTTACTTTTCTATTATTTGTTTTGAATTATTATTGGATTTAATGTGTTTTGGATGATTTAGAAATATCTTAAACATTGTTTTTCCTTCAATATTCTTGATTGATTGAATTCATACATCTTCTATGAGCATGTGTTATTGTTCTTAATGCTTTTGAAGGATTGATCACCTTTGAATAATATTTTATTATAATTGAGATCGAGAGATGAAATTATAATACGATATAATAATTCATGCCGTGTGTTAAAGATTGAGATCGAGAGATAAAATCACATACGAGTGATAGCTTTGGGTTGTTTAATCTAAAGTTAGTGGTTTTCATAAAGCGCATTCAATATTAAATTGTTAATTAAGTGAACGAGAGTTACTTGTTGCAATTTGATGTTAGATTCAATATAGCTCGAGAGAGTATATTGAATAAATTCGGAAAACCCGTCACCTTAGAGATGCATGGAGAAAAGAATTGTAAGAGTTGGGTTAGGTGAATCAAAGTCTTGATAATTCTTTCTTGTGGACTTTTCTCGTGATCGTCAATTATTTTTGGTTGGATTATAGTAGACTAATTTAGTAGTTTAATTATTAATTAATTATCGTAAGTTAAATATAGTTAAAAGAAATCTTATTTGGTACTTGCTTGTTAGTCCCTGTGGGTTCGACAATCCGTATTTTTTCCTATCTATACTAAAACTTGACACCGTGCACTTGCGGTCTAAAATTGCTAGATTGGAATTAATTGTTTAAAATAAAAGCGATCAACCTCCTCTGCCTCATATTCAACTCAGCTTGAGTAAACAAGAATTCCAGTCTTTTGTGGTCCGTGAATATAGTAAATGTGGCACCATACAAATAATGTCTCCACATTTTCAACGCAAAGACAATAGCTGATAGCTCCAAATCGTGCATATGATACCTTGTCTCATGAGGTTTTAACTGCCTCGAAGCATACGCCACGATGTTCTTAACTTGCATCAAAACACATCCTAGTCCCTGCAAGGATGCATCAGTATATGCAATGAACCTTTCATTCTATGTCGGTATGATTAACATTGGAGCTGTAGTTAAACGATGCTTCAATTCTAAAAAACTGTCATCACAGGCTTCAGACCATAGAAACTTAACTCCTCTTCTGGGTCAGTTGTGTCAAAGGCTTAGCGATCTTGGAGAAGCCCTTTATAAATTGTTTTTAATATCCGGCTAAACCAAAGAAACTCTCCATCACGGATGTCAGAGCAGACCACTATAATACTGCTTCCACTTTCTAGGATCAACAATATACCCTCCTTCGATATTACATGTCCCAAAAATACTACATTCTCTAACCCAAATTCACATTTGCTGAATTTAGCAAACAACTGCCTATCCCTCAAAATCTGTAGCACTGTCCTCAGATGCAACTCATGATCCACCTTATTCTTGGAATATACTAAGATGTCATCAATGAAGATAATCACAATCTGGTCCAAAAATGCTTGAAATATTCGGTTCATCAAATCCATAAAAATGGCAGGTGCATTAGCAATCCGAACGGCATAACAAAGAATTCATAGTGCCAATATCTCGTTCTGAATGCAGTCTTCTGAACATCCTCATCTCTTACTCGGATATGATGATATCTCAATCTTAAATCAATTTTTGAGTATATAGAAGTCTCATGCAACTGATCAAATAGGTCATCAACACGAGGAAGATGATACTTATTCTTCACCGTAAGTTGCCGATAATCAATACACAATCTCATCGATCCGTCTTTCTTCTTTACAAATAATATTGGAGCTCCCCAAGGTGACACGCTAGGGCATATGTAACTTTGGTCAATTAAATCCTGCAACTGAGCTTTCAGCTCCCCCAGCTCCGTTGGTGCCATTCTATAAGGTGCATGAGAAATTGGGGACGTACCTGGCACTAACTCAATCCCAAACTCCACTTCTAGCACTGGTGGAAAACTCGGAATTACCTCAGGAAACACATCAACAAAATCTGCTACCACTAGTATATCAGTAACTTCCACTTTTCTCTGATCTGAGATATCCATAGATAAGATATCCCTCACTCCCTTGATTCAACATTTTTACATTCTAACCGCGGATATCAAAGGAATTCGGGGTATTGAACCCTGACCATAGAATGTCCATCTATTTCCCTATTCAGTCCGAAATTCTACTATACGCTGATAGCGGTCAATAGTAGCCCAATATCGGTTAAAAACATATATCCCCACGATACAATCATAGTCACCCATTTCCAAGACTATCAAATCTATCCTTAGTTCATTACCTTCGTAAGAAATGCAACAATCAAACAAAATTCTGGCAGCTAACACAATCATTCCCATGGGTGTCGAGTTCATAAGAGGCGTGGGCAAAAGAGATGAGCATAAAATATATTTCGTCACAAAACTTGACGATACAAAAGAGTGAGATGCACCAGTATCCATAAGAACAAAAGAAGGGCAAGTACACAAGTAACACTTACCTGCAATCACTTCATCTCGAGCTGCTTCAGCTTGTTCCCTATTTAATGCAAATACTTGGCCTTGAGGTGGCCCTTGTGGTGGTCCAGCCCTCTACCCCATCGCTTGCCCTCGAAATTGTCGTGGAGCAATTGGTTGTGTTTGATGGGTCATTCCTTTGGAGAATCCACCCTGATTACCCCTGGATTGTCTATATTTGATTATGACAATTCCTCGCCATGTGGCCCTTAATGCCACAAACGAACAAGCTGGGCAATCCTTAATAGCATGTGGCCCTCCACATCTGAAGCACCTAAATCCTTGAGATACACTCGCTGGCCTTTTGTTGGATTGATTAAAACTCTTATGATCCACTGTGCAACGTACTTCATAACGTCGATTGTTTGGTTTAGAAAAAGATGAAGTTCCTTTGAACTTAAATGTTTCCCTGGCCTCAAATTATCAACAGGCTGACTTGGCGACGACACAACATTCCCCTAAGCATTGATCCCAATCTCTGCTAGTTCAGCTCATGCTTGCGCCTCATCAAATGACATAGTGTTATTTGACAGCACCCTATCAAATAGTTCCGGCCACAGTCCTTTCAGAAATGCATCATCTTTGCATGAGCATTAGCAGCAATATGTTGCACATATCTCAGTAATGAAGAATACAGAAGAGCATAGTCAGACACCATCATATTTCCTTGTTTCACGTTTGTGAACTCGTCCCCTATCAATTGCCTAGCAGCAGCTGAAAAGTACTTGGTTAAGAAGCGAGTTCGGAATAAATCCCAGTCAACCACTTGTCATTGGGCTCTTACTTCTAACGCCGTTGATTTCCACCACATCGAGGCTTTCTTATCAAGTTGAAACTCTGCTAACCTCAGCCACGCAATCTTGGCACAAGGTGCCGACACAAAAATTTGCTCAATCATTTCTATCCATTCCTCCGCCTTCTCCCTATATTCAATTCCCTCGAATCTTGGCGGATGAAACCCAGGAATTGAGTCAAACTCAACTCTCTAGGTAATAACAATTGTTCACTGGTCCTTACCCCAAAGGCAGTGATGAAATGAATTCGCTTGCACATGGGTAATTAAGGGGGGTGTATTGGTTATAGACTTTTATTGACTTTTAATGACTTTTATGGAGTTTAAAAGTCTAGAGGTATTCAATCCATACTTTTATATACTCTACAAAAGTCTAATGGTATTGAAGACAGACTTTCGTAGAGTTTTAAAAAGTCAGGTGGTATTCAAACTTGAATTTTTACAACTCCATAAAAGTCTATAGGTATCCAAAATCTCATAGACTTTTAATGACTTCTGTTGAAATCTTTAGGTACAAACTTTGATGCCCCATGTACATCCCAAAAAAGTTAAAAATTCTCCACCACTCATAGTAAAGATTTGGAATGACTTTTAATTCCTAATTACCCTCATGTCTCTTTACTCTTTGCTATTTTCATTTCCGACATGACCACCTCCCCATTGGCTTTTCCTCCACTGTTTTCTACATGTACCCTTTCTTTAATTCCTAATGTACGGCTCTTTCTTCAATTATTGTTTTTTTCACATCTTATTTTTTATCCAATATAATACTAATATTTACACAAGTATTTTGATAAAATAGCAAGTTAATGTGCTCAATTTTATATTAAATGATAGATTTTTAAAACGATTGTATGTGTCTATATCTATAAACAATTATAATAAATATTTTTCTAAAATAAAAGATATTTATAACGATATAAATTATCATGTTTAATTTAAAAAGTATGTTTTAAGAATTTTTATAGTAGTCAACTATCATAAAAAATATTTTAAGTTTATAAAATGTTATTAAATATAAAACTTTTGTTTTATTACACAAAATTATAGATTACAATTATATAGCAACATTAACTGAATCTTCAAAGTCGTCATCTTGAAGATGCAAAAAAGTTGTTCAATATTTGCCATGCAAAAGAATTGAATATGTATTTTTCACATTTTTTACTGTTAAATAATTAAAATGTGTTTACATTAATAGTAAAAAAAAATTATATGTTGAAGAAGTTATTTATGTTCAATTGTTAGTTCAAAGAAATCAATTATAAGTTATAAAATCTATAGAGTCTATAAAATTCTTTTGATAATTCCGTGTAATTCTATAAAAGCTATTAGAAATCTATCAATTTCATAAAAGTCAATCATTTAAAAAAGTCATTAAAAGTCGATAAAGTCCATAGAAATCTATTGAAAAAGTCTACGAGACTCTATACAAATCTTTTTATAACTCCATGAAATTCTATAAATGTCAATAGAAATCTATCAATTCCATAAAAGTCAATCATTTAAAAAAGTCATTAAAAGTCAATAAAAGTCTAGATTGAATACACCCCCTAATACTGTTTTCATCTCCTACATCCCCACGAGGAGGTTCAACTGCTCTGTCTACCATACTGTAATCCAATGTTAAACAATAACATTTAACAGAATTATATACACATAATCCCATTACAATTATCACATCATAGTACACCCGCTGTAACGCATAATCATATAAACACATATGCATATAATAATGTACTCTACAATGTACAACATGCACTCAGAGTCATCCTATATGACTCTAACCACCAATTCTAACCAGTGGTTCAATACCCATCTAACACTCATCTCAAGTCACACTAGACCTGAAACTATCATAGCAGCTAACCACTGCTCTGATACCACTAATGTAAGACCCCAAAACCATAACACAAATACTTATTCAGTACTGATATGGAATTTTTTAAATTTCTAACACAAACTCCCAAAGTTATAAGTATTTCCATATCAAAATAGAACTCAGAGTAAATCGAAGAGTGTTCATGTCCTTAGTACTAGCATCAGGAGAAGTATTATACAACTTTGTACAATAAATCAAAATGATTTACAAAACATGACTTACACAACCACTATGTTACTAGTCATGACCATTAACTCCAAAAGGTCTTCTGATACTCTCTCTTATGCATGACACCCTATCGCTCCCAAGCACTTCAAAAGTTTACTCTGTCGCCTGCTCCTACAGGACAATTTCCACATAGGGTAAGCACACCAGCAATATTCATAATCATAATAAATAACAACACATGCTTAAACAATAAGTTGTAAGAATACTCCCTATATACATCGGATCCACACATGATCCTTCTAATTGTCCATGTTCTCAACATTTCATATTCTCACAGAATATACAATCATATCAATACACATATTGATATACTCATCACTATAATAATAGTGGTCCAATAATACTCATCGTTATAATAATAGCGGTCAAACAATACTCATCGCTATAATAATAGCGGTCCAATAATACACATCGCTATAATAATAGCGGTCCAATAATACTCATCGCTACAATAATAGCGGTCCAATAATACTAATCGCTATAATAATAGCGGTCCATTAATACTCACATAACGGTTATTCCATAAGCACCACAATTTAGCTTACACATTTAAGCATAACTCAACATTATCATATTGTTTGTACGCCACTACGTATCTTTTGGTCCAAGATTATTATTAAGCTATCATCCTCTTGTCCAGAGGTCTGACATGAATTCATCAATACAATAGAAATTAATTAACAAAGCCATTAAATCATTAGACTTTATTTCATTAGCATCACCTTATGCTCAACCCCACAATTATCAAATTCAAGCAATAACCATCTATGGATTAATAGAGTCAGTCATAAACACCATATTTCAAAATTTGAAACTACTAAAATTTTTCAAAAATTATGCATCTGGTGATCAATTTCCTCTGTCTCGCCATCGATCGCCCGCTAAATTTCTTTAAAAAAATAGCATCCTCGATCGATCGCTTCAACCTAGCGATCGATTGTTGGCCCTCAAAACTCGTTGCCAAACTAACGGCTGCTCGCGATCGATCGCGAGCTCTAAATCACAAAAAAATCCTCCATTTTTACCCTTACAAAACCTTCATAAACCGAAACATTACTACTCCCAATCAAGTCCACACCAAAATCTACACAACCAACAAACCCAATTTAATCAAACTTTTCAAAGTTTATCTACCAACAAAACTAACTCAAAATCTTTCCAAATCAAATAATATATCATCAAAGCACATAAACAAACTTACTCAAAGCTATTCCGTAAAAAAATCAAGTTGGAAGATGATTGAGCAAGAAGGGAAGAGGGAGGCAATTTTTAGGCGTGAGAAGTGGGGAAGGAAAGGTATTGGGTGTGTGTGTGTGTCTTTGTGCACCTAAGCACTTAACAAGCCAACAAAATAGCAACAATTGCAACCAAGACCCCTTACAAAGCTTTTAAAAACATCAAGACCCACATACCAAATTTAAATGCAAATATCATCCTCAAAAATAATTTCATTATAAATTTTTAACCAAACTTGATTTATCCCAAATCCCTACCTCAATTTCATGAAACCATAATTAATTCAAGCATTAACACATCATATAAAAAGAAATCGAGTATCACACATATAAACACGTGGATTATATTTTCTAGCTTCATCTTTCTCACTAGTTTATGAATCTATCATCTTTTAATCTTAATTGCCTGTATTTGGATTAATTGATTGATAAGGGTTAGAATAGAACGCGTGGGTTACCTAAATACGTTTAAGGTGAGATATGAATTAATTTTCCAAGGCGGATATTTCATATGCAAATTGAACCTTTGTGAGAATTGATGATTAAGATAATAAACCCCAATTGTAAAGTCGACCGAAAGCCAAGAATCGTTTTTCTCTCATAATTTAATCACTCTTATTTTACTCTTGCATATTAGTTAATTCATAGTTTTCTTAAATTTTTGCATCATAGTACAATTTTAATTCGTTTTCAAAAACACCTTTTTATTTTCGTTTGCACTAATTAACACAAAATTCGTCATTTCTTGTGGGATCGATCCCTATTTAACTTGAGAATGGTTAATTTGGGCGTACACGATAAACGCTACCAAATTTTGGCGCTGTTGCCGGGGAAGGCATTGCTTATTTTTGTGTTAATTTTTTTCTACTATCCCGCACTACTACTTTGGTTTGTTAATGAGTACCAGTGAATCGTCTGATCAAGAAGACAACTTTCAATACGACCCGAAAATTGAGAGGACAGTACATAGGAGGAGACGAGAAGTTAGGAGAGTTGAAGAAGAAGAAAAGAGAAACACGATGGATGCGAATCAAAGCTTGAGACAGCTGGTGAATCCTACCTTGGATCAACAACCTCTCTGCATCACTTCCCTGCTATAGCAACTAATATTAACTTTGAATTAAAATTTGGACTAATACATCTCTTACCTTCTTTTCATGGCCTTGCAGGAGAGGACCCCCTGATCGCTATTATTTTAAACAATATTTTTTCAGTGTAGCGATTATGTACCGCAAGTGCACGGTGTCAAGTTTTAGTATAGTGATATAAAAGAAAAGATGTCGAACCCACAGGGACTAACGTATAAGTACCAAATAAAATTAGCAAAATTATATTTAGCCTACGAAATAAATGATTAATTATCTAATTAAACTAAAAAAGCTAAAAAACTCAAAAATAAATCAACTCCTTTGAAGATGCGAAGGAATTCCGCTCAAGAAATTTATCAAGATGTTGGTTCAATTGTGTTATCGTCAATGATTTGTTTGTTAAAAACAATTACTGATCAATCAATTCTTAAGGTGACGGATTTCCTAATATAATCAATATACTTTCTCAAGCTATATTGACACTAATATTAAATTGACACTAGTAACTCTCGTTCACTTAAACCAATTTAATATCGAATAAATCTCAATGAAAACTGTTAACTTTAAATCTCTCAATTCAAAGTGATCACGTATGTGATTTAATCTCTCGATCTAAATGTTTAACATACAACACGAATTATTATAGCGTATTATAATTTCATCTCTCGATCTCAATTATAATTCACCAATTCAATCAAAGTTAGCTAGGCTTTGATAGCATTAAGATTATAATTCATGCACAAAAGAAATTAATCCACTCAAGCACATTCAAATCAATGATTCAAGCACAATATTCCCTAACCTTGATAAAATAAACTTAATTATATTCAAATCAAATGTCTAATCGTTTCTCAACCTCATAAAAATCAAATAAATCTGAAAATCAAAATAACTAGAGTTTAGATATACGATAACATAGGAGCGAATCCGTGCGTCGAACGATACTTCTTCTCTTGCTTCCTTCCTTGCTGTGAGACACCGTTATATAACAAGATTCTAAGGTGCAATGAAGAGAACTAATCATTCATAAATCAGAGTATTAGGCCGTGTTGATTAACCTGAGCTTAAGAGATTACAGTACCAAAAGTTCAAAAAGGAATTATACATATTCCTAACAAAAGGTACTAACTTATAGCTTTACTCTACTCTTTGTAGAAACTATACAAAAGGAATTCTGTTCTGCTAATCATGTAGCACTCCTTACAGCTCAGCGTATCAACCCCGACCCCGGGTTCTCCATGACAAAAGCACCTACAAAGACAACCCCCAACACATGAGCACATCATAGTTCATATTCAACATAATATGAATGTAAAGCGTAAATGCATAAATCATAAAAATAGAATACTTCCTGCATTCCAATGCATTTCAAACGCCCATTTTGGTTGTCCATGTACCATAACTCATAATCAAATCAATATATGATATTATGGCTTCTTTAAATAAATGTCATGACATAACTTCACTTCTTAAATCTTTACTTCAATCCTTAGTCAGTTTATCATCAGTGTATTTTAATGCCCCTCGCTTCATAACTTTAGAACAAGCGGAACTCCCCTCCCTCGCTTCTTCATACAAGCGGTATTTCTATCCTCGCTTCGTATGGTAAACCTCGCCTCCATGTGCAAGCGAGCCTCCCCCTCCCGCTCCACATTTTTAGCGGTATAAGCAGTAAGCATTAAAATCATCACTGTGATAACCCTGACTCATGGAGTACACACTATTTATTCCACAACATACATATGCAACAACAATGCATAACAACATGTATCATACTCATAATGCACAACTTTGCATCTATCATGTGTCAAATGGACAGACATAAAATACATGTTACCGTTGGAGGCCCGTACGTCGCTTACGTACCTTTTCCAAAATATCTTCAGTTGCAGAGCTCTATCCCCTGCGTTGTGTGGCTACCTGTGATGGCTCTACACAAGTGTACAACACAATATTAGATGCCAATAATAGCCCAATACCAAAAATCTTACAATAATAATTCAAAACACCACATTTGGCTTCTCGCGATCGATCACCAATAAGCTCCGATCGATCGCGAGATGCTACTGCCTCAACATTCAAAATTCTGTCTTCGCCGATCGATCGCTCAAGTTGTGCCGATCGATCGCGGCATCGCCGATCGATCGCGCCAAACTCGCGATCGATCGCCAATAGCCACTGCCTCGCACTCTGGCGCTCGCGATCGATCGGGAAAATGCACCGATCGATCGCCAATACCTGCAAATCGCGAACATAAGACATTTTCGAGCACCTATTTTCAAGCCATCAAATCTAGCATATAAGACATACAACATGCTCAAACAAACATTCTTGGGGCTTCAATATACTACCATGAATGTATTCAAATCGAAGTTCCACCCAAACTTAAACCCACATGTATCAAAATCGCCCAACTAAAACAGTACTCACCCAAGCTCTTCAAAAACAGGGCATCATAATTCTTTTCCCAGATTTTCGAGCACCAACTTTCAAGCCAACAATTATACCACCATAAACGTAAATCATGCTCAAACAAACATGCTAGGAACTTCATAAAAACACCATGAATGAACTTAAATCGAAGGTTTAACAAAACCTAAGCTAGCATGCCATTTTTTACACCAATAAAAACATGAATTCAAACAAAACTTAAACCAAAACAGAACATGGTTCCTCACCCTCTTTTGCTCCAACTTTTGGAAGGTTTCCTCACCAAGAATTTGAAATCTTTACCTTCCTACTTGCTCACCTGATGTTGGACGATTTTTGGGTGGAAGAGAGGGAGAGTTTCTGAAATGAAAAATGGAGTGGGAGAGTGGGGAAAGAGGTATGGGTGAGCAGTTGGATTGGTATGGGTTGAGGGGGTGGTTGGGTGGTGGGTTATGTGATGTGTTATGTTTTGGTCCCGGTATTTAGCACGATGTATTAAAATATCCTCACATGATATTTTATAGTATTTAATGAATAAAATACTTCAATTTCCAATTAAACATGCTTCACCAAAACAAATAACACCCACCACAGATAATCATGCCATAACCCAAATTCCCAACATATAACACATGCACCCTGAAATGCATTTCCCCAATATTATTAATTCAACCCAATGAAATAATACCATAATCTTCATAACATAAATGTTTCTGGCCTTGTTATGTCAGTGGAACAATTGGCCCCCTCGCTTCGACATATAGCGGTACTGTGATACCCCTCGCTACACCGTGATAGCGGATGTATCTCCTCGCTAGCTATGTCAGCGGTAAGTACCTTCCTCGCCTTCCAATAACAACTACCAGAACACTCTACCATTCTCAATAACATAGTTAAAATTACATCATCATCATCATCATATCATAAACATCATCATCTTATAAACATCATCATCTTGTAAACATCGTCATCTTATAAACATCATCATCTTGTAAACATCATCATCTTGTAAACATCATCATCGTATAAACATCATCATCTTATCATAAACGTCATCATAAACATCATATCATCTTTACTCATCATAAACATCATCATCATAAACTTGCTTATCATAATCATCATCATAAACATCGTAAATACTTATGCAATCATTGCGTAGTCATAGTATAGGAATGTGTTTTACCGTCCGATGCCCGTACGTTTCTTACGTACCTTAATTCCCAAAAGTGGAGAAGTTGGAGAACTTTATCTCCTTGATGTTGTTGGTACCTGGGATGGTTCTACACAACCATACAAATCAATATTAGAAGCTAAACAATAGCCAAATACCAAAATTCAACAAAAAAACAACATTAATGCCTAAATTGCATATAATTAATTTCGGGGCATCACAATACTCCCCTACTTATAAGATTTCGTCCTCGAAATCGCATGCACTTACCCCAAATGAAACTAAACACAAATAACATACCAAAAAATAGTTCCGGGTAATGCTGCACCATATGCCGTTCCGTCTCCCACGTAGCCTCCTCGACACCCCGACGATCCCACTGAACTTTAACCATCGGTATAATCTTGCTTCTTAATCTGCGGGATCCTCTCGATCCAGATGATTGGTCGTTCTACGTAGGATACATCTGAGTTCAACTGTACTTCAATAGGCTGTAAGACATGAGACGGGTCTGGCTCATACTTCTGTAACATAGAGACGTGAAAAACATCATGTATGCCAGATAAGGATGGCGGTAGAGTCAAATGGTAGGCCAATGTACCGATACGCTGCAAAACTTCATATGGCCCAACATACCTTGGAGATAACTTCCCCCGCATACCAAACGAACCACACCCCTGAAGGGTGAGATTTTCAAGAAGACCTTGTCTCCCACTTGAAATTCTAGCGGTCGTCGTCGCTTATTGGCATAGGCTGCTTGCCTATCCTGGGCCGCTTTCATCTTCTGGCGTATCAACTTAATCTTTCCTTCCATATCCTTAATCATTTATGTCAAGAACTAATGATTAAAATCATACTTCACATATATGCTCATAATCAACAATGTTATTAAGAAATGGGGATGTTTCTGGCCTTGTTATGTCAGCGGAACAATTGGCCCCCTCGTACTGTGATACCCCTCGCTACACCTTGATAGCGGATGTATCTCCTCGCTAGCTATGTCAGCGGTAAGTACCTTCCTCGCCTTCCCATAACAACTACCAGAACACTCTACCATTCTCAATAACATAGTTAAACATACATCATCATCATCATATCATAAACATCATCATCTTATAAACATCATCATCTTGTAAACATCATCATCTTGTAAACATCATCATCGTATAAACATCATCATCTTATCATAAACGTCCTCATAAACATCATATCATCTTTACTCATCATAAACATCATCATCATAAACTTGCTTATCATAATAATCATCATAAAGATCGTAAATACTTATGCAATCATTGCGTAGTCATAGTATAGGAATGTGTTTTACCGTCCGATGCCCGTACGTTTCTTACGTACCTTAATTCCCAAAAGTGGAGAAGTTTGAGAACTTTATCTCCTTGATGTTGTTGGTACCTGGGATGGTTCTACACAACCATACAAATCAATATTAGAAGCTAAATAATAGCCAAATACCGAAATTCAACAAAAAAACATCATTAATGCCCAAATTGCATATAATTAATTTCGAGGCATCACACTTGCACTTCAAAGGATTTCTCTAACCTTGGATTGTTCTTCGAAGATGATAGGCGGCTGAAAAATCTATTATTGGGTCTGATTATGCTCTGATAATGGCCCTTGAATTCGTGCCCTACTTCCCTAATTTATAGAGGAGGGGGTGGATGGAAGAGTTTCCAAAAATCAAACCAAATCAAGTCTTTAATTTTCTGAAAATTCTGTGTCTCGATCGATCGGTGCATATGTCTCGATCGATCGAGCGCCTTCAACTCTCGGACCTGATTTTCTCTGCCTCGCTCGATCGATCGAGGGTAAGCTACCGATCGATCGAGCTTTCTTTAATTTCCCTTGTCAAGTCTCTGCCATGCTCGATAGATCAAGCACAAGTTTTCGATCGATCGAGCTTTCTTCCATCTCGCTTTGTAAATCTTCTGCCACTCTCGATCGATCGAGGTTAAGCTGCCAATCGATCGAGCTCTGCTTTTTCTCTTTTGGCCAAAACTTCTGTCTCCTACGATCGATCGCGCTCCAGTTCCGATCGATCGCTCATGCCAGAATCCAATTTCTTCAAATCTTGCCTCGGTTTGATCCGTTTTCTTCCTTTTAGCTCAATTCTTCCACTTTCCACCTAGATTCCTGAAACAATCAAATAAATACCAAAAAGCGTAACATCTTCCCGGAATCTACACGAAAATATATACAAATCAAAGCAAAAATACACGTAATAATCAACCCTATCAACTCCCCCAAACTTAGATTTGATCGTCCTCGAGCAAACATTAAGATCAAAATGCAAAGTTCATCATCAACACTTTAAATGAATTAACTCAGCAACTCAAACGTAAAAGCTCAGAAATCCCACTAACACTTCAACCATAAGTCAATCCAAAAATCAACAAGAAGTGTTTTCTCCTAAGCCAAGCAATATATCGCAAAATCGGAACGTGCGTGTGCGTTCATGTCAATCTTGAGTTTCATATATACTTTTAGGATCAAAAAAATGCTATTAAACTCAAAATCAAGATTACTATTAAACACTCCATAAGCCTACTTTTCAAGCACTTCTCCACTAATGTAATTATTCCCTAGACTTGGATTAATAGGTCTTTTGAAGCTTGTAATGTTTGGCCTAGGTGTTTGGCTTCAACGAAAAGATAGGGAAACACAAAAAAGAGAGTATAATCATGGAAAATTCAAATTTTTAGCACAAGTTGAGCTTCTCTTCTTTTTTCTTTTATAGCCTTGGCTACTTTGGTCTTATGTAGTAAATTTTTTTTTTTTTTCAAGGCTTTATCTATCTTTTTCTTTTCTCATTCAACAAATTTTTTCAACAATTAGCTCATCTAAATGTATAGCAATTCATGTGCATCTAATGAGAATCATTATACTCCCTTAGGGTTAAGATAAAAATATTCAATTTAGGCTCAAATAGGTGGGTATAATGAGTTTGCCAAAGAATGTTGAATGGGGGCTAATAGTATGTTAAACATACTCCATTATTTTATCAATTAGGCTCAAAATAGGGAACTAGAGATTGATATAACCATGGTAAGCTTGAAAGGCTCAAACGATCCAAAAATCACCTAAATCATTTCCAAGTCTAGTTCATAACTATAAAATTTCGCCTCAGAGTGCCCTCAAATAGGTTCTAGAGTGCTTTAAGATCCTCAAGACAAATCATAGTTAACAAAATTTTTCCAATATATAATTCCCTCAATCATGACTCAAAAGTGCTCAATATGTTCCTCAATTTTTGAAATATTAACTCAACCAAAGATATTCACAAACAAGTCAAAAATCTTCAAGACTTTAGTTGAGATGGGGATTAATATCATCATGTATTACCGTTGCAAGTCTAATTCCTTATTTCCTAATGATAAACTAATTTTCAAGGAAAAATGTTTTTTTATGTGCCCAAAAATGACCTAATCTTATTATAGACTAGTTCATGCAAGGAAGTAACAAAAGACAACAGCAGAAACCAGTAAACACCCCCCCAAACTTAGTACATGCATTGCCCTCAATGTATAGTAAACAAGAAGGTCAAAAGCAAAACACATACCTCGACGATGATCGTCAGTGATCGTCGTCCTCATCATGCTCCGGCGGGGGTACTGGATAGTACGGCTCCTCTAGCTGGTACGGTGGATATGGCGGATAATCAGGTGGTGGTGGCTGGTATGGTTGGTACTCATGTGTTGGTGGTTGGTATGGCGGAAATGGTTGAAATTGCGGCTCAGGCGGGAACTGAATAGTTGGGAATCCTTGGGCCAAGGCATTGTTCCATGCACATTGATATTGTAGGAACTTCATTTGGTGCTGACTTATCTTTGCTTGGCCCCACTGTAATTCCCTTTACAAATTTTGGATGCCCTGCTGCTCCAGGCGGATGTCTTGGAGATCCCTATGAAGGGAGACCAAGGTATTCGATGAATTCTTTGCAGAGGAAGATGAGGATGGCCCATCTTGTCTCCTGCTCGAAGGCCGTGGCTCGGCCCTTCGTCGGCCTGTAGGAGGTGGTGGCCCATCAACCACAATTGGTCCTTTAGGTGGTAGGAATTCCTCATCGGCGTCAAACTTCACTCTGCCTCTCTTGCAAAGGGTTGTGATAGTCGATGGAAAAGGCAATGCAGAGGTGGGCGGACTCCTGCCGATGTCACAGATATGTTCGTTGATAATGTGCCCCAAATCCACCGTTTGCCCGATGAGTATGGCAAATACCAAGGCAGCTCTCTCCTTGCTAACCTCAGAAGTGTGGGTCGATGGCATGACCCGGGAGGCTATGAAGGAGAACCATGCTTGTGCCTCTGGTTTCAGATATTTCTTAAGGACCAATTGAGGATCTCCATTGTTGTTTCTTTGCCAGTCAGTCCCCTCAATACTGATTACCGATAGGACATCATCGTAATTGATCTGGCTCATCTTGAACGCTTGGTAATCACTATTCTTTATAGATGGCATCCTAAAAATTGCATTTAATTTGAATCGATCAAATTCAATATCCTTACCCCTTACAAATACAACCTCCCTTGAATTCGGGTGGACTGTCCTGAGATTAGCATAGAATTCCCTCACAGTAGGGACCACCGCATCAATAGGTTGTTGAATGAATTCAAACCAACCTCGTCGCCTTATTTCTTGAATGACAGGGCATTCAAGTCGATCCAAAATCATTCCCCTTTCGCGACTGAGGGGTTTGCGGTGATAGCTGGGGTACAATTCCGCCTCTACGGAATTCACAAAGCGCCGCTCATCATAAGCTGCAGACGAAGTGGTGGCTTCGACTTGCTTTTGCTTTTTCTTTGGAGCCATTGATCAATTCACAATTCTCACTTCTTCAATCCCAGCCACAACAATAACTCACCAATATTACCAATCACAGCAATTCACCAATCTTACCAACCAACTCTTTAATTCCCCAATAATTAACTACTCAACACCCAAATTCACCAAAAAACTTCAATCCTTGTATACCCAAACAGAAATATTCACTAATTCATGGATATATAGAAGAGTTGAAACCGAATACCATGAAAATCTAGGTGATGTTTTGGAATTTGCTTGAGTTCCTCCTTTTTGATGCTATCTCCCAATTCAGCTTTGGATCTTCAAATTTGTTGCAAAAATTGTAATTAGAAGAAGCTTTGAAGCATATATTGCAAGATTTGTGAGTGTGTGTGGAAAATTATAGAAGGAAATTGGGGATTAGGTTAAAGAGACGATTTTTTTCTGTGAAAAGATTGATAGGGTTGTGCAGGATATCTGCAGAAATCGATTTTAAAAACAAATTTATCTGTCGCTCGATCGATCGAGAGTCTCTGCTCAATCGATCGAGCGAGACAGAAAAATTTTCTTCTTTTTATAACCTTCCTCGATCGATCGAGGGTGAACTCCCGACCGATCGGTGACTCCAGAAAAAAAAAATTATTTTTAACCAATGGTCGATCGATCGAGCTTTAATCTCGATCGATCGATCCTTACAGAACAATTTTCACAAAAAATTTCAATGTTTTATCCGCCCCACCAATTGGACTCATTCCATTTTTCTGCGTTTGAAAATTAACGCACGGAGTTAGGCTCGAAAAATAACAAGAATGAAAATTAAAAATTAAAAATTAAACTAACAATTGAAAAACAAACAAGGGATAGAGGATAGTTCTTAATTGATAGTCCCAAGTTGGACTGTCACCTCCTTCTCAGTGATCCAATTTCGATTGCTCCTTCGGGTTTTTCACTGTATCAGTAGGTAGTGTCCCTTGAGCTCGTCCATGAATTATAGCTGCCAGTTGCCCCACTTGAACCTCCAAGTTTTTATAGATGCATCCTGGTTTTGCATCCTAGTTTCTGTCGATGAGATTAACTTGGTCAATAGCTCCTCCATACTCGGCTTAGGCACATTTCCCGGTTGTTGTTGTGGGTTCAACACGTTGTTTTGGTTGGACCATTGCAAATTTGGATGATTCCTCCATCCCGGGTTGTAAGTATTGGAGTATGGGTTATCGGGCTGCCTGTTTCCTACATAGTTAGGAGATTCATTGGACTGAGTAAATTGATTACCTGCCTGGCACTCGATGCTTGGATGATTGCTTCCACATAAGTCACGTGTGATAACTTGAGCTTGCATTGCTGTCATGCTCATGATATCTATCTTTTTGTTCAACGCTTCCAACTGTGCCGAAAGAGCAGTGATATAGTCAATTTGATGAACTCCAGCCGGTTTCTTTGGCACATTCCTCTCCGATTGCCATTGATAGCTATTAGAAGCCAAGTCTTCCAAGAGTTCATAAGCTGCTTCCGGTGTTTTGCGCATAATGGATCCTCCCGAGGCTGCATCAATCATAGAACGGTTAGATGAAAATAAACCGTTATAAAAAGTTTTTACCTGGAGCCAAATAGGAAGACCATGATGTGGGCATCTCCTAAGCAAATCCTTGAAACGATCCCACGCCTCATATAATGTTTCAGGATCATATTGCCCAAACGTGGTGATATCGTTTCTCATCTTCGCAGTTTTGGAAGGTGGAAAATATTTAGACAAGAATGCTTGTGTCATCCCCTCCCAAGTGGTGATAGATCCTGCAGGTAAAGAGTTCAACCATGCTTTAGCTTTATCTTTTAATGAAAAGGGAAATAACCTTAACCTGATGGCGTCGTCAGAAACGCCATTGTGTTTGAAGGTTTCACAAATCTCCAAGAAGTTGGAGATGTGAGCGTTTGGGTCATCAGTGGCTACTCCCCCAAACATCACTGAATACTGGATCATCTGTATTATAGCCGGCTTGATCTCAAAATTGTTGGTTTGAATATTTGGCCTTGTAATGCTTGACAATGATCCGTGGAAAGCTGGATGAGCAAAATCCATCATAGACCTTGGATTCGGTGCTTCATAGTTCGCGCCCCCTTCTTGATTGTTATTGTGATGTCCCCGAAATGATTAATTGTGTTTAAGGCATTAATTGTGTTCATATGATTAATTATGATTAATTATGGTGGTAATTGCCTTATGTGTTAGAATTAATTGCCATGTGGAAATGCTTGGTCATGTGGGCTGGTAGAGCATTTCAGGGTGCATATTATGCATGTTGGGTAATTGGGTATTTCAATGGCTTACGTGTGTTGGTAGTCATTTATTTTGTGAAACATGCATTTAAATGGGATTTGGTGTATTGTGGTGAAATGTGTTTAAAATACCATGTTGGGGTATAATTTACATCATGTCAATTGTTGGGGTACAAATTTAAACAAAGGATTTAACCCTTACCCCACCACCTCATTTCACTTTACTCCTTACACTCTTAATCCCCAAATCCCTTTCCCAAAACCCTTATTTTTCCTCCAACTCGTTTTTAGCTCCTAAGTGGGAAGGAAGTCCTTGCAAAAGTTTCATTTTGGTGATTCTTGGTAAGATTTAATGCCTGGGATGTTTATATATCACTTCTTGTTGTTCTTGAAGTGTTTGGTTTGAGTTTTGGTAGGATTTTAAAAGGGTTTGAAATGGGTTTGTTTGGGTTAGTGTGATTTTTGGTGGGATGTTGGATTTTTGGTGGTTTTATGATGTGTGTTGAAGGTTTTAAGTGTTTTAATGTTTTTGAGTTGTTGGTATAAATGGTGTTGAGGTTGGTGAAGGTTTCAAAGTGCAAAAATGGTGATTTTCGTGGTACAAGGGCTGGCGATCGATCGCCCGTTTTTGGCGATCGATCGCGAGCAAGCAGTAGGCTCCAGAAGCCTTTGGCGATCGATCGCCACTTTTGGGCGATCGATCGGTGAGGTTGGCGATCGATCGCGCCAAAAGTGGCGATCGATCGCCGAAAGCAAAATTTTGTTGGATTGGGCAGTGTGATCTCGCGATCGATCGGGACGTCTTGGCGATCGCTCGCGAGACACACAAATGTGCGTTTTTAACATTTTTGTGGTATTTTTGGGTATTGGACTATAATTGGCATCTAATATTGATTTGTATGGTTGTGTAGAACCATCCCAGGTACCAACAACATCGAGGAGATAAAGTTATACAACTTCTCCACTTTTGAGACTAAGTACGTAGTGAGACGTACGAGCATCGGACGGTAAAACGTGTTACAACTTTGATGATGTATATTGTGAAAATTGTGTCCTTATATGTGATGAAATATGTGAAATGATAGTGTTATATCATGATATTGGAATCAATTGTGTTTGATTATTGTGGTAGAATTGATGAATGTTCCGGTAGCCTTTATCTCCGAGCGAGGGAGGTACTTGCCAGCCCCGATAAGAGAGGAGAAAGACTATGTGCGACTGTGCTTGCCTCCGTCATATGAAGCGATGGTAGTATGATATTTGCCGTTGTCATGTCTAAGCGAGGTAACATGCCGCTGTCATTGTCGAAGCGAGGGATATCATATGATGCCGCTATATGTCGAAGCAAGGGGTCCTAAAATTCCGCTGTTGTATTGGGACCGGAACAGTCACAATTCTAGTGATTAATGTGGATATAATTGGAAACGCGTTATCGATCATTATATTGTGAACTAATGATTTTGTGCATAAGTTTGTGAAACAGGAACAACAATGAAATGTGCTAATGTGGTGATCAAGGAGCATATCTATTATTTGTCTCATGCGCTGAATTATTTTATTAAGTTGAATTGTGTTAAGTGGTGATATATATATGCTCATGGTGAGTTGTTCCGGTAGGTACGCTTTTGGACCAAAGGGGCTAAGGGTTGGGTTGAACTGTGAGCTGAAGGATGCATGAAAGAAGATAGAATACAGGATTTTTGTTAGTCTTAACATTCATTTTGGGAATGTAACTAACTAACTATCGAAGTTTTATTTTTGGCCTGTAATTTCATTGAGCTCACATAACAACCAGAACTCTAAGATGTCTCTAATACATATTAGCCCTGTTTATATCTTGATTTCACTGTAGTGGTAGAGAGGCCTTACATTAGTGGTATCAGAGCAGTGGTTAGAGAACCCGGGAACGAGTGAAGGGTAGCCTTAGCAATAAGTTGGCTAGGCGTCGACTTTTAAACATGTTGTGCGCATATGAAGTATGTGACTGTTATGCTAACGTGTTATGGCTTTCTAACGATGTATTATGTGAATTGTTTTTGGATATTGTTGTTAACCCTTGTGTTGCAGTATGGCAGCAAATGTCGATGTTGGTGATGCAGTAAGTGTAAATGCTAGTGCTAGGCACACAAATCCCCTACCGCCGCCAGCCTTGGGCGAAGAGCCGTCCGAACAGCAGTTATTGCCGGGAGAACTGAGTTTGACTCAATTTCTAGCTTATCGACCCCCGACCTTTGAAGGGACTGAAACAGGGGAGAAGGCCGAGGAATGGCTAGAGAGGTTGGAGCAGATATTTGTAGCTGCCCCGTGCGCAAAGACAGCTTGGATACGGCTAGCAGAATTTCAATTGGCCAAAAAGGCGCTGATGTGGTGGAAGACCACAGTAATTGAACAGGAGGCTCAGGGTCAGGAAATAAACTGGAAGTTGTTTAGGACTCAATTTCTGACCCGATACTTCTCAGCGGCGGCACGGCAGGCTAAAGAGGATGAATTCACTAGCTTAAAGCAAGGTACTATGCCGGTGTCTGACTATGCTCTCCAGTACTGTTCCTTACTTAGATATGTGCCTCATATCGCCACTAGTACCCAAGCGAAGATGAGGAACTTTATGAAAGGCTTGAGGCCGGAGTTGTATGATAGGGTGATCACTTATGGCCCTACTTGTTTTGATGACGCCCTGGCACGAGCTGAACTGGCAGAATTAGGAGTGGGTGCATATCCGACTGTGGCACCGCCTCCAGCACCATCACAGAGGCCGACCCCTGAAAATTTGAACCAAGGGGCGACCATTTTAAGTCAAAGGGAAACTCATCATCTTCCAGATTCAGTGGTAGATGGTCGGATGCTCGTGGAAGGGGTGGTCGTGGAAGTAATGTTCCGCCTAGGGGACAGTCTCAGGCTAGCAGTTTTGAAAAAGTTAAGTGTTTTCTGTGTGGAGGACCCCATTCAGTGAAAGGATGCTCCGCTTGTTATGAATGTGGTAAACATGGTCACTTGGCCCGAAATTGTCCTAACCGGGGAGGGCCACAGAACACTATGGGAAGACCTTCAGACAGGCCAGCGCAGCAGAGACCACCATTTGCACCGAGACCATTGGGAGGACAGCCGTTGGGGCCACCTCAAGGGCAAGTGTACGCCCTCACCAGGGAGCAGGCTACAGCAGCTCCAGAGGAAGTGATAGCGGGTACGTGTCATTTATTTACGCACCCTGCTTATATTTTGATAGATACAGGTGCGTCACACTCCTTTGTGTCGACGAGTTTTGTGGAGAGGCACCGTATATGCACGACTCCGTCATCCACGCCTCTTGTGGTTTCGACACCCGCTGGAAAGAGTGTGATTGCAGATCGGTTTGTTGATGGCGGCCTCATTTATTTTGAGGGCAACGAGTTGAAGTCAGATTTGATTGTTCTGGGAATGTCGGACTTCGACTGCATTGTGGGTATTGATGTGCTGAGCAGATATCAGGCAGTAGTGGACTGCAGTCAGAGGACAGTACGGTTCAGATCTGATTTAGGGGTTCGGTGGACTTTTTATGGGGATGGTTCCCGCTCAAGAATTCCGTTGATATCGGCCTTAAAGATGACTCAGTTATTGGAACGTGGGCATGAGGGTTATCTTATTTATTCCATTGACATTGCTGGAAAGAAAGAAGAGTTAAGAGTCGAGGATATACCCATAGTTGCCGAGTTTGCCGATGTATTTCCGGAGGAGATTCCCGGATTCCCGCCGGTTAGGGAAGTCGAGTTCGGGATTGAATTATTACCGGGGACATCCGCTATTTCTCGTGCCCCTTACAGGATGGCACCAGTGGAGCTAAGAGAGCTGAAAGAGCAGCTACAGGAACTCCTTGATAAGGGTTACATACGCCCCAGCGTATCACCTTGGGGTGCGCCTGTATTATTTGTGAAAAAGAAAGATGGGTCGATGGGATTGTGCATCGACTACAGGCAATTGAATAAGGCCACAGTGAAGAATAAATACCCTCTTCCGCGGATCGATGACTTGTTTGATCAGTTGCAGGGCACGAGGTTGTACAGTAAGATTGATTTGAGGTCGGGGTACCACCAGATCCGAGTTAGAGAGGATGATGTGCAGAAAACAGCCTTCCGGACCCGTTATGGTCACTATGAGTTTTTGGTCATGCCGTTTGGAGTGACAAACGCCCCGGCTGTGTTTATGAGCTTGATGAACCGAGTGTTCCAACCCTATTTGGATCAATTCGTCATCGTATTTATTGACGATATACTTATCTATTCTCGGAGCGAGGAAGAACACAGGAATCATTTGAGGACAGTGCTCCAGATTCTGAGGGACAATCAGTTGTATGCAAAGCTGAGCAAGTGTGAATTTTGGTTGAGCAGCGTGGTATTTTTGGGACATGTGATCTCTAGTGATGGGATATCTGTGGATCCCAGGAAAGTGGAGGCAGTGATGGATTGGTCTGCGCCTACATCTGTGCCCGAGATCCGTAGCTTCCTCAGTTTAGCGGGTTATTACCGACGTTTCGTCGAGGGATTCTATAAGATTGCTAAGCCATTGACGCAGTTGACTCAGAAAGGTGTTCCGTTTTCATGGTCTGAGGCATGTGAGCAAAGCTTCCAAGAGTTGAAGCACCGGTTGACTACAGCACCTGTTCTGGTGATCCCCTCCGAGAACGAAAGGTTTGATTTGTACACGGATGCATCACTGTAGGGATTGGGCTGCGTACTGATGCAGGATAAGCATGTGGTGGCTTATGCATCGAGGCAGTTGAAGCCTCATGAGACCAGGTACCCGGTTCATGATTTGGAACTGGCGGCCATTATTTTCGCTTTGAAAATTTGGCGGCATTATCTTTATGGTACTTCTTTTACCATTTACACGGACCATAAGAGCTTGAAGTTCCTATTTACCCAAGCGGAACTGGATATGAGGCAAAGGAGGTGGATGGACTTGCTCAAGGACTATGATTGCGAGATAGAGTACCATCCAGGGAAGGCGAACCTGACAGCTGACGCCTTAAGTAGGAAGGTGAAGTATACGGCAGAGGATGTTATTCAGTTATCAGCCTTGATGACCTCTTGTTGTCATCTGGGATATGACTTTGATTTAGATGCACCGCCGGTGCTTGTATCGAGCCTATTGGCAGAACCGGACATCTTTGAACTTATCAGGAAAGCTCAGGTGAGAGACGTTGAGGTGCAGAGATGGTTATCATATTTACGTCTGGGTCAGTTATCGAAGTTCAGAGTGGCGGAAGATGGTTCCTTGAGGCTTGGTAACCGTTGGGTAGTACCGAGGGCACCAGAGTTGCGTCAAGGAATCTTGCATCGTGCTCATAGTAGCAGATTTAGCATCCATCCAGGTGGGAGAAAGATGTACAAGGACTTGTGTGATCAATTTTGGTGGAGACGGATGAAGAGAGACGTTATATCATTCGTTAAGAAGTGCCTGATTTGCCAACAAGTGAAAGCAGAAAGGCAGAGGCCCGGAGGCGAGTTGAAGAGTTTAGAGATACCAGAGTGGAAGTGGGAGCACATCTCTATGGTTTTCATGACCCACTTGCCAAGGAATGCCTCGGGATTCGATGCGATCTGGGTGATTGTGGATCGACTGATGAAGGTGGCTCACTTCATCCCATATTGTATGTCTTACACATACTTAAAGATGGCCCAGTTGTATGTACGGGACGTGGTGAGATTGCATGGCATCCCAGTCACGATTGTGTCTGATAGAGACCCGCGGTTCACATCGCACTTTTGGGAGGGTCTTCAATCAGCTTTGGGTACAGAAGTGAGGCTGAGTACGGCTTATCACCCTCAAACAGATGGTCAGACAGAGCGTACCATACAGACGCTTGAGGACATATTGAGGGCATGTGTTTTGGAGTTCGATACTCCGTGGCAAGATTCAGTGCCACTTGTAGAGTTCTCTTACAACAACAGTTATCAGGCGAGCATTCAGATGGCTCCATTCGAGGCCCTTTACGGTCGACGCTGTAGGTCACCATTGTACTGGGAAGATTTGACTAGTAAGACGGTCGGAGGACCGGAATTGATTCGAGAAATGGAAGAGAAAATCAAAGTGATCCGTCAGAAAATGAAAGCGGCTCAAGATAGGCAAGCGGCCTATGCTAATAAACGACGGCAACCATTGGAATTCCAAGTGGGAGACAGAGTCTTTCTGAAAATCTCACCTTTTAGAGGTGTAGTTTGTTTCGGTATGCGCGGGAAGTTGTCTCCGAGATATGTTGGGTCGTACGAGGTATTGCAGCGCATCGGCACTTTGGCTTATCGTTTGACCCTACCGCCGTCCTTGTCTGGTATACTTGATGTCTTCCATGTATCTATGTTGAGGAAGTATGAACCAGACCCGTCTCATGTGTTGCAGCCTTCAGAGGTTCAGTTGAGTTCAGATGTATCCTATGTTGAACGGCCAGTCAGAATTCTGGATCGAGAGGATCGCAGACATCGAAGCAAGGTTATACTGATGGTCAAGGTTCAGTGGGATCGTCGGGGTGTCGAAGAGGCCACGTGGGAGACGGAACGGCATATGGTGCAGCACTACCGGGAACTATTCTCTGGTATGTGTTTATGTTTAGTTTCTGTTGGGGTAAGTGCATGCAATTTTGAGGACGAAATCTTCTAAGTAGGGGAGTATTGTGATGTCCCCGAAATGATTAATTGTGTTTAAGGTATTAATTGTGTTCATATGATTAATTATGGTGGTAATTGCCTTATGTGTTAGAATTAATTGCCATGTGGAAATGCTTGGTCATGTGGGCTGGTATAGCATTTCAGGGTGCATGTTATGCATGTTGGGTAATTGGGTGTTTCAATGGCTTACGTGTATTGGTAGTCATTTATTTTGTGAAACATGCATTTAAATGGGATTTGGTGTATTGTGGTGAAATGTGTTTAAAATACCATGTTGGGGTATAATTTACATCATGTCAATTGTTGGGGTACAAATTTAAACAAAGGATTTAACCCTTACCTTACCACCTCATTTCACTTTACTCCTTACACTCTTAATCCCCAAATCCCTTTCCCAAAACCCTTATTTTTCCTCCAACTCGTTTTTAGCTCCTAAGTGGGAAGGAAGTCCTTGCACAAGTTTCATTTTGGTGATTCTTGGTAAGATTTAATGCCTAGGATGTTTATATATCACTTCTTGTTGTTCTTGAAGTGTTTGGTTTGAGTTTTGGTAGGATTTTAAAAGGGTTTGAAATGGGTTTGTTTGGGTTAGTGTGGTTTTTGGTGGGATGTTGGATTTTTGGTGGTTTTATGATGTGTGTTGAAGGTTTTAAGTGTTTTAATGTTTTTGAGTTGTTGGTATAAATGGTGTTGGGGTTGGTGAAGGTTTCAAAGTGCAAAAATGGTGATTTTCGTGGTATAGGGGCTGGCGATCGATCGCATGTTTTTGGCGATCGATCGCGAGCAAGCAGTAGGCTACAGAAGCCTTTGGCGATCGATCGCCACGTTTGGGCGATCGATCGGTGAGGTTGGCTATCGATCGCGCCAAAAGTGGCGATCGATCGCCGAAAGCAAAATTTTGTTGGATCGGGCAGTGTGATCTCGCGATCGATCGGGACGTCTTGGCGATCGATCGCGAGACACACAAATGTGCGTTTTTGACATTTTTGTGGTATTTTTGGATATTGGACTATAATTGGCATCTAATATTGATTTGTATGGTTGTGTAGAACCATCCCAGGTATCAACAACATCGAGGAGATAAAGTTATACAACTTCTCCACTTTTGAGACTAAGGTACGTAGTGAGACGTACGAGCATCGGACGGTAAAACGTGTTAAAACTTTGATGATGTATATTGTGAATATTGTGTCCTTATATGTGATGAAATATGTGAAATGATAGTGTTATATCATGATATTGGAATCAATTGTGTTTGATTATTGTGGTAGAATTGATGAATGTTCCGGTAGCCTTTATCTCCGAGCGAGGGAGGTACTTGCCGCTGTCATATGAAGCGATGGTAGTATGATATTTGCCGCTGTCATGTCTAAGCGAGGTAACATGCCGCTGTCATTGTCGAAGCGAGGGATATCATATGATGCCGCTATATGTCGAAGCGAGGGGTCCTAAAATTCCGCTGTTGTATTGGGACCGGAACAATCACAATTCTAGTGATTAATGTGGAATATTGTGGATATAATTTGAAAAGCGTTATCGATCATTATATTGTGAACTAATGATTTTGTGCATAAGTTTGTGAAACAGGAATAACAATGAAATGTGCTAATGTGGTGATCAAGGAGCATATCTATTATTTGTCTCATGCGCTTAATTATTTTATTAAGTTGAATTGTGTTAAGTGGTGATATATATATGCTCATGGTGAGTTGTTCCGGTAGGTACGCTTTTGGACCAAAGGGGCTAAGGGTTGGGTTGAACTGTGAGCTGAAGGAGGCATGAAAGAAGATAGAATACAGGATTTTTGTTAGTCTTAACATTCATTTTGGGAATGTAACGAAGTTTTATTTTTGGCCTGTAATTTCATTGAGCTCAGATAACAACCAGAACTCTAAGATGTCTCTAATACATATTTAGCCCTGTTTATATCTTGATTTCACTGTAGTGGTAGAGAGGCCTTACAGTTATCAGCCATTGCTCGAGCTTCCCTAATTTTCCTTAGACAAGTACGCTCGATTTCTGGGTCAAACGGCTCGAGTGTGGGGTTGCTACTCCTTAGCATGCACCAAGAAGATGACTACCTATAAAATCAACCCAAAAGGAGAAATACGAATGTAGTAAACCCAACGATCAAAAGTGACAACAACACAAAACAAAAATAAAAATGGCTAAATTACAATTAACTAATCTCGTATGATATTATAAAAATTAGTCCCTGGCAACGGCGCCAAAAACTTGATCGCTATTATTTTAAACAATATTTTTTCAGTGTAGCGATTATGTACCGCAAGTGCACGGTGTCAAGTTTTAGTATAGTGATATAAAAGAAAGGATGTCGAACCCACAGGGACTAACGTATAAGTACCAAATAAAATTAGCAAAATTATATTTAGCCTACGAAATAAATGATTAATTATCTAATTAAACTAAAAAAACTCAAAAACTCAAAAATAAATCAAATCGTTTGAAGATGCGAAGGAATTCCGCTCAAGAAATTTATCAAGATGTTGGTTCAATTGTGTTATCGTCAATGATTTGTTTGTTAAAAACAATTAATGATCAATCAATTCTTAAGGTGACGGATTTCCTAATATAATCAATATACTTTCTCAAGCTATATTGACAGTAATATTAAATTGACACAAGTAACTCTCATTCACTTAAACCAATTTAATATCGAGTAAATGTCAATGAAAACCGTTAACTTTAAATCTCTCAATTCAAAGTGATCACGTATGTGATTTAATCTCTCGATCTAAATCTTTAACATACAACACGAATTATTATAGCGTATTATAATTTCATCTCTCGATCTCAATTATAATTCACATCCACTCAAGCACATTCAAATCAATGATTCAAGCACAATATTCCCTAACCTTGATAAAATAAACTTAATTATATTCAAATCAAATTAACAAGATGTCTAATCGTTTCTCAACCTCATAAACATCAAATAAATCTGAAAATCAAAATAACTAGAGTTTAGATATACGATAATGTAGGAGCAAATCCGTGCGTCGAACGATACTTCTTCTCTTGCTTCCTTCCTTGCACTTCAAAGGATTTCTCTAACCTTGGATTGTTCTTCGAAGATGATAGGCGGCTGAAAAATCTATTATTGGGTCTGATTATGCTCTGATAATGGCCCTTGAATTCGTGCCCTACTTCCCTAATTTATAGAGGAGGGGGTGGATGGAAGAGTTTCCAAAAATCAAACCAAATCAAGTCTTTAATTTTCTGAAAATTCTGTGTCTCGATCGATCGGTGCATATGTCTCGATCGATCGAGTGCCTTCAACTCTCGGACCTGATTTTCTCTGCCTCGCTCGATCGATCGAGGGTAAGCTGCCGATCGATCGAGCTTTCTTTAATTTCCCTTGTCAAGTCTCTGCCATGCTCGATAGATCAAGCACAAGTTTTCGATCGATCGAGCTTTCTTCCATCTCGCTTTGTAAATCTTCTGCCACTCTCGATCGATAGAGGTTAAGCTGCTGATCGATCGAGCTCTGCTTTTTCTCTTTTGGCCAAAACTTCTGTCTCCTACGATCGATCGCGCTCCAGTTCCGATCGATCGCTCATGCCAGAATCCAATTTCTTCAAATCTTGCCTCGGTTTGATCCGTTTACTTCCTTTTAGCTCAATTCTTCCAATTTCCACCTAGATTCCTGAAACAATCAAATAAATACCAAAAAGCGTAACATCTTCCCGGAATCTACACGAAAATATATACAAATCAAAGCAAAAATACACGTAATAATCAAACCTATCACCCCCAAAAGCATTTGATGGACTTTCACATGGTGTGCACTATTATGAAGCCAATTGGCGTAACATATTAGCAAATTAAACTGTGAGCTCTTCCTTTCTCCTTGAAGGATGCTGCTAAGGATTGGCTATTCTACCTACCCTCTGGATCTATTACCACGTGGACTAATTTGCAAAGAGTATTCCTTGAGAAGTATTTTCATGATTCAAGGGCGACAAACATAAGAAAGGAAATCTATGGTGTAAGCAATACCACTAGGAGTCATTGCACGAGTAATGGGAGCGTTTCAAGAAGTTGTGTGCAAGATGCCCACAACACCAGATAAGTGAACACCTCTTAATTCAATATTTCTATGGAGGTTTGCTTTCTACTTACAGGAATCTAGTGGATGCAGCGAGCGGAGGAGCCTTTATGACAAGACACCGGAGGAGGCGACGAACTTGATAGCAAACATGGCTTGCCAACTCCCAAAAATTTGGACCTTCTCGACATGGACAGATGCCAAGGAAAATGAGGTAAACATATATAACCTTGAACAACAACTAATTGACTTAACATCTCTTGTGCGTCATCTTTCATGTGGCAATATAATGAAAGCAAAGCCATGCGGTATTTGTCTAGCCATGAGCCATCCTACTGATGCATGTCCCTCACTTCAAGAGACATCCACTGAGCATGTAAACGTAGAGGGTGGATTTTCGGGTCCACCACAAAGGAGCTATGAACCATCATCGAGCGCATACAATCAAGGTTGGAGGGATCATCCTAACCAGAACTATGGAAATCCAACGATGCACCACCCTCCACCGCCCTATAGACCGCCATCAGAGGCCTCAACAACCTCTAATCTCTGCCACTGACTGCAGGTTAGAAAACATTGGACTAGGTGAGAATGTCGCTGCGGTGATCCAAAGAAATTATCCCACAAAATGCAAGGACCCAGGTATTTTTTCCATCCCTTGCACCATTGGCAACACTAGAATTGATAGGGTTATGCTAGACTTAGGAGCATCTATAAACGTCATGCCTTACTCAACCTATGCCCAATTAAAACTTGGCGTATGAAACATTATGGAATTGTTATTCAATTAGCTAGATCCACAGTCCGTCCTAGGGGGGTAATAAAAGATATTCATGTGCAAGTAGAGAATTTAGTCTTCCCACCGATTTCTATGTTCTTGACATGGAAAATGGTGATCCACATAACCCAATTCTATTAGGAAGACCATTCTTGAAAACCTCTAAATCTGTGATAGATGTTACTAGTGGAATTTAACTATGGAGTTTGATGGTGAGATTGCGAGATTCAACATCTATGAATCCATTAAAACTCATGAGCAATCTAGTTACACTGTTGATATCACTGAGCACTTGACATTTGATGAAGATGATTTTGATTTTGATGATCTATATGATTTAGAAAAGGCCACTGAAAGCCTTATTGACAAGGAAGATATGAAATTGAGTTCTAATGCCACTTCTCATACACTTGCTGCTCTATATACTCATGATACTGTTGACCCTCTCTCTTCTCATTTGCAGGATCCTACTGTTGAAAGGAAACACACTCCTGATCGACCACATCAATCGCCGAGAGAAGGAGGAGGAACAAGAACTGATGATGACCTCTCAAAGAAGTGCAAGACGAACAAGCCAAAGTTTAGAGGAGTTGAGAAGATATTGATGTGGAAAAGGAAGGATAGAGCGACATCGCATGACCCACCTTGATCAAAGACTGGAGTCGGGGCCACCGATGTTAAACAGAGACAACCCAAGGGGAGTTAATTTTCCCTTTTTCTTTTA
Organism: Haberlea rhodopensis; assembly: GCA_907163345.1. Taxonomy (NCBI): domain Eukaryota; kingdom Viridiplantae; phylum Streptophyta; class Magnoliopsida; order Lamiales; family Gesneriaceae; genus Haberlea; species Haberlea rhodopensis. The sequence goes on along the minus strand of CAJQUN010000753.1, from coordinate 108,355 downwards.
TTTTTATTGCTTTCTTAGTTTAAATTTTCTTTTTCCTTACAATTTTGACTTACGTTGGGGACAAGTAAGATTTAAGTATGGGGTAGGGATTAGTAGTGTGTTATGGCTTTCTTATTATAAAAATACAAAACAATAGAAAAAATTGAAATTTTTTTAGCTCATAGTGAATGATGGACATGGACTTTTGAATCACCAGCCCATGATGAAACCTAATTGAAGCCATGCATACTTTGAACATAGGTGAATTGCTAACCTTTGAACACTTTGAACTCTAATCCAAATTATCATTTGACATAGTAGTTGAATATTTTGAGCACGATATTGTCATGACTTGTGAAGTGTGCATAGCGTAATGAAGATTGTGTGACTTTTGTGATAGTCTTAGGAACTCTCTGATACATGCTAGAACTTAATTACATGCTCTTTGAGGCGTATGTCTAGACTACTTGTGAACATGGAAGTGATATAGGCGATGTTTGATGCGTTTGAGCCTTTCAAGCCTACCATGTAAAAAAAATTATCCCTAGTATCATTTTTGAGCTTTAATGTAAAAGAATGGTTGTGTGCTAAACATACAAACAACCCCAATTCAACATTATTCACTAGCTTATCATCTTCCCTAATTAGCCTAAATATGATTTTTAAATCCATACCTTTGAATGGAGTATGATGTGTTTCATTCACATTCACTTGTTATCAATGAATCATATGTTTTGTGAACTTTATTGTCCAAAGAATGAAATGCATTAAAGAAAATGGATGCCTTCAGAAAATAGATAAAAATATGACTCCAATGGGAGCCAAGGCACAAAAGAAAAAGAGCTTGAAATAAACCTTATAAAATGAACAAGGTTTGAAAAAATCATGCAATGAGAGAAGTTTATATTATGCATATCATCGTACTCTCTTGTTTGATACATCATTTCATTTCTTTCATAAGCCAACACCTAGGCCAAGCAACAAGCTAATTAAGACCTACTTGATTTGTGTTTGCAAGTGGCTAAGATAGTTGAGAAGTTTGTGCAAGTGAGCTTATACTTGTGTTAGAGTATAACTTGAGCTATTATGAGTTTACATTTATTGGATCTATAATATGTACATGACACTTGACTATGACCACACATGCACGTTCGATGGTTTGTTGGGTATAAAATGTCTGGTGATTGAACTTGTTCTATTGTTAGCCTTTTACCGCCTTTCATTATTATACAACAACAACTAAGCATTTAATCTCAATGAATTGGGGTATGCTACATGAACAATAGAGAGAATTAAGTCGGGTCGGACACATGCGTCAGTCTTCTCCAAACGCTTCTATCGGTCAACATATTTTCTATAATCTTGCACTCCAAGTCTTTGCATATAACTTCGAGTCATGTATTCTTCAGTCGTCCTCTCGCTCTCGTGAGCTGGCCGAAATCCATGAACTCCACTTGACGTACAGGTGCATTGCTAGGCCTACGTCTAAAATAACCAAACAAACACAAGCGGCTTGCTTGCATATTCTCTTCTATACAAGGTAAACATACCGCAGCTTTAATATCTTGTTCCTTATTTTATCTCTTCTGGTCTTACCGCACATCCAACGAAGCATACGCATCTCTGCCACACTCATCTTTTGGATGTGATTCCTCTTGGGTGCCCAGCATTATGTCCCATACAACATTATAGGTCTAACTGCGGTTCTATAAAACTTTCCATTCAATTTCAACGGGATATTATGATCTCATAGAACTCCGGTGGCGTTTCTCCATTTCAATCAGCCAACCTGGATCCTATGGTTAACGTCAATGTCAATCTCTCCATATACTTTTGGATAGCTGAACCTAGGTATCGAAACTTGCTGCTCATTGATACCTCTTGACCTCCGAGTGCTACAACACCGGAATCTCAAAAGGTACGACCACTAAATCTGCACTCCATATATTCCGTTTTAAACCTACTCAATCTAAAACCCTTTGATCCCAATGTCTCTCTCCATAACTCCAATTTGGCATTTACCCCTGCCATTGTCTCGTAGATTAACACAACATTGTCAACAAAAAGTATGTTCCAAGGTAATTCAGTCTGTATGTCTTTTGTTATCTCATCCATCACTAGGGCAAACAGGAAAGAACTCAATGCAGACCCATGATACAATCCAATAGTGATCGAGAACTCACTTGCCACCCCACTACACATTCTCACATTGGATGCTACTTCGTCGTACATGTCCTTGATTATATTGACATACTTGATGTGAACTTTTTTCTTCATCAAAGCCCACCATAATGTATCAATTGGTACTTTATTGTAGGCCTTCTCCAAGTCTATAAAGATCATATGCAGATCTTTACTCCTCTCACGATAGCGCTCGACAAGTAGACGAAGTAAATAGATAGCTTCCGTAGTTGACTATCCTGGCATGAACCCAAATTGGTTCTCCGATATCTTAACCTCCCTCGTTAAATGACATTCAATTATCCTCTCCCAAAGCTTCATTGTGTGACACATGAGTTTTATACCACGATAATTGGTGCAACTCTGACTGTCACCCTTGTTCTTATAGATAGGGATCAGAGTACTCTTTCTCCATTCATTTGGAATTTTGTTAAATAGATTTGTTAGCCAATTATCCCCGTCGGTCCTAAACATCTCGATACTTCAATAAGGATTCCATCAGGACCAACTGCTCTTCGTGCTTTCATTTTGTTCAAAGCTTCTTTAACCTCAGCCATATGACATGGCAACATCAAAAAGTGAATTACCTGCGGCGTTCCTGTCCCCAATGCCATAGCCTCCATGAACACTCTCATAACCTTCCCGATCAGAACCTACGTGCCCATTGAAATCTCCCCCGATGAAGATTTTCTCATTAAAGGGTATTCTTTGCACCACGTCGTCTAGATCTTCCCAAAATTTCTGTTTAATAGTCTCCTCTAGACCAATTTGGGGTGCATAGGCACTAATGATATTAAAAATATCATTGCCTAAAACTTGCTTAACTAATATTATCATATCTACATACCTCCTAACTTCAACTACATACTCAAGTAGTTTATTTTCTACGATTACACCTACCCAATGAACGATTCGTATCCTTACCTATGTACCAAAGTTTATAGTCCCAATGAGCTATAGTTCTGGCTTTCTCACCTACCCATTTGGTCTCCTGCATACACATAATACTAATTTTTCTTCTACTCATAGTCTCTACTAACTCTGCTAATCTACCGGTAAGGGAACCTACATTCCAAGAGGCTAAACGAATCTTATGGTCTTGGTTTCGAGCTAACTTATTTACCCCCACTCGCTCGATGTGAGGGGACCCTTGCTCATTTGATACCACACCAAGGAGTCGATGTGGCGCGTCGCTTCTGGACAGGCAGCGCGTCACTTATCACTACACCCGGGATCCGGTGCAGCTCGTCGTTGTATAGGGAACACCCCAACGCAATTTATCTTATAGTTCATGTCATTGAGATGTGACTAATTTATCCCACTGGCTGTCACAGGCCTACCACCACCCACCTCCTTTACCGTGGCTTGGGACAGACAGTGATACATATCATAAGTGATCCATATCACAAGTGATGTATATCACTGGCTGAGTTACCGCCTTTCATTACGTCTAAAAATTGAGGGCAAGTTTGTTCATTATAAACCTATGAGCCGCAAAAAAAAAATTTGGTCTGATTTAGTCGAGGATGAGTAAAGACTAAGTATGGGGGAGAGTAATGTGTCTAGAAATAGACACATATAATGTGTTTAATTGTCTACGATTTGGTATGCTTTGATAGCAAATTGATACATTTATTACCTAATCGTATAATTACTTGAATGTAGGTAAAATTGGAAAGAATGAGCTAATAATGATGAATTATGACCAAGGAATGCATTAGAGATCAATATGAATCGAACACGGATGGAAAATTCCAAGATATGTTGAAAAAGTTTGACTAATCGATAGATCCAAATGACCGATCGATCGGTGCATTGCCGTACCCAAGTATTAAAATTTCAGACCTCGCAATCGATCGCAAGTTGACCAGCGATCGATCGGTGAGGGTGGGAAATTGAATTTTTTTTTAAAAAGAGCTACTGATTGATCGATAGGAAGTTCCGGAAAAAAATTAAAGACTTGACTTCTTTGCATCCTACAAGGACTCTTGCCATCTCCCCTCCTCCTACAAATTACCCACGACCATCAGACCTCAAAAGAGACTTTTTTTCACATACTTATGCATACTTTTCACAGATATTTCATAACTAGATCATCATAGTTCAAAGGCGACTACGAAGATCGAAACGAAGGCGGGTGTGACAAACGTTACAAGTGAAGATCAACATAGTGTTGCTAGTTTGTTTTCTTTTATGTTTTTTTATATTCAACTTTGATTGTTTTGCATTAGTCATGAGTGGATAAACGCCTTTTTTTGATTCTTGGTTATGGAAGACAATGCATTGTGATTTATTTTCTTATGAAATTCATGTGCTTTTTCATCAATTTTGGAATGAGTATTGATTGTTTTTCTATGCTTGATTGATATGATTGTTGTGTCTAATTATTGGATTGATCACCTAGTAATTGTGCATGCAATCTAATGCTTGTTTTACGAAGCAACTAAGATTAATAATTTTGCGCGTGTGAGATTGTTAAATTCTTCGGGAAAACATTCAACTAGATTAAATATAGTCACGTTGATTATATTGTCTAGCTTCGTCTTTCTCACTAGTTTATGAATCTATCATCTTTTAATCTTAATAGTGTGTACTCGGATTAATTGATTGATAAGGGTTAGAATAAAACGAGTGAGCTACCTTACTACGATTAATGTGAGATAGGAATTAATTTTCCAATGCGGATATTCATATGCAAATTGAACCTTTGTGAGAATTGATGATTAAGATAATAAACCCAATTGTAAAGTCGACCGGAAGCCAATAATCACTTTTTCTCATAATTTAATCACTCTTATAACTCTTGCATATTAGTTAATTCATAGTTTTCTTAGATTTCTGCATCATAGTACTAGTTTAATTCGTTTTGAAAAACCCCTTTTTATTTTCATTTCCACTAATTAACACAAAATGTGTCCTTCCTCATAGGATCGATCCCTATTCACGCTACTACATATTTATTGCTATTAACTTGAGAATGGTAATTTGGCGTAAGTGAGAAATGCTAACAACCGCACCTATAGAGAGGCTTCACTATAAATCGCACCAAATCTCACCATCAGACCTTTGGATTTTTGACTCTGGATTTTTCGCATCATGGTCGACGGGAATGAAATGAAGGAACGTTCTTTTTTGGGGAAATGAAATGAAGGAACCGTTTGGGGAAATGAAATGAACGATGAGAAAGGGTTTCAAGGTAGGAGGAGAGAGACGAGGGGATGAAAAAAGAAAAAAATCAGCGTTAATTAAATTAAACAAAGAAAAAGAACCGCTAAAATGAATACATATCCCTTTCGTCTTAATCTTAATTGGTGTAACAAATCTGAGATTTTGAAACGCTTGTTTTGCAGTGTCATTATAAAAGTGTGAAATTAAGAGTTTTTTCTAGCAGTGTCTGCTCTTCAAAAAAAAATGCCTAATAAGGTACCGAATGAATACAAGTGGTCAATTTTTTATTTATAAATCATCTTAGGCTTCATTTTGTACTATATTCATTGCTGCAGAAACATATTTGGCATAATTATGGATCTTAATTTTCATTATTTGGTAAGTAAATCTTTAAATTATTAAATTTGTTACATCATGCATATTTGTGTAACAGAAAGTTACCAAAACGCCCAGCACGACCCATTTTTCGTGCCACCCGGCACTGTAACTAGAAGTGTCGTTGCGGCACGTTTTGGAAACAAGTCGTGTCGGCATCGCACATTTCCAAAAATTGGAGGCCGACATGACCAATAGATTCGTGGCCTACGGGCCATGCAACTTCAATTTTTTTTATTTTTTTAAAATTTTGTAATTATTTTTAAAAATATAATTTATATTAATTAAATAGTTTAAGTATAAAAATAGTAGAATAAGAAATAAATTGACACAATACACGTGGAATAATCAAATTTACTGACTATGATCGATGCTTGAGATTGACAATAGCATGTACACGTGTTCTGATTTGAGATGTATTGCTTGACGTAGGAAAAAACACGCATCCTTCAACTTTGTGATTAATTTTTGTTTGTGTGTAAGTAAGGTTTCTGAGATAAGTGTTAGTCACGAGCTAATTTATTCAAGTATCAAGCAAGTGTGCTTTAAAGTTAATGTGATTGATGTTTTTCCTATTGATTTGGTGCAAGGTAATTGTAAGGGCGATGTGGAGGTTGAGCTTATGAGTAGGCGAAAGCCATGGCAAGATGAATCTGAAGGAATCCAAAAAGCGAACAGATGCACAAGAAAATTCAGTGAGGGAGACATAGTCCGAACGCATAAACCCATACCACGATTTTATCCAGGCAGGCGGAAACATGTTGGTGTGGACCATACAAAGTCGCCAAGGTATACCCATTTGGCGCTATAAAGGTACGTGATTCTTTTAGGAATACATTCACTGCTAATGGAGAGTGGTTGAAGCACCACCACGTGGATGATGTCAATCCATGAATCTCTGTCCATATTTAAAAACAACAATCTTAAATTTCTTTTTGTGTGTCGGTGTTGGGGCGCCAAATATATCGACGTTGGGGTGCCTAAAACGAACATATACGAGAAAATTGGTTCTGCTGGCGCTCGGGCGCCTATCTTCACCAGTAACTCTGCCCGGGGTGCCAAATTTTTGTTTTTCTGGCGCTGGGGCGCCACTTTCTGTACCGCAACTTAGTATTTTGGTCATAATTTTCTTATACCATATCAGAATTAAACGAATTAGCTGTCCAAGCGAAGATAACAAAACGTTCTAGCTCATTTTCTTAATGTCCTCGTATTTTCACAAAGATTCCTGAAACATGCAAAAATCATACAAATACTCGTGATAATGTTCAATAATCATTATGAAACATAACGAGAAAACATAGAAATATAAGTGCAAAAATGACACTTATCAACTTTCCCAAACTTATCACTTGATCGTCCTCGAGTAAGCATTAAAATCAAAGTGTAGAGTTTTTTTTCTTGATACTTAGAAACAAATTATTTTGCCACTCAAATGTATAGTTCAGAAACCTCACTTACACAAACAATAATTCATCCAAAAGTCAAACAATACGTGTTTTCTCCTAAGCCAAGCAACACATCTCAAAATCGGAACGTGCAACACATCTCAAAATCGGAACGATGCTTGTGTGTTATTTTCAATCTCAAGTTTCATGCAAATCTCCATGATCAGATCATGCTAATCAAATCAAAGTCGAAATTATCGTTAAGGACCCTATATGCCTAATTTCAAGTAACTTTTACACTAATGTAGTCACACGCTAGACTTGGATCAAAAAAGGATATTTTAGCTTATAATGTTACGCCTTTGGTGTCGGTTTCAAAGAAACGACAGGTTAAACACAAAGAAGAGAGTATAATCATGCAAACTTCATATTTGCTCACAACTCGAGTTTCTCTTCTTTCTTTTTTTCTGACTTTGGTTACTCTGGGCCTTATGTATATCATTTTTTCTCAAGGCTATTTCTTTTATTCTCTTTTTCTCATTCATAAGAATTTTTTAACTAGCTCATCAAAATATGAAAATTTGTGTGCATCAAATGTGATTTAAAGCTCATAAGGGTAGGTATAACGAATTTATACAACAAATGTCGAATGTGGTCAAGCTGTATGCAATGCACACTCCATTCTTTTTTATTCAGGCTCAAGGTGGGACACTAGGGAATGATGTTGACAAGGTAGGCTTGAAAGGCTCAAATGTTCCAATGATCGCCTAGATCATTTTCAAGTCAACTTTGTAACTATAAATTTCGTCTCAAAGTGTTCTCAAATAGGTTTTAGAGTAATCTAAGATGCTCAATACAAATCATTGAGTTACAATAATAATCACAATTCAACATGCAATCCATAAATATCCTGACTCAATGTTAGGGGTGTAAACGAATCGAATCGAGTCGAATATGAAGAAAATTTTAAGGCTCGAATTCGACTTGAAATAAGTCTATTCGAGTTCGAGCTCGATTCGAAGTTCGAATAATTTAAAATTTTTGGCTCGATTTCGGCTCGAATTAAAGCTCGAGCTCGGCTCGAAAAATTCGAACATGCTCGTGAGCTATGCGAACTATTACTCGAAAATAAATACTCGAAAGGCTCGAAATATATTTATTTAATATAAAATTATATATATAAATAAAATATTAAAGCTCGCAAGCGGCTCACGAGCTATCGAACAAAATAATTTGGGCTCGGGTTCGGCTCGAAAAAAAGTTTGAACATGTTCGAATTCGATAATTTCGATTACGAATCTAATATTTTTCGAGTCGGCTCGAAAAGCTAGCGAACAGGCTCGGTTCGTTTACACCTCTACTCAATGTCAATGTGCTCAAAATAATCCTTATTATTGACATATTAACTCAACAAAGGATATTCACATACATGTTAAATAATTTTCAAGATTCAAGTTGAGATGCAAAATAAGATTAATTTCATCATGGAATAAAGTCTCTATTATAATTCATTCTTTTCTCAAGTTTGAACTCATAAAAAAATTTATATTTAACTCATCATTAGACAATTAAAGTTCTCATTTCAACACATGTAGATTAAAAAAATAAAACATGCAAGTTACTCACCAAACTTAAATCAAACATTGTCCTAAATGTTTAAAAGAATTAAAAAGGATACCCTAAACTCCCTGCTTGCATGAGGACTGAGGGTGATTGGCTTTTGAAAGTTCTGTTGCTGTGGGGATTCATTGCTCCAACTGAGTACATCGCAAGAGAAAAATGCAAATAATAAAATAATTGACTAGAGAAATAATAACAAAAACTGAAAAATCAAATAAACTGAATAACGCAGGATATGGCTTGGGTTGCCGCCCAAGAAGCGCTTGATTTCTATTCTTTGGCTTGACCATCAGAAGCAACCATCAAAGAGCGGTTGCTGCCCATTGTAAGTATCATATGATATTACTCATGGGTCTTGATTCAGTATGCCCTCAAGCCTGGCAAGTTATGAACAATGTAAGTTTGTCGCTCCAACAATTTGAATGGGTAGGCATGGGGAAAGGATTTGAAGCTTGGCTTCTTCTCGTGGAGGGTGTTGTGTCGTGAAGGTGGCATCGATGGGAAGAAAGAATCCACGTATGGCATAGAACATGTCACAATCCATGGGCTCACATCAATCTTCTCGAAAATATGTTCATCACCACTCTTGGCTCATCTTTCTGTGGGAGCTCGTCGGATAAATTCTCCAAATTAGGCTCAACATCTTGAGTAGGCTCAAGTTCCCTCAAATCTTTCTCAGGAGTAAGATCGCTCCCCCAAACTTGGTTGTTAGAGTACTCATCATCATCTAACCAAACTTGCTTCGTCGCCATCTGATTTGTAGATCTCATATCTTCCTCTTCGCACCTTGTCAAAAATAATTTCGTAAGGATTTCTAATTGCTGCTCTAGACGACATATAAAGTTGGTTTGGTTTTCTAGATGTGATGACCATAAATAATCAATGTGTTAATTAGTTGAGTTTATCAATATGCGTTAATTAGCGTAGTTTGTGGACTCGGGTTCGGGTTGAACCAAGTATGGTTGAATACAAGGCTTGGTGTGTTGTGTACTTGATTTATATTTAATTATATAAGAGTGTATATCTGATTTCAAACTCATAATTCACCTAAAACACAGTGAAATCCTACAAATTCCCTCTCCAAGCCCTTGCCTTTTCTTGTAGATTTTCTTGGATTTGATCTTGAAATCAAGATAATGGTTGCGCTTATCGTGTACACCCAAATTAACCCCACTCAATCCTCAAGATTGATAACAATAATGTAGTAGTGTGAGTAGGGATCGATCCCACGAGGAGGTGTGAATCTTTGTGTTAATGAAAATCAAAATCAAAACAATAAAAGATGGGGTTGTGAAGTTGAATTATACTAATTCAAAGTCAAAACAAAGATTAACTAATGAAAGCGATTCTTGGTATCGGTCGACTCTACCTTGGAATTATCATCGATTCACAAAAGACTCAATTTTTCTTGAATATTCATCAATTGGAAATCTAATTCCTCCCTTACCTTAATCGTAGTCAAATAGAAAACAGCATTCAATTCGACTCTCATCAAATCTTTAACCAAAACTACAGCCGTTAAGATTAAATCAATGATAGTTTCAAAACTAGTAAGTTTGATGAATCTAATCAATAAAAACTACACCCGTTAGAATTAATCATCTAATCGTTTTTCCTAAGAATTTAATAACACCAACAGCAGGTAATTATCAATCATAGTTGCTTCTTAATTAGCATTAGATTGTGTAAGTGATTACTAGGTTGTCAATCCAATAAACAAACACAACAATCATGGCAATAAAAATCAGAAAAAACTCTTGATACTAAATAAAATTGATAATCAAAGCGTAAGAATCTCCCCAAGATAAATAAATCCAAGGTATTAGTCTTCCTCAACCAAGAATTAAAACTAGCTATACATAATTAAAACAAAACTATAAATAAAAACAAGGGAAAGAAAACTAATCCGATCTCCGCTCGTCGAGGTGTCAATCCCGCCTTCGCTTCGATCTTCGTAGCCGTTCTTCAACAAAATTGAAAAGAAAATATAAAACTAGTCTAAAATTATTCTACCCTAACTATCTAGATGTTCTTTAGTCTGATTTTCGTCCATATATGTATAGGGAGGCTGATGGAGTAGGTTAGAATCCATGTGGGAAGGAAATAAATCAAGTTTTTACACTTTCCAAAACTCTTCTGGCATAAATACGCGTAGAATGGCGTAGCTACGCCTACACATGCCATATCCTTGGCGTAATTACGTCTAATAATGGCGTAATTACGCCTGTCATCAATTTTTCTGGCGAGTTTCGTATTTTGGCCATAACTTTCACATACAAACTCCGAATACGACGAGTCAGTTGTCCACGCGAAGATAACTCAAGGTTCTACAACTTTTATATGGACCACATTTCCAAAACTTGGCTTGAACATATAGAAATTTGAGGAGAAATGAGCAACATGTGTCTTGGATTCCGATTTTTTCCTCTTTTCTTCAACTTTACTCCTTCTTTCATCATTTTAGCTTGATTTCTTCACCTTTTCCTACATTTACACAAATATACGATTAGGTAGCATATGTATCTATTTAACCATCAAAATATACCAAATCGTAGACAATTAAGCGCAATAGATGTGTCTATTTCTAGTCACATCAAATACCCCCATACTTAAAATTTACTCGACCTCGAGTAAATCAGACAAAACTAATGAAAATTTTGCTTGGCTCATAGATTCATAACAAATTAACTTATCCCCACTTTAACGCCTCAACAATTATAAACATGCATAGTAATGAAAGGCGGTGAAAAGTTAACAGTGGAACAAGCTCAATCCCTAAACATTTCATTCTCAACAAAGTAGTGAACGTGCGTGTGTGGTCATAATCAAGTGTCATGTACAAATTATAGATCCAATAGATGTAAACTCACAATAGTTCAAGTTATACACTAACACAAGTATAAGCCCACTTGCACACTCTTCTCCACTATCTTAGCCACTTTGCAAACACAAATCAAGTAGGTCTTTATTAGCTTATAGCTTGGCCTAGGTATTAGCTTATGAAAGAAAGGAAAAAGATATATCAAACAAGAGAGTATGATGATATGCACACTAAAAGCTTCTCTTCTTGCATGAATTTTTCAACTTTGTTCTTTTTCACAAGGTTTATTTCAACACTTTTCTTCTTTTGTGCCTTGGCTCCCCTTGGAGTCATATTTTTATCAAATTTCTCAAGGCATCCCTTTTCTTTCATGCATTCCATTCTTTTGACAATAAAGCTCACAAAACATTTGAATCATTGATAACATAAGTGCATGTGAATGAAACACATCATACACCCTTCAAATGTATGGTTAGAATTCATATTTAGGCTTATTAGGGAAGGATGTTAAGCTAATCAAAGAATGTCGAATGGGGGTTGTTTGTATGCTTAGCATACAACCATTCTTTTGCATTAAGGCTCAAAAAGGGTACTAGTGATTGATTTTCTTTACATGGTAGGCTTGAAAGGCTCAAACGCATCAAAGATTGCCTATATCACTTTCATGTTCACAAGTAGTCTAGACATACGCCTCAAAGAGTATGTAGTTAAGTTCTATCGTGTATTAGAGACTTCTTAAGACTATCACAAAGTTTACACAATCTTCACTAAGCTATGCACACTTCACAAGCCATGACAATAATGTGCTCAAAATATTCAACTACTATGTTAAAACAAGATTTGCATTAGAGTTCAAAGTGTTCCAAGGTTAACAATCCATCTATGTTCAAAAGCATGCATGTCATCAATTCGGTTTCATCATGGGCTAGTGATTCTAAGCATGTATTCATTATTGACTATGAGCTCAAAATTTTCAATTTTTTTGACTTTTTTGTATTTTTGTAATAGAAAGGCAATAACAAACCACTAATCCTTCCCCCATACTTAAATCTTACATTGTCCCCAATGTAAGGCAAAAATACAAGAAAAGAGAAAAGTCTAACTACTAAAGCAAAAAAAATAAAAGTAAAAGGGAGAAAGGAAACTAACTCCCCTTGGGTTGCCTCCCAAGCAGCGGCTCTGTTTAACGTCGGTGGCCCGACGCCAGTCCTCTCGCTTAAGGCGATGCCTATTCGCCTTGCACCTCTTGGAGGTTTTGTCTTTTCACTATGTCGCCTTCCTCGAAGTCAGTTGAGGTCGATCAAGATCTACCTCATGGCATCCTTTAACTTGTTGTCCCCTATGCTCGCCTTTGGGAATCTCATTCTGGTGAGATTCCTTGTTATCCACCTCGATCTCTGTTTGTTGTTCAAGTATTGATGGCCTCAGTACCATCGTTGCTGGAGTTTCTACCTCTTTGCCACTGTCTAAGGTGATGTTGTCTTCGAAAAAATAGTCTCAATGATCCATTTCATCACAGTATTCTTTCGCCGACTCATCTTCCACAGCACATGATTCATCTAAGTAATCAACATAGCTCTCAGTAGGAAACATACCATTCGGAGTTGTAGGATGTACAAGCTCCTTTTATTCTATTGGCACATGTGTCTCCTCTTCTAGCTCGGGTTGCATCAGTACCACCTTCTCCATAGTCTCCTCTTCTTCATCACTCCATGATTTGAATGCAATCATGGTCTCCTTTTGTGCTGCTATCCGATCGGTCGATCTTATTAGTTGCTCCATTTGGTTACCCAAATTCTGAGTGCTTGCCCTGAATTCCTGTTGAAATTGCAAAGTACTAACATTAAGTGTTGAAATAAGATCCTCTAAAGACTCCCCAGGGGTATGGTATTGAGGTTGTTGTGGCCATGGCGGGTATTGCGGTATGTATGGCGGTAGGGTGGACTTAATGTAAGGTGGAGGTGGGCTCATCAATTGATTGTCATAGTTGAGATTGGAATGATCACTCCAGCTTGAATTGCATGTTCTTTGTCCACTCCCTACGCCAAGTTGGTGCACAAGATACTCCAATTCGTCTAGTCGCCTATAGTCCTCCATGATAAGATCCGATTTTTAAGAAACCAACCTGTAAGCACGAACAAACAAGAGTAGCGGTGGGGGGGAAGAAAGAGAGAGAAACAAAACAGAAAATATTAACACAAAAATATACAACGCCTCCCCGGCAACGGCACCAAAATTTGGTCGCGCTTATCGTGTACGCCCAAATTAACCCCACTCAATCCTCAAGATTGATAACAATAATGTAGTAGTGTGAGTAGGGATCGATCCCACGAGGAGGTGTGAAGCTTTGTGTTAATGAAAATCAAAATCAAAACAATAAAAGATGGGGTTGTGAAGTTGAATTATACTAATTAAAAGTAAAAACAAAGATTAACTAATGAAAGGGATTCTTGGTATCAGTCGACTCTACCTTGGAATTATCATCGATTCACAAAAGACTCAATTTTTCTTGAATATTCATCAATTGGAAATCTAATTCCTCCCTTACCTTAATCGTAGTCAAATAGAAAACAACATTCAATTCTACTCTCATCAAATCTTTAACCAAAACTACAGCCGTTAAGATTAAATCAATGATAGTTTCAAAACTAGTAAGTTTGATGAATCTAATCAATAAAAACTACACCCGTTAGAATTAATCATCCAATCGTTTTTGCTAAGAATTTAATAACACCAACAGCAGGTAATTATCAATCATAGTTGCTTCTTAATTAGCATTAGATTGTGTAAGTGATTACTAGGTTGTCAATCCAATAAACAAACACAACAATCATGGCAATAAAAATTAGAAAAAACTCTTGATACTAAATAAAATTGATAATCAAAGCGTAAGAATCTCCCCAAGATAAATAAATCCAAGGTATTAGTCTTCCTCAACCAAGAATTAAAACTAGCTATACATAATTAAAACAAAACTATAAATAAAAACAAGGGAAAGAAAACTAATCCGATCTCCGCTCGTCGAGGTGTCAATCCCGCCTTCGCTTCGATCTTCGTAGCCGTTCTTCAACAAAATTGAAAAGAAAATATAAAACTAGTCTAAAATTATTCTACCCTAACTATCTAGATGTTCTTTAGTCTGATTTTCATCCATATATGTATAAGGAGGCTGATGGAGTAGGTTAGAATCCATGTGGGAAGGAAAGAAATCAAGTTTTTACACTTTCCAAAACTCTTCTGGCGTAAATACGCGTAGAATGGCGTAGCTACACCTACACATGCCGTAGCCTTGGCGTAATTACGCCTGTCATCAATTTTTCTGGCGAGTTTCGTATTTTGTCCATAACCTTCACATACGAACTCCGAATTCGACGAGTCAGCTGTCCACGCGAAGATAACTCAAAGTTCTACAACTTTTATATGGACCACATTTCCAAAACTTGGCTTGAACATATAGAAATTTGAGGAGAAAGGAGCAACATGTGTCTTGGATTCCGATTTTTTAACTTGATTTCTTCACCTTTTCCTACATTTACACAAATATACGATTAGGTAGCATATGTATCTATTTATACATCAAAATATACCAAATCATAGACAATTAAGCGCAATAGATGTGTCTATTTCTAGTCACATCAGATAACTCTTGTTTTTAGAGTGGAATCAAAGCTACTTGGTAAGGATTTTGTGTTATGTGAACTTGTTTTTGTTGCAAGATAAGCATGTGTATGTGTTTGAAGTAAAGTGGTATTTTTTGATCTAGTAGAACTTGAATTTAAGCAAGTAAACTTGATTTATTGATAAAAGAAGTACATATGGTGATATAGTAATGCTTTTGTGAAGGTTTGGGAATGTAAATTGTGGTGTATGTGTCAAACCTTGAAGATATACATGAAAATCACCATGTTCTGAAACATTCAGAGCCTCACGATCGATCGCGAGCCAGTTGCCGATCGATCACGAGCCAGTTGCCGATCGGTTTGAGCTTGAGCGATGGATCGCTTGATTGCGACCGATCGCGTGAAGAGAAGAGATCGATCGCGTAAGAGGCAGAAAGTGACTTGAATTTTTAGGCGTGAGGCGATCGATCACACGATGACCGATCGATCGCTAGGGCTATTTTGATGAAAAATTATAATTTCATGGAATTGTTATGATAAAGCTTATTATAGCATTGGATTCTTGAATTTCATGTAGCACCATTAAAGGGGACAGGTCAGAGAGGAGGTTAAGCAGTAACTTCTAATTTTCTATCTTTTGAAAACGTACGACATGTATGTGTGAACGTACGAGTATATATATATATATATATATATATAATGCATATACGTGGTGATTGGATATATATCATGTGATTGATGTTGTGAGGCATGATGTTAATGCATGTGTTTGATGCTGTGAGGCATGATGTTGTTGAAGCATGTGATTGATGCTGTTGAGGCATGAGATAAGGTTATTATAACGAGTGACCGAGAAATATGATATGTGCTGCTAATATGAAGACGTGAAGGTGGTTCCACTGACATATTGAGCGAAAATGCAATATCATATATGCTACGTTATAACAGGGTGATGTATGAGACATGTCATGACATATTGATATATATTGTGATTTGATGTATGCACAGGAACAACCAATGAGGAGTATTCTAATGCATGAAATACAAGAATTCTTTTATAAAGTATTTATGCACTTTAATGATGTTGGGTAATGATAAATCTATATACTCATGATGTGTTGTTGTTCTGTAGGGACTCATAGACAGTTGTGAGTCCACCTTCCGCTGCTAGGAGATAAAATGATTGAGATTAAAGAACACTAGAAGATTTTGACTAGTAAATGATGTAAATTATGATATATACATTATTAGTGTGAAAATGTAATAAGTATATGTAATGAAAAATCTTGATCAGTATTAGTATTATCTTAATTAATCCTGCTAAGTAAAGAAATAATATTTACTTAATCATATGCTTAATTGAGGTTAGGTAATGAGACCACACACTAGAATTGTCAGATGATGCCATGAATCAGTGCAAAGTATCCTCCAACCGTGTCATGTCTCCTTTAGGACTACACCCATCATCTCCTTGATGCTCGAATGGTTGGTGTGTAAAATATGGGAAATGAGGCTCTGGCGGGTATTGGTGGCTCCAGCACTGCATTGAAGGATCTCAATGCCAATGGTAGTCGAAGTCCGCAATATCATTGAACATGTGCAATAGACTGTCTTCATCTTTATCAAACAGGGGACTACCGGTTGCCAAAGCTCCATTGAATACCCCTTCTAGTGTCTCCGCATCCAATTCATTGATGAAAAAACTGAAGAAGGGCGTAGTTTGAAAAATCATGGTGCCAAAACGTGTTCACCAATTCATTAAATCTCTCCCACGCTGCATAGAACGGCGCTGGAAGTTGTTGGGCAAAACTTGTGAAGGCTTGTTGACGAAACATCACAAGTACCACGCAAGAAAAACAAAATCAAACAATTAAACTTTTTTTTTATCCGAAAATATACAAAAAATGGAAAATTACTGTCAAAGAACCTCGTATTTTATTACTAAAGGTAGTCCACAACCACGCTGCGAAAAACTTGATCGCGCTTTTCTTTAACAAATAAATATTAAGCGGTATATGATATAAATCAACATCACAAATCAACTGCAAATGTATGGTGTCAAGTTTTAATATAGTGATTCGTAAGTATGAGTGTCGAACCAATGACTAACAAGCAAGTACCAAACAAGATTCTTATAAACTATATTTAACCCACGAATTGAAATAGAGTAAACTAATCTAAATACTAAATAAAATTATTCTAATCCAACCAAAACAATCGATGATCACGAAAAATAACCACAAGAAAGATTTATCAAGGCAATGGTTCACCTAAGCAATCCATATGATTCTTTTATCTATCCATCCATCTCTAAGGTGACGAGTTCTCCGAGTTTATTCAATATACTATCTCGAGCTATATTAAACCTAACACCAAACTGCAAAAAGTAACTTTCATTCACTTAATTAACAAATTGATATTGCATGAAACTTTATGAAAACTACTAACTTTAGATTAAATAACCTAAGGCTAACAATCGTATGTAGTTTTATCTTTCGATCAAAATCTTAAACACACGGCATGAATTACTATGTCGTATTATAATATTATCTTGCGATCTCAATTATAATAACTAGAATACATTCAGCATTAAGAACATAAAACATGCACATAGAAGATGTAGGAATTCAATCAAACAATAATAATAAAGGAAAAAACAATGTTTATGATATTTCTCAATCATCCAAAACACATTAAATCCAATAATAATTCAAACAAAAGCTTAAAAAATGTAAGAGCAAACTCCCAAGTCGATTTCGTTCGTTGATTCTCGATCCTTTCCTTGCTTCTATCTCGGCCATGCACCTCGATTATCTTGTTGGCTTGTTCCAAGACCTATGATGAATATGTGGCATAAAGATGGATGATGGCGAATGTGGAAGATGGAAGATGAAGGCTACTCCTAGGTTAGAATATATGGTTCTCCTCTCAAATTCTGATGTATGGAGTGATATATAGGTTAAAAATCATCCAGGACTCCTTCCCAACTTGGTAAGATTCGTCCCTATCTTTAAAAACAACAATTTAAAATTTCCTTATGCACGTCGGCGCTAGGGCGCCTAAAACAAAAATATACGCGAAAATTGGTCCTGATGGCGATGTGGCCTGGCGCGCAAGTCACTCTGCCCGGGGTGCCAAATTTTCATTTTTAGTCATAACTTTCTCATAACTTTGGCACCCCGGGCAGAGTGACTTGCGCGGGGTGCCAAATTGGTCCTGATGGCGATGTGGCCTGGCGATGTGGCCACAGCTTAATATTTTAGTCATAACTTTCTCATATCATCTCAGAATTAAACAAATTAGCTCTCCATACAACGATAACAGAAAGTTATACAATTTTATGTTGACTACATTTCCAAAATATGTATTGAATATGAAGAAATTTGATGAGAAAGAAGTGACATGTGTCTTGTATTTCGATTTTTTTCCTCTTTTCTTCAATTTCTTCATTCTTCCATCGTTTTAGCTCATTTTCTTCATGACCTCGTATTTTCATAAGATTACTGAAATATGCAAAAATCATACAAACACTCGTGATATTGTTCAAGAATCATTATGAAAATAACGAGAAAACAAAGAGATATAAGTGCAAAAATGACACTTATAAAAAAGCATGTGGCCTCTTCTTCATTAGCTCCTCCAAAGGTGGAAGTGCGTAAGTTTGATAATGAGAACACCTTTGAATTGTACAAAGCCATGCTGAAAAAGAACATCATTCAGGAACGGGGCATACAGTTCCACAACCCAAATAATGTGGTATATATGGCATCCAGGAGGTGTGCTGACATTCTTAAAGCCACCAGGGGTTGCAGTCGTCCCTATAGTCAGAGAGTTCTATGCAAATTTGAAGGCACGTCCAAACTCTCCTAAGGCATTTGTTAGTGGGAAGGACTTGAATTACGATGATTCGAAATCAATGATCTTTACCAAATGCCTAATATTGAAAATGATGAATACTCGATAGAATTATTATTGAACTACACTACCTAATCCAAATATTATTTAATTAATATCTAGACCTTGAGCTATACACTCAACTTATTCGTCATGTCGGATATGTAAATCCACCTTGACATTGACGAACCTTCTCAAGAGGACATTATCAACCCGAAATAGACGGGACATTGATTCCTTTGATAATCAACTTCCCACCATGTACATGGTGGTATTACCCAACTCAATGAGTCTTTTGATTCAATATAAACCTCACTCTTTAATGAATCAAAGTAATAAACAATATGTACACGTGTCCATTGTTATCTCCGGATTAAGAGCGTAAGCATTAATAATAATAGAGAAATATTTTCTTATATACTCAGTATAGAGAAATCATTCCCACTTAATTTCGTAAAATACACACGTAGTGTACTAGTGAAATATATTAGTCAAGATAGACTAATTTCATATATCACTACAATCCAACTGATGGCTAGTCCAAATCCATCCATGATCATGAACTATTTCTTACATCCCACAATGAACTGATAATTTGATCTTCTGTGTGTAATCTCTACACGCCAAATTACCTACTATATGAAATGATAGACCAGCATGCATAATTAATCAATCTACAATATGCAACATTATTTGCCCGTGATATTTCTCAAATTAAGATAATAAAATAAATTAGTTAAATACATAAAAAGCGTTGTTTTCAGTATACCAAAACTAACAGAAAGTACATTCAAGAAAAGAAGCAGAATCAACAGAAAATTCCAGCATCAAATAAATAAATTAGAAAAGATGGGAGGGATATGCATTTGCTGATAAGATAACTCTCTCATAGTTCTGAATTTGCTTATTTATTCAATTCTTCTAATATCCAATTCATGGACTTATGGATATCAGTTTTGCATGCTCATAGTATGAGTTTGTGTGAGAGAGAGGAAACATGAACGAAGAGAGGTTAACAGCTATGTTAGAATTAACATCTTCATCTTGCTCCACTACAGTCTGTGCTATGGGTGGGCATTCATCTAAAAGGCGTTCAAGTCCACTAATGATATTTTTGTCTGCTAACAAATTTCAAGCAGTTAGCTTCAGTGTGAAAATCAAATAGTTGAACAAGTAAAACAAACTAGAACGAATTTCACCTTGGTCCTGAAGCCCAAGATGGCGTGCATGCACTTCTGCACAAACATCCATGAGATTGAAGGGAAAACATCAAGGTCATACAAGAAGACGAGCATTGCCCTATTGGAATTAAAAGGAACAGATATAGGAATTGCAAGGCAAGATTGATGAGAAACAACTGCAACAAATTTTGGTCCTTGTTTAAGCCATCAAAGTTCTTAAATAAATTTTGGTCCTTGTTTAAGCCATCAAAGTTCTTAAATATTTAGCCCCACAAAAGTTGGATCCTTTTCCTAACACAGTAACTCTATTCACAGGAATAAAGTGACTGCCAATCAACCCAGATGCCAAAATATAGAATGCAAATCCAATAAGGTTGCATTTGGATTGGATGATTTGAATTAGAGAGAGTATTTGAAGGAAGGATTTAAAATGACTTCATATTGAGACAGACTTGAAATCCAGTGTAATGATTCAAAAAATAACTAATTAAGGATTTCAAATCCATTGTAAAAAGAATTTATTCAAATAAACCAATGGAGTTATTATTATGAATTTGAAATCCTTAGCTTCAAATCCATCAATCCAAACCCACATTTTGCCATATGCTGCCTCACTTTTAAAATAAAAAATAAAATAAATGATAAGTCGAAATTCGAAGCACACTTACCCTTGATCGCATTTTGTACACTGTCATAAGTGTTCTTGCATCCTGCTTCAACGTAGGATAATAACCTTTTTGTCCCATGAGCTTTGTGTAGAAGTGTTTTCAACTGGAGGACGCCTTAAAAATCCTGTGCAAGAAATAAGTGAGCCGGCAAGTACTTTGCACTTGGTGCTCTAAATTGAAAATTTTCAAAAATTACCATTTTCGGAATAAACAAATACAGCACATATACTCATATAAGGACTTTAAACTGAACAAATTTTTAAAAATTCATTTGAGCCTTATGGAATGACACTAGGCAATCGGGGCTCGAGGTTCTCATTCATTGAATTAACAACAATTTTTCACTGTACGATGCACGGGTTGATCAGTAGAGGTAGAAAAGCATGGAGAGGCAAGCCAAACGAGAATGTAACAAATCCAGTAGCCAAGATTAATACAATAAGAGTGTTACTGTCGGTAGCAACAAATTTTAGATTGACCACTCTATCAGGCAGCAAATTTGGATTGACCACTCTATCAGGTGGATGTAAAGAATGTTTTTTTGAATGGGGATCTTGAAGACGAAGTATACATGACATTACCACTTGGGTTTGATGAGGATAGCACGAAAGTTAAGGTATGCAGACTAAAAAGATCATTGTACGGGCTAAAACAATCACAACGAGCCTGTTTTGATAGGTTCAATAAGGCAAACTGTACAGATCATACATTATTTTATAGGCATAAGATGAGAAAAAAACCTTATCGTTTGTGTATGTAGATTATATCATTCTTACAAGTGGATTTCGAAATGAAGGATATGTGACAGCTGAGATATTCCTTAGAATGGAAGTAGCAGGGAACAAATCCAGAATTTCTGTTAGGATCGAGGTAGTGTTTAGAAGGGGGATTGAATAAACACTAGGTTCAATTTCGATTTTGCTCTGGTTTGCTGCAGACTGCTAAGTACTGCAGTAGCTTCTCAATATATAGCAAGTCAGCAGACACTGAATATAGTGCGGAAGACGTCTGCTGGACTTGTGAGGGATAAAAACTGAATGGTAAATAAGCAGTAAGTAAATGACACAAGTATGTTTCTGGAAGTTCGAAGCACAACGCTTCTACGTCTCCCCTTCTTCCTTTGCAGGAAGGTTACACTAGAAGACTTGGTTTACACTTTACAGTATACAACCTTTTGAGGCACTCACACAGCTTGGCCTAAACTCCTAGCAATCACAAACTCTCAATTTGATTACAATGATTTCTATGACACTCTTATGAATATAAACTATTTAGCTTCGAGTGTTCTTGAGCAGCAGACTTCAGTTGAGGATAATATGTCACGATTTCAGTAGCACTGCTTGTCTGCTCTTGCTTAACTTTTAGAGAATATCAGTGAGATGATTTTCTTTTTGCGATGAGGTGTTTCTCTCTGTTTGATCAGATGGTTCAGCTAACCTCTTAATTCTTTGCTTGGACGTATTTATAGGATCAGTGGTCCAACGACAGCTTTTCTGTTTTAGGAAGAGATCAGCTTTCCTAATTCTGATTGTCTTCTTTCCTATTTTGTAAAGCAACGGCTCTTTTATTCTGACGCTAATGGTGGCAGAGATATAGCAGGGTGCGCCGCTCTGTTGTACCTTTGTCAGAATAGGTTGTACTTGTTTTGTCTCGTTGCTTTGAGCTCTTGCTGGATGGTTAGTCCTATGCTGGCTTCCTTCGTTCAACTGGTCGTTCATTAAGTAGATGTCTTTGTTCCACATATGACTATCCAGTAGATGCTTGTCTAGTTGGTGTCCATCCAGTAGGTGTCCATCCGGTTGGTCTCTGTCACCCGGTAGGTGTCTGTCACCCGGTAGGTGTCTATCACCCGGTAGGTGTCTGTCACCCGGTAAGTGTTTGTCCGGTAGAAGTTTGTCATCCGGTAGATGTCCATCCAATTGATGTTTGTCACCCGGTAGGTGTTTGTCCGGTAGATGTCCATCCAGTTGATGTTTGTCACCCGGTAGGTGTCTGTCCGGTAGAAGTTTGTCATCCGGTAGATGTCCATCCAATTGATGTTTGTCACCACCAAAACTTAGAAATATTTTCATAACAATTTCCCCCTTTTTGGTGATGACAAAACTTAGTACTGGAGACTCTTGCTTGATCATCATGAACGGCAACTCCTGTTAAGACTTAGAGACAAACAAAGACTTTTGCAATTTGTTATAATAAATAAGCAGATTACGAGTAGTAATCAAACTGAGACAATGAATCAATATCATTTTTTATAAAATGAATTCTGGTTACAACTTACATGATACATCTTACAAATTACAACAGACATCTTACAAGTCATACAACAGACCTATTTTTACAATCTATCCAAATAGAGAAACATAGCCAGTATGGAATGATCCGAGCTGGCTAGTTTCAGGGTTATTGACAAAGGGCGGGGGAGAGAAAGTGCATACAGAGAAGTTTAGAACAGAGCTAGGCCTAGAAAGAGTCCATTATCTTCAAAGTAGTCCTCTGTTCATTTGGCAAGATCTCTGTCTTCAATGAAAATACTCTATCTCTATCTTCCCCCTTTTTGTCATCAGCACCCAGGCATCTGCGGTTCCAAATTCCAGGCTGGTGGGACGCACCAGGGCTGGTCCAGAAAGCTTAAGCTAGCAGACGTGGGTTAGATAAGTAATCAACCCATGAGGGTTGATTTAGATAAGTAATAAACTCATGAATAGATATTTATGTAGCAATAGTTTCAAGACAAGTAAGAATATTAGTTAAGAGGTGCATGATTGATAATTTGAGTTTGAGACTTGGCAAGCTATTTATAGCGAGAAACTAGCAAGTTGTAGTGTGAAGTGTCATATCATGCAAAAAAAAATTCAGATAAAGATAAATACGAATTGATAGTACTGAATATTTATGAAAAACAGATAATGATAAATACAAAAAGACAATAAAGGTTAGTGTTTGCCCCCAAGCCAATGCGAGGAGTAGTCACGGGTGGAGGGTGGAGTGTCAGCCTGAGTTTGTCGGGAGCTGTGGGACCTTTGCTGAGAGGGAGGCCTCGACCGGCTGGATGCTCCAGCTGCAGTAGATGAGCGTTGAGCTGGATTCTGTTCTCTTTGAGGAGCAGGTCTGCTGGACTCGGGCACTCTTCGAGCAGTTTGAGGTGCAGCTGGTAGACTGTTGCTCAAGTTTTGAATCTGAGAAGCAAAGGCTGCCTGCATAGTTGCCAGTTGATCTGATAAGACTTTCTTGGCGTCTTCTATCTTATCTCCAAGGGCCAGTGAAGTGGCAGTGTGAAGATATTCATTCTGTTGATTGATCTGAAGACGAGCCTGCCCGATCCGAGAGAGTGAGTCCGCAAAGGCATCCACAACAAAAGTCTGAAGCCTGGTCACAGTAGTCGTTAGACTAGTGATGTCCCTATAGACGTGCTGGAATTGAGAGTCAGTGTGCTGCTGGTGACTCCCAAGAATAAGAGTCACAGTGCGCTCTTCCTGTTTAAGCTTGTTGACGTCACTGGCTAATGCAGAGATGGCGTTGGGCAGATGCACCAGTTGATCAGCAATGTTAGGTGGCCCGTCCAGAGGAAGATGCGTAGGAAAGTCAAAGAAATCTTCAGGGGGATCTTGGGCCAGAGATTGATCCAGATCATCTGTTTGAGTCTCTACATTAGTAGTGAAAACTGCGGGAGGTCTCTCAATAGCAGTAGTGGTCAGTACAGCAGTGGCTTCAACAATTGGTGCAGCAAGTGTGTCGGCAGCAATGACAGCCATGCTAGTAACAGCTTGTTCCAGCGCAGCTGCAGACGACTGGGTGTGATCAGCAGAGTGTGAGGAGGACTCACTGGGTTCATTATTACCAGAAGAAATGGTAACTTGATGAATCACAATTTGAATCACTGTGTCAACATTCTCATGATCAAAGACCATCAGTTGGTGCGGTTGATCAGTTGCTGGGCTTGGAGTGGAGAAGATGATAGGATCAGCGGTAGAGGTGATCGCTATGTCAGTATGAACTGTCTCCAAAGTAAGTGAGGCAATCTCCAAGTCAGTAGGAGCAGTTTTGAAAACAGTTGGAGCAGTTGCTGAGTCAGTTGGAGCAGTTGCCAAGTCAGTTGGAGCAGGACTGGCAATTCTTGAAACTGCAGAGCAGGAATGAAGACCAGTTGATATACGGAGATCATGAAGAGCATGCTCAGCCATATCCAGCTTTGGTCCTAAAGCATTCAGAACTGCTCGATCGTGATTCGCTGTTCCAGAATCAATGTTGAATTGTTGAAGGCAGGAATGGACAAGAGCCTGAAGTTCTCCCACATAATTCATCATGCGGAAGAGATCTCTTAGCTTTAAACTCTTTTCAGTATCCAGAACCTGAAGATAAGCCAAGATGAGGTTCTCATCTTCCCGAGCTTGATCAAAAATTGGAGTGAAGTCATCGAAGCGAATATTGAGGCGCGCCTTCACCCATCGATCAAAAATTTCAAGCTGCAGATTCAGCTTGGCTTCGACTTCATCCATTACCATTTGTATCTCATAGGCGACAGGGGTGGTCACCGGTGCCATAAGCTCTTTTCCCTTTCCAGAGGTGGTGTCCTTGGGATGACAGTAAGGACAATTGGACTTTGGTTGCCTGAAGCTGATTGAGCCAGGTGCTTGTTGAGTGCTCATCAGTTTAGAGGATTGTTCAGGTTGAGCCACTGGAGCAGTATTTACCATGGCCAATGAAGCAGCTGAGGCAGTCGGTTCCTCTGGAAGATTTTCAGGAACCGGATCTCTTGTAGTGATGACTGCTGCTGGGACTGCAGAAGAGATGGTATCAGAGGCAGCAGTGACAGTCTTTCTGAGAGCAGGAGGAGCCCCTTTTCTGGTCCTGGGCTTCTTAGGAGGAGGAGGAGAAGACTCAGCTGTTTCAGATATTGTTTGTTCAGAATCGCTAACAACTTGAGTCGATCGTCGCTTTGTCAGACCAATCTCTCTGCCAATCCGTTGCCTGTGAATCTGGAGATATTTGGCAGTGATAAGTCTGCCTGGATGAAGATTGGAGGAGGCCCCCGCCTGAATGTTCTTGCTATCAAAAATACTGCTGAGTGGTAGGGCAAAACTAGATTGTCCCTTTCCTGAAGTGATTAGTCCAGTGAGGACTTGAAACAGAACAACTGACCAGTTGACTTCTAATCCTTTGAAGATGGCGCTCATAACGTCAAACTTCTCAGGGGTGATGATATCAAAAGAGCCAGCTTTGCACAGTAGCCCCTTGGAGATAACATCGGCCAGTTGACGAAAATGGCTCTTCATTAAAACTTTCTTGAATGGAGGACATCTGAGATGATCGTTAGAGTCAGAGAATTTGACGCGCATCTCTTCCCTGACACCACTGGAACGGTGAAGAAATCTGTAAGTCCAGTGGAGGGAAGACACAGGTGAGTGGCAACTTCTTGTTGAGTGATGGTAATCATGTTGTCCAGAAACAGAGGCCACCACGGAATCATCTACAACTTTAGCAGTGGTGAAGAATTCGTGTAGAGCGTCCTTCTAGAATGTTGGAGCCTGGCTAAGGATTACTAGAAGTCCCGATGTATCCAATTTGTGAAAAACTTCCTTCGTATCTTCATCATTGGATGTGGAGATGGAATGAAAATCCACATGAACAGCATTTGTGATGAAACTTGGTTGAGTATTCTTCGACATTTTGGTGAAGATGCAGAAAAGCAGCAAGAATTCTGTAGAGTATGATTTCTGGGAGGGAATTTAGCGCAGTAATTTTTTGAATAGATAAGAGTAAGAAATGAAGTAATGGCGGTTAAATGAAAAATATATGTAACGTCGTACTCTAGATGAGCGGACACATGGGTACGTGGCGGTCATCTAACGATTGAAAAATTTTAACAGATAAATAAAAGTACATGATTGATTTGGGCGGGATTGAAATAATTTATTTTTTTATACAAAAGTGAATTTGAATTCCGACGTTCCAAGCGGTTAATAGTTATAGAAGGTTATTTTTGTCAAAGCATACTTGGCAAAGTCTGCTGGTATGTAGGGTCCGACTGGTAAGGTATCTACTGGTATGTAGAGTCCTACTGGTACGGAAGCACCTACTGCAGCAGGCTATTGTTTTACCAGCTGGCCTTAAATAACCAAGATAAAGTCCTAACTGACATTCCCCCTTAATTCATGCGATTCCTACTGAGTAATTCCCCCTGAATTCATCATCCTTAAATAAAAACAATCATGGATTGATTTCAATTAAACCAAGAATATTTCGAAAGTAGGAAAACTTAGCGTCTGGTAGAGGTTTTGTGAAGATGTCTGATGCCTGTTGTTCGGTAGAAATGTATTCGAGCCGAATTTCTTTCTTCATAACGTGATCTCTGATGAAATGATGACGGATGTCAATATGTTTGGTGCGCGTATGAAGAACCAGGTTGTATGTAATGGCGATAACAGACGTATTGTCACAAAATATGGGTGCCTCAGTGGATTCAATGCCATAGTCTCTTAGTTGTTGTTGAATCCAGAGCAGTTGAGCACAGCAGCTTCCAGCAGCAAGGTATTCTGCCTCTGTAGTGGACGTTGCTATGGATGTCTGCTTCTTGCAACCCCATGAGATTAATCGATCACCAAGAAATTGACAATATCCACTGGTGCTTTTTCTGTCAATTTTGCATCCAGCGTAGTCAGCATATGAATATCCAATAAGGTTAAACGTTGAATCTCTTGGGTACCATAGACCGACATTCTCAGTGCCTTTCAGATATTTGAGGATCCTTTTGACAGCTGTGAAGTGTGACTGCTTGGGATTTGCTTGAAACCGAGCACACATACAAACTGCAA
The DNA here is from genome assembly GCA_907163345.1 of Haberlea rhodopensis. NCBI lineage: Eukaryota > Viridiplantae > Streptophyta > Magnoliopsida > Lamiales > Gesneriaceae > Haberlea > Haberlea rhodopensis. The sequence goes on along the minus strand of CAJQUN010000753.1, from coordinate 80,648 downwards.
ACATGATGTCTGGTCGACTGGCCGTCAAATAAAGTAATGATCCGATAATGCCTCGATACATTGTTACTTCGACTGGTATTCCTGAATTATCCAAGTTGAGTTCGGCAGATGAGCTCATTGGTGTGGCCGCTGCTGAACTTGTACTCATCCCATACTTCTTCAGCAGTTCTTTAGTATATTTAGACTGAGTTATCAGAACTCCTTCGCTGGATTGCTTGACTTGCAATCCTAAGAAAAATGATAATTCTCCCATCATGCTCATCTCAAATTGATCCTGCATAATTTTCGAAAATCTTTCGCAAAGTTTTGAGTTAGTACTGCCGAAAATAATATTGTTAGGATCGGGGTAGTGTTTAGAAGGGGGGGTTGAATAAACACTAGATACAATTTCGATTTCTTTTTCTGGTTAACTGTAAACTGTTAAGTATTACAGTTGCTTCTCAATATCAGGCAAGTTAGTAGACACTTGTTATAGTGCGGAAGACGTCTACAAAACTTGTGAGGAATAAAACTGAAGTACTAAAGCAATAAACAAATAACACGAGAGTTGTTTCTGGAAGTTCGAAGCACAACGCTTCTACGTCTCCCCTTCTTCCTTTGCAGGAAGGATTCACTAGAAGACTTGGTTTACACTTTTACAGTATACAACCTTCTTAGGCACTAACACACTTGGCCTAAACTCCTAGCAATCACACACTTCTTAATCTTTTTGGTTACAATGGATTCTATGACACTCTTTACAGAATACACTTTCTAGCTTTGATAGTTTTTGAGCAGCAGACTTCAATTGAAGATAATCTGTCACAGATTCAGTTTTGCTGTTTGTCTGCTCTTTGCTGAACGTTTGGAATATCAGTCGTATGACTTTAGTGTTTGCTTTGAAGTATATCTCTTAGTTGAAAATCGCTCAGCCCTTCTTCATTCTCTGCTTGGATGTATTTATAGGTTTGGATGACCAACGGTAGCCTTTCTGTATATGGAAGAGATTAGCTTTCCAATTTCATATTGTCTTCTTTCCTATTTTGTAAAGCAACGGCTCTTTTCACTCTGACGGTAATGGTGGCGGAGATATAGCAGGGTGCGCCGCTCTGTTGTACCTTTGTCAGAGAATGTTGTACTGATTTTGTCTCGTTGCTTAGTGCTCTAACTGGAAGCTCAGACTTCTGCTGGTTCTCTTTGTTCAACTGGTCGTTCATCCTCTTATGACAAGTTGATGTCCTTGTACAGTGAGAGACTATTCAGTTGATAGTTGTCCAGTAGATGTCCATCCAGTTTAAGTTTATCCGGTTGATAGCTTGCACTGTTGATGTCTTCATCCGGTTGATGTCTATCTAGTTGATGTCTTATCCTGTTGATGACTTCATCCGGTTGATGTCCATCCAGTTGATGTCCATCCAGTTTATGACTTCATCCGGTTGATGTCCATCCAGTTGATGTCCATCCAGTTTATGACTTCATCCGGTTGATGTCCATCCAGTTGATGTCCATCCAGTTTATGACTTCATCCGGTTGATGTCCATCCAGTTTATGTCCATCCAGTTTATACTTCATCCGGTTGATGTCCATCCAGTTGATGTCCATCCAGTTTATGACTTCATCCGGTTGATGTCCATCCAGTTTATGTCCATCCAGTTTATGACTTATCCAGTTGATGACTTCATCCGGTTGATGTCCATCCAGTTTGAGTCTTGTCCAGTTGGTAGGCATCCAGTTTATGTCTTGTCCAGTTGGTAGGCATCCAGTTTATGTCTTCACCCGGTAGGAGTCTTTTTCCAGTTGGTCTTTAATATCCGGTAGGACTTCATCCAGTTTGTCTTTAATATCCGGTTTGTAATTACCAAAACTTTAGAAATCGTTTTCCCAACAATTTCCCCCTTTTTGGTGATGACAAAACTAAGCAAAGATCTATTTCCAGTTTGAGTAAATAAGATGAGAATCGTGAAATTACTTGAAGACATAATGGAAAAGAAATTTTCATTAAATATAAGCAGATTACAAGTTGTAATCAAACTGGACAATTGAGAGAGATTCATCTTTATTTAAGATGAATTCTAATAACTTGACTAGAATCTAAGACCAATTTAGTTTACATAATTTAGCTGATACATGACAAATCTTTAAACAAGTATTGTAGACCCGAAGAGCTTCGATCCACCTGGTGTCAGAGAGGAAGAGCTCGATCCACCTTATTTCAGAGAGGAAGAGCTCGATCCACCTTGTTTCAGAGAGGACCTAATAAGAATACTCTATCTATGTCGGTCAACCTTGTTTCAGAGAGAAGGTCGGGAAGAGTCATACGTATATTCATCTGGCAGCTTCCATGGTTCATGGATTCACCTAATGAGAATAGTCTATCTATTTCTTCCCCCTTTTTGTCATCAGCCCCCAGACATCTGCTGTTAGTAGTTCCTGACTGATGAGGAGCACCAGAACAGGATCAAAGCGCTGAAGCTTAACAGAGCTGGGTTAGATAAGTAATCAACCCATGAGGGGTTGATTTAGATAAGTAATAAACCCATGAAGCGGAAAAAGATCTAACAGAAAACCAGGGAATTTTGAATAGCTTGAAAGTAAGCATGTTAAGTGAATGTGTGTTCTGTGAACAAACAAGAGTCGCTATTTATAGAAATGAAAAGGTTGCAATTAATGTGAATGTATTTAAGTGGAACAGTAAATACAAAGAAAAAGTCAATAAAAACAGTAAATAGATAAGAGTAATTAAAGGAGGAGTCAGAAAATGATACTATTTGCGCCCGAACCAATGTTTGGAATAGTCGCGTTTTTCGGCAGGCGGTTGGCGTGGACTCCGAGATCTTGGTTGAGCAGTTGGTCTGGACTGAGTGGGTGCTCCAGTTGCAGGGGATGAATGTGCAGCTGAACTTGAAGCTCGCTGCGTTGAGGGAGCAGTTCGGCTGGGTTCAGGTAATCTGCGAATAATTTGAGGAGCTGCAGGCAGACTGTTGCAAATATCTTGAATTTGAGAGGCAAATGCTGCCTGCATATTGGCCAACTGATCGGTCAATGTTTTCTTGGCGTCGTCAATCTTTTCTCCAAGAGCATTGAGGTGGCAGCATGAAGAGATTCATTGTTTTGATTGATCTGAAGACGCGCCTGGCCAATTCTAGTAAAAGCATCCGCCACTGCATTCTCAGCAAATGTTTGAAGTCTGGTGACGGTAGTCGTTAAACTACTTAAGTCCCGGTAGACTTGCTGGAATTGTGAGTCCGTGTGCTGCTGATGAGTGCCTAGAATGAGAGTTGCAGTTCGTTCTTCCTGTTTAAGCTTATGAACATCGCTGGCTAGAGCTGATATGGCAGTGGATAGATTGGCTAGCTGTGCAGCAATGTTCGGAGGCTCGTCCATAGGGTTGGTAAAGACAAAAAAATCTTCAGAAAGCTCTTGAACCATGGACGGATCTGCAGCAATCAGTGGAGCGTCAGTAGTAGGGACAAGAGCGCTGAGGTGAGCATCGTCAACTGCAGCGGATGGCAACATAGAAGCTTCAACAATTTGTGCAGCTGGAGACTCTGAGATAGTGACAGCCAATTGGACAGTTTCTTCATTTGGTGGAGCAGCCAAAGTAGTTGTGGGTTGATCAACCACAGCAGCTGACATCTGGGTGTGATCATTTGAGTGGGAAGACTCGCTAGGTTCATGATTGGCAGAGGATATGGTAACCTGCTGAACCACTGTCTGTATGACTGCATCCACATTGGTGTGATCAACAGCCATTGGCTGGGGCTGTTGATCATTGTGAGAGCTGGGAGGAGAGGAGACGCCGAGAGCAGTTGGAGAGGAGAGTTCTTGAACCGAGGAGGCTACCTCCAAGGCAGTTGGTGCGGCCTCCGCTCCAGGGGAAGTAGTCTCCAGAGCAGTAGAAGTGAGCTCCACAGAAAATGGGACAATCTCCAAATTTGCAATGACGGAGTGTAGATCCTGCTGATCAGGACTGGCAACAGTTTCAGTAGTTGAGCAAGAGTGAATCCCAGTGGATATGCGAGTATCATGAAGAGCAAGCTCAGCCATTTCGAGCTTGGGTCCAAGAGCATTTAGAACAGCTCTATCATGATTCGCTGTTCCTGAATTACCGTCAAATTGTTGAAGGCGAGTTTCAACCAGGGCCTGAAGTTCACCCACATAGATCATCAGGCTGAAAACGTCTCGCAGCTTCAAGCTTGTTTCAGGGTCTGAGATTTGAAGATATGCTAGTATTTTGTTCTCATCTGCCCTAGCCTGATCCAGAATTTGATCAAAATCATCTAATTGAACCTTGACACGGGCTTTTACCCATCGATCGAAAATCTCCAACTGTGGTTGCAGTTTGGCTTCCACTGTATCCATTACCATTTTAATCTCGAAGGCAACAGGAGTGGACACTGGAGCCGTAAGAGATTTTCCTTTTCCAGCAGGGGTGGTCTTGGGATGACAGTATGGGCATAATGACTTGGGTGTCCTGAAGCTGATAGAGCCTGGTGCTTGCTGAGTGCTCACCAGTGCTGACTGAGTGTCAGCTGGAACCACCGAAGGAGCAGGCACCATGGCTAAGGAAGCAGTTGGTTCCTCAGTTGAAGGGATGGCAGGGCTGGGTTCCCTATCAGAATTTACATCTGTAGGACCGGCGGAGGAGATAGTGTCGGAGGCGGCAATGTCTAACTGTCGGGCGGTCTGAGGAGCAGTTTTTCGTGTTCGCGGCTTCTTAGGAGGCGGAGGAGGGGGAGAAGACTCAGCGGATTCCTATACAGTCTGTTCAGAGTCACTGATTACCTGAGTCAAGCGACGCTTTTTCACTCCTCCTTCTCTGCCACTGCGTTGGCGATGAAGCTGAAGATACTTATGAGTGATGAGCCTCCCTGGATGAAGGTGAGAAAGAGCCTCTGTCTTAATGTTTTTGCTCTCAAAAAGACTGCTGAGTGGGAGAGCAAAACCTGATTGACCCTTGCCAGATGCTACCAGACTAGTCAGTATTTGAAATAGCACAGCTGACCAGTTTATCTCCAACCCTTTGCATATAGCGCTCATAACGTCAAACTTCTCAGGGGTAATTATATCAAATGATCATGCCTTACAGAGGAGCCCCTTGGAGATTATGTCCGCCAGTTGTCTATAATGACTCTTCATCAATACTTTCCGGAAAGGAGGACGTGGAAGGCGATGAGTAGATTCCGAGACTGTGAGACGCATCTCTTCTCTTAGTTCTGCCGGAATAGTCGAGAAATCAGTGAGTCCGGTAGAGGGTAGGCACAGGTGAGTGGCAAATTCTGGTTGGGTGATGGTGACTGATTGTCCAGAGACGGATGCCACCACTGTGTTATCCACAACCTTGGCTGTAGCAAAGAACTCTTGTAGTTCGTTCTTGTAAAAGGAAGGGGTCTGGCTCAAGATTACCAGGAGTCCGGAGGTATCCAGCCTTTGTATCAACTCCTTGGTTTCTTCATCAGAGGATGTGGATATTCAATGAAAATCGACGTGAATAGCATTGGTGATAAAACTTGGCTGAACATTCTTCGACATGTTGAGTGAGTAGGAGGAAGAAGCAGCAGCAGTTTGTTAGAGTAAGTTTTCTGAAAGAGAAAAATAATCGCAGTGATTTGTTGGAGAAGAAGAGTAGTGAAACTAAAGGCGGTGAAAAAGGAAGTATATGTAACGTCGTACTGTAGATGAGCGGACATATGTATACGTGGCGATCATCTAACGGTTTAAAAATATTTAACAAATAAATGAAAGAACAGGATTTAGGCGGGAGTGAAATAATTTATTTTTAACCAAAAGTAATTTTGAATTCCGACGTTCATTAGGTTAATAAGTATCGAGGGTTATTTTTGTCAAAGCATATTTGGTAACATCAACTGGTATGTAGGGTTCGACTGGTAGGAAAACATCCACTGGTTGTGGAGTCCTACTGGTTCGGATACACCTACTGCAGCTGACCATTGTATTACTAGCTGAGCTTAAATAACCATGATAGAATTATAACAGAAATTCCCCCTAAATTTATGCACATAAACTAACTAATTCCCCCTGAATTCATTACTCAAAACAAAATAATCAAGAAGTAATTTCAATTAATCCAAGAATATTTCGAAAGTAAGAAAACTTAGCGTCCGGTAGGGGCTTTGTGAAGATGTCTGCTGCCTGTTGTTCTGTAGAAATATACTCCAGCCGAATTTCTTTCTTCATGACATGATCTCTGATAAAATGATGACGAATGTCAATATGTTTAGTACGAGTATGAAGAACTGGATTGTACGTTATGGCAATGGCAGATGTATTGTCACAGAAAATAGGAGCCTCTGTAGACTCAATTCCATAGTCTCTGAGTTGTTGCTGAATCCAGAGCAGTTGGGCACAGCAGCTTCCAGCAGGAAGGTACTCTGCTTCTGCAGTGGAAGTTGCAATGGATGTCTGTTTCTTGCAACCCCATGATATCAATCGATCACCAAGGAATTGACAATACCCACTGGTGCTTTTCCTGTCAATTTTGCATCCAGCATAGTCAGCATCTGAGTATCCGATAAGATTGAAGGTTGAGTCTCTTGGATACCATAGACCGACATTCTCAGTGCCTTTCAAATATTTTAGGATCCTTTTGACTGCAGTGAAGTGCGACTGCTTGGGATTTGCTTGAAACCGGGCGCACATACACACTGCAAACATAATATCTGGTCGGCTGGCTGTCAAATATAGTAAAGATCCGATTATGCCTCGAACATTGTAACTTCGACTGGTATTCCTGAATTATCCAAGTCGAGTTTGGCAGATGAGCTCATTGGTGTAGCAGCAGCTGAGCTGGTACTCATTCCATATTTCTTCAGTAGCTCTTTAGTGTATTTAGACTGATTGATCAGGATTCCTTCACTAGATTGCTTGACTTGCAGTCCTAAGAAAAATGATAGTTCTTCCATCATGCTCATCTCGAACTGGTCCTGCATAATTTTAGAGAATCTTTCGCACAATTTTGAGTTAGTACTTCCGAAAATAATATCATCAACATAAATTTGAACAAGCAGAGTATGGTCTCCCTTTGTAAATTTAAAAAGGGTCTTGTCCACCGTGCCAATAATAAAATTGTGTTCTGTCAAATATTTTGATAAAGTTTCGTACCAGGCACGGGGAGCTTGCTTTAGACCATACAAGGCTTTATTGAGACGGAAAACATGAGATGGCTGCTGATGGTTTTCAAATCCAGGAGGTTGTTCAACATAGACTTCTTCCTGGAGTTTGCCGTTAAGAAATGCACTCTTAACGTCCATCTGATAGACTTTAAAGTCTTTAAACGCAGCAAATGCAAGAAATATGCGAATTGCTTCTAGTCGAGCTACAGGGGCAAAGGTTTCATCGAAATCAATGCCTTCTTCCTGTCTGTAGCCCTGTGCAACTAATCTTGCCTTATTTCTGATTACTGTACCGTTTTCGTCTAATTTATTTCTAAACACCCATTTGGTGCCAATTACTGTGTGATGCTGTGGTCGTGGTACTAGATACCATACTTTGTTTCGCTCAAACTGATTTAGTTCTTCCTGCATTGCTTCTACCCAACTTGGGTCTAATATAGCGTCATCAATCTTATTAGGTTCTATATGAGATATGAATGCAGCATGAAGAAATTCATTAATCATTTGTCCTCTGGTGCGTAGAGGAGCAAGAGGGTTACCGATGACCTGCTCAGGTGGATGATCCTTCTTCCACCGGAGCGAAGGTCCAAGAGGATTGAGTTCTTCAGTTGACTGGATGTGAGTAGGCAAATCAGAGGTTCTGATTGACTCATCTTTCTCATTTGTTCCTTCTGCTGCAGCAGGGGTAGATACTACTGTTTCATTTGAAGCTGGCTGCAGTGCTTGTTGGCCAGCAGACTCTTCTGCTTGAGCTTCAGGAACTTCTGGTTCTAAGGAGCAGTCAGTCCTGCTTCTGTAATCAATCTCATCATCAACATTTTCGTCAATGTAAGTACTTTCCAGTCGATTACTCAAGTTGTTGATTTGTATATCAGATAGTATACAGTCAGTAGGTTCATCAAATTTTACATGCACTGATTCTTCTACATTAAGAGTTCTATTATTAAATACTCTGAATGCCTTACTAACTGTAGAATAGCCAAGGAATATTCCAGCATCAGATTTGGCATCAAAAGCGGTGAGATGAGTCTTTCCATTGTTGTGAATAAAACATTTGCAACCAAACACATGGAAATAGGAAATATTTGGCTTACTGCCATTCCAGATCTCATTGGGGGTTTTATTTGCTCGCTTATTAATCATTGATCTGTTCTGCGTATAACATGCTGTGTTGACAGCTTCTGCCCAAAATCTCTGCGATATTTCTGATTCCGCAAGCATAGTTCGCGCAGCTTCTTTCAAAGTGCGGTTCCTACGCTCAGCAACTCCGTTTTGTTGAGGAGTTCTAGCTGCAGAGTAAGGGTGTTTAATACCAAGGTCATCTAGATATGATTCGAGTGATTGATTGGTGAACTCAGTACCTTTATCACTGCGAATTCTATCTATCCCACACGATTTCTCATTTTGGAGTCTTTTTAGTAATTTGATCAGCTTTGGAGTAGCCTGATCTTTGCCACTTAGGAACAAGACCCACGTGAAACGAGTGTAATCGTCTATTACCACTAGAGTATACTTCATTCCCCCTAGACTTGTTACTGGTATAGGACCAAATAGATCCATATGCAGCAACTCTAGGCACCGAGAAGAAGATTTACTCCCTTTGTTCTTAAAGGAGGATCTGATTTGCTTACCAAGTTGGCATGCTGCACAGATATTGTCTTTTGAGAACTCAATTTGGGGCAGTCCAATAACTAGATCAAGTTTACGCAGACTGGCAATAGTTTTAAAGTTTAAGTGACTCAACCGTTTGTGCCAAAGCCAATTTTTGGATGAATTCAGAGCAGCTAAGCAAGTAGAAGAGATAGGCTGATTAAGATTCCAATCAATTTTATATGTGTTATCATGCCTTCTACCTACAAGTAGTATACTACCATCAATAGATTTGATTGTGCATGAGTGCTAATTGAATTCTACGGAATGACCATTGTCACACAGTTGACTTATGCTAATCAAGTTGTAGCATAGATTTTAAACTAAAAGAATATCTTTAATGATGATGTTACCGTAGATAATCTTACCCTTACCCACGGTTCTACCTTTCGCGTTGTCTCCAAAGGTTATTCTGGGTCCGGTGGAGTCCACCAGTTCAGACAGTAAGCTCGCATTCCCTGTCATATGTCTAGACCACTCGCTGTCCAGAAACCATTCTGAGCTCCGAACTGGATGCATTCTAGTTTCCTGCAATTAAAGCGATAGAATGATTGGTACCCAATCCTACTTGGGTCCTGGTAGGATTAGTCCTTTCGAAACCCACACTTGTATGACCCTGAATGACTTAGGTCGGTGTGTGTTCTGAAATGTGTGTGCATTTATAGATATAGGTGATGATTTTGACTGTGGAGTGTGATAATATGTGTATGCATGTGCTTTTGGTTTGTAGTTCCTGTTATTTAGCATATACCTCTTCTGGACAGGTTTACAGTTGTAGTACCAGTTGGGTTTAACCTCTCTAGCTGCTCGACCAGTGGGTTTAAGTTCATTTCTGAACTTTTGCCTCGGTTTAGCCTCGTTGAGTGGTTCTACATAACCGATACCTCTGTGCTGTGCCTGTTCCTTGATGAGTGTTGCTTTAACAGGTTCTTTAACCAGTTCGTAAGGGTCATATACTGTGCTAGATCTTACAAAGTTCATTGATTGAACCTTGCCTTTTGTTAGACACAGTTGAGGTTCATTATCAGATGAACTGCTGTCATTGCTATTATAGCCTATGCCTGTTAAATCACCAGCAAGCCTTATAGACTCAAGCATTTCATCCTTTCTGGTAGTCGACGCATTCCAAGTGCTAACCAGTTTGCTAAGTTTCTGGTAAGCTTTCTTGGCTTCATCTCTTTCCTTCACTAGGAGACTGGCTGTTTCCCTTAGGCAGTTCAACTCCCTTGATTGTTCACAATCAAGCTTGTTTTCATGCGTTTCAGTTTGGGTTGTATGCTCAGTCTTATAGCTTTCAAAAGATTCATATAGCGCCCGATACTCATTTATCATGTCCTGCAATGCATTGGTGAGTTCACTATGTGTAAATTCAGATAGGTTTGATTCATGTACCTCATTTTCATTATTTGCCATTAAGCAGTGGACTTCCTCGTCTTCACTCTCGCTGGATGAGCTAGTTAACTCTTCTGATTCTGATTCAGAATCAGCCCATTTGCTCTTACTTTCTTCTGCCATCAAGACCTTTTGATCTCTGTCCTTTTTGGATGATCTTCTGGTTTCTTTGGATTTTCTGTAATCCTTGGATCCTCTTTTGTGATCATCCTTCTTGGGTTTAGGACAGTCCGCAATGAAGTGCCCTGGTTTGAGGCAGTTGAAGCATACTCGCTCTTCTTCTTCTGAATTTCCTTTGGAACTCTGCCTCCGAGGATATGATTGATAAGATCTCTGATTCTTCTTCATGAATTTCCCAAATTTCTTTACAAACATTGCCATAGCATCATTACACATCTTTTCTGGAGTCATTTCTGTAGGAGTGGGCAGAGACTCCGATGCAGTGAGAGCTTTTGTTGGTTGACTGGTACTTGGTTCATCTTCAACCCGAATGCCTAATTCGAATTCATAGGCTTTTAAATCAGCAAACAGATCATGTAGATCTATTTTGTTGATGTCCTTCGATTCTCTCATAGGAATGGTCTTGACATCCCATTCTCTTGGTAGACCTCTCATTACTTTGAGAGTGACTTCTCTGTTGGGTAATTCCTTACCCAGACTGTTTAGTTCATTGATTATTCCAGTCACTCTTTCATCGTACTCGTTGAGAGTTTCTCCATTTATCATTTTGATATGCTCAAACTTCTGTAAAGCCACAATAAGCTTGTTTTCTTTGGTTTGATCATTTCCTTCACAGAGTTGAGCAATCTTCTCCCAGATTTCTTTGGCTGTAGGGCACATCTTTATTTTGTTGAACATATTTTTGTCCAAAGTTTTGAACAGAATGTCCTTAGCAACGTTGTCTAGATTTGCTTTTTTCTTGTCTTCATTTGACCATTGAGATCTTTCCTTTTCTACCATTTGTGGATCACCACTTGTGATAGAGGCAGCTGTATTGATTTTCATGATCTTCAAAGGTCCTTCAGTGATTACATACCACATATCATCATCTTGAGCACTTAGATGTGCTTGCATACGGATCCTCCAGTCATCATATTCGTCTTTCTTGAACATTGGAATCTTGCTGAATGAGGCCATCAGTTTTTGGTAAATGATAATTTCTCAAGATTGAGAAGACCTAGGCTCTGATACCACTTGTTAGGATCGGGGTAGTGTTTAGAAGGGGGGGGGGGGGGGGGGGTTGAATAAACACTAGATACAATTTCGATTTCTTTTTCTGGTTAACTGTAAACTGTTAAGTATTACAGTTGCTTCTCAATATCCGGCAAGTTAGTAGACACTTGTTATAGTGCGGAAGACGTCTACAAAACATGTGAGGAATAAAACTGAAGTACTAAAGCAATAAACAAATAACACGAGAGTTGTTTCTGGAAGTTCGAAGCACAACGCTTCTACGTCTCCCCTTCTTCCTTTGCAGGAAGGATTCACTAGAAGACTTGGTTTCCACTTTTACAGTATACAACCTTCTTAGGCACTAACACACTTGGCCTAAACTCCTAGCAATCACACACTTCTTAATCTTTTTGGTTACAATGGATTCTATGACACTCTTTACAGAATACACTTTCTAGCTTTGAGAGTTTTTGAGCAGCAGACTTCAATTGAAGATAATCTGTCACAGATTCAGTTTTGCTGTTTGTCTGCTCTTTGCTGAACGTTTGGAATATCAGTCGTATGACTTTAGTGTTTGCTTTGAAGTATATCTCTTAGTTGAAAATCGCTCAGCCCTTCTTCATTCTCTGCTTGGATGTATTTATAGGTTTGGATGACCAACGGTAGCCTTTCTGTATATGGAAGAGATTAGCTTTCCAATTTCATATTGTCTTCTTTCCTATTTTGTAAAGCAACGGCTCTTTTCACTCTGACGGTAATGGTGGCGGAGATATAGCAGGGTGCGTCGCTCTGTTGTACCTTTGTCAGAGAATGTTGTACTGATTTTGTCTCGTTGCTTAGTGCTCTAACTGGAAGCTCAGACTTCTGCTGGTTCTCTTTGTTCAACTGGTCGTTCATCCTCTTATGACCAGTTGATGTCCTTGTACAGTGAGAGACTATTCAGTTGATAGTTGTCCAGTAGATGTCCATCCAGTTTAAGTTTATCCGATTGATAGCTTGCACTGTTGATGTCTTCATCCGGTTGATGTCTATCTAGTTGATGTCTTATCCTGTTGATGACTTCATCCGGTTGATGTCCATCCAGTTGATGTCCATCCAGTTTATGACTTCACCCGGTTGATGTCCATCCAGTTGATGTCCATCCAGTTTATGACTTCATCCGGTTGATGTCCATCCAGTTGATGTCCATCCAGTTTATGACTTCATCCGGTTGATGTCCATCCAGTTTATGTCCATCCAGTTTATGACTTCATCCGGTTGATGTCCATCCAGTTGATGTCCATCCAGTTTATGACTTCATCCGGTTGATGTCCATCCAGTTTATGTCCATCCAGTTTATGACTTATCCAGTTGATGACTTCATCCGGTTGATGTCCATCCAGTTTGAGTCTTGTCCAGTTGGTAGGCATCCAGTTTATGTCTTGTCCAGTTGGTAGGCATCCAGTTTATGTCTTCACCCGGTAGGAGTCTTTTTCCAGTTGGTCTTTAATATCCGGTAGGACTTCATCCAGTTTGTCTTTAATATCCGGTTTGTAATTACCAAAACTTTAGAAATCGTTTTCCCAACAAATATCATCAACATTTATTTGAACAAGCAGAGTATGATCACCCTTTGTGAATTTGAAAAGGGTCTTGTCCACCGTGCCAATGGTAAAGTTATGCTCAATCAAATATTTTGACAGAGTTTCATACCATGCACGGGGAGCTTGCTTCAGACCCCACAAAGCTTTGTTGAGACGAAAAACATAAGAAGGCTGCTGATGGCTTTCAAATCCAGGAGGTTGCTCAACGTAAACTTCTTCCTGGAGTTTGCCGTTAAGAAACGCACTCTTAACATCCATCTGATAGACTTTAAAGTCTTTAAAAGCAGCAAATGCGAGAAATATGTGAATGGGTTCTAATCGAGCTACAGGGGCAAAGGTTTCATCAAAATCAATGCCTTCTTCCTGTCTGTAGCCCTGTGCGACTAATCTTACTTTATTCCTGATAACTACACCATTTTCATCTAATTTATTTCTAAATACCCATTTGGTACCTATTATGGTGTGATGATGTGGTCGTGGTACTAAATACCATACTTTGTTTCGCTCAAACTGATTTAGTTCTTCTTGCATTGCTTCTACCCAGCTTGGGTCTAACATAGCATCATCAATCTTCTTAGGTTCTATGTGAGATATGAATGCAACATGAAGAAATTCATTAATCAGTTGTCCTCTGGTGCGTAGAGGAGCTACAGGGTTACCTATGACCTGCTCGGGAGGATGATCCTTCATCCACCGGAGCGGAGGTCCAAGAGGGTTGAGCTCTTCATTTGACTGAATATGAGTGGGTAGCTCAGAAGATCTGATTGAAGCATCTTTTTCGTTAGTTCCTTCTACTGCAGGAGTATGCACAACAGTGTCATTGTCGGCTGGATGCAGTGCTTGTTGACCAGCAGTCTCCTAGGCTTGAGCTTCAGGAACTTCTGGTTCTATGGAGCAGTCAGTTCTGCTTCTGTAATTTATCTCATCATCAACATTTTCATCAAAATATGTGCTTTTTAGTCGATTGCTCAAGTTGTGATTTCCAAGTTAGATACCGTACAGTCAGTAGGTTCATCAAATTTCACATGCACAGATTCTTCTACAGTAAGAGTTCTATTATTGAATACTCTGAAGGCTTTACAAACAGTAGAATATCCAAGAAATATTCCAGCATCAGATTTGGCATCAAAAGCGGTGAGATGAGTCTTTCCATTGTTGTGAATAAAACATTTGCAACCAAACACATGGAAATAAGAAATATTTGGCTTACTGCCATTCCAGATCTCATAAGGGGGGTTTTATTTGCTTCGCTTATTAATCATTGATCTGTTCTGCGTATAACATGTTGTGTTGACAGCTTCTGCCCAAAATCTCTGTGATATATCTGATTCTGCAAGCATAGTTCGCGCAGCTTCTTTCAAAGTGCGGTTCCTACGCTCACCAACTCCGTTTTGTTGAGGAGTTCTTGCAGCAGAGTATTCGTGTTTAATACCAAGGTCATCTAGATATGATTCGAGTGACTGATTGGTAAACTCGGTACCTTTATCACTACGAATTCGATCTATCCCACACGATGTCTCATTTTGGAGTCTTTTCAATAGTTTGATCAGCTTTGGAGTAGCCTGATCTTTGCCACTCGGAAACAGGACCCATGTAAAACGAGTGTAATCATCTATTAACACTAGGGTATACTTCATTCCCCCTAGACTTGTTACTGGTATTGGACCAAATAGATATGCAGCAACTCTAGGCACCGAGAAGAAGATTTACTCCATTTGTTCTTAAAGGAGTATCTTATTTGCTTACCAAGCTGGCATGCTGCACAGATCTTGTCTTTTGAGAACTTAATTTGAGGCAGTCCAATGACTAGATCAAGTTTACGCAGACTGACAATAGTTTTATAGTTTAAGTGACTCAATCGTTTGTGCCAAAGCCAATTTTTGGAAGTATTCAAGGCAGCAAAGCAAGAAGAGGAGGTAGGCTGATTAAGATTCCAATCAATTTTATATGTGTTATCATGCTTTCTACCTACAAGTAATACACTGCCATCAGTAGATTTGATTGTGCATGAGTGCTGGTTGAATTCTACAGAGTGACCATTGTCACATAGTTGACTTATGCTAATCAAGTATAACATAGATTTTCAACCAACAGTATATCTTTAATAATAATGTTACCGTAGATAATCTTACCCTTACCCACGGTTCTACCTTTCGCGTTGTCTCCAAAAGTTATTCTAGGTCCGGTGGTGTCCACCAATTCAGACAATAAGCATGCATTCCCTGTCATATGTCTAGAACATCCGCTGTCCAGAAACCACTCTGAGCTCCGAACTTGATGAATTCTAGCTTTCTGCAATTTAAGCGATAATATGATTGGTACCCAATCTTACTTGGGTCCAGACAGGATTAGTCTTTTCGGGACCCACACTTGTATAACCCTGAATTGTTTGGGTCTGTGTGTGTCCTGAAACGTGTGTGCATTATATGATAAGGATGTTCTTGAGTGATATGTGCGATACTGAGTGTATGCGTGTTGTTTGGGTTTTTGATTTCTGTTTGGAAGCATATATCTCTTTTGGACAGGCATACAGTTATAATAGCAGTTGGTTTTTACCTCTCGAGCGGCCTGACCAGTGGGTTTATGTTCATTTCTAAACTTTTGCCCCGGTCTAGCTTTCTCTTTTGGCTCAACATAACCGATACCTTTGTGTGATGCCCGTTCCTTGATGAGTATTGGCTCAACAGATTCCTTAACCAACTCACTTGGTTCATATATTGTGCTTGATTTCACAAAATTCATTGTTTGAATCTTGTTCCTATCTAGACACACTTGAGATTTGATGCCGAATGAATTACTATCATTGTTAGTGTAGCCTATGCCGATAAGATCACCAGCAAGCCTTATTGACTCAAGCATTTCATCTTTTCTGGCAGTAGATGCATTCCATGTGCGAACCAGCTTACTGTGTTTATGGTGTGCACATGTTGCTTCATCCCTTTCTTTCTCGAGCCGACTTACTTTATCCTTTAAGCTTTTCAACTCATTTGATTGTTCACAATCACATTCGTTGTTCTGCTGTTCTGTTGGGACTAGTTGTTCAGTCTTGTAATTCTCGAAGGATTCATACAACATCTGATACTCATTTATCATGTCCTGTAATGCATTCGTGAGCTCATTATGTGTAAATTCAGAAAGATTAGGATCATTTACCTCACAGTCATCGTTGGCCATTAGACAATGAACTTCTTCATCTTCACTGTCACTGGATGAGCTGGAAGACTTTTCTGATTCTGACTCTGAGTCAGCCCATTTGTTCTTGTTTTCTTCCGCCACCAGTACTTTCTGTTCTTTGTCCCTTCTGGATGATCTTCTATTCTCCATTGACTTTCTATAATCCTTGGATCCTCTCTTTTGATCATCCTTCTTCGGTTTAGGACAGTCAGCGATAAAATTTCATGGCTTAAGACAGTTGAAGCATACTCGATCATCTTCATCTGATCTATTTTTGAAGTTCTGTTTTCTTGGGTAAGACTGATAGGTATTTTGGCTCTTCTTCATAAACTTTCCAAATTTTTTGACAAACAGCACCATTGCATCGTTGCATATTTCTTCAAGGGTCATCTCTGTTGTGATAGGTAGAGCTTCAGATGCAGTTAGAGCTTTGGTTGGTTGATTGGTGCTGGGTTCATCTTCAATCCGAATACCTAGTTCAAACTCATATGCTTTTAAGTCAGCAAATAAGTCATGTAGATCTATCTTATTTAGATCTTTGGATTCTCTCATAGCAATCGTTTTTACATCCCATTCTCTTGGGAGACCTCTCATGACCTTTAGAGTGATTTCCCTGTTGGATAGATATTTACCAAGGCTATTGAGTTCATTTATGATTCCGGTTACTCTCTCATCATATTCGCTGAGAGTTTCTCCGGACATCATTTTGATATTTTCAAACTTCTGTAGGGCAACAGTGAGCTTGTTTTCCTTGGTTTGATCATTTCCTTCGCATAGCTGAGCAATCTTTTCCCAGATGTCCTTTGCAGTGTGACACATTTTGATCTTGTTGAACATATTTTTGTCCAGAGTTTTGAACAGTATTTCTTTCGCCACATTGTCCAGATTTGCCTTTTTCTTTTCTTCATTTGTCCAGAAGGATCTGTCCTTCTCGACCATCTGAGGTTCACCACCAGTAATGGCAGCTGTTGTATTGACTTTTAAAATCTTCATTGGTCCATCAGTGATGATGAACCACATGTCATCGTCTTGGGCACTTAGATGTGCTTGCATACGAATTCTCCAATCATCATATTCATCCTTCTTGAACATTGGAATCTTGCTGAATGAGGCCATCAGTTTTTGGTAATTTCTCAAGTTGAGAAGACCTATGCTCTGATACCACTTGTTATGATCGAGGTAGTGTTTAGAAGGGGGGGTTGAATTAACACTAGGTTCAATTTCGATTTTGCTCTGGTTTGCTGCAGACTGTTAAGTACTGCAGTAGCTTCTCAATATATAGCAAGTCAGCAGACACTGAATATAGTGCGGAAGACGTCTGCTGGACTTGTGAGGGATAAAAACTGAATGGTAAATAAGCAGCAAGTAAATGACACAAGTATGTTTCTGGAAGTTCGAAGCACAACGCTTCTACGTCTCCCCTTCTTCCTTTGCAGGAAGGTTACACTAAAAGACTTGGTTTACACTTTACAGTATACAACCTTTTTAGGCACTCACACAGCTTGGCCTAAACTCCTAGCAATCACAAACTCTCAATTTGATTACAATGATTTCTATGACACTCTTATGAATATAAACTATTTAGCTTCGAATGTTCTTGAGCAGCAGACTTCAGTTGAGGATAATCTGTCACGATTTCAGTAGCACTGCTTGTCTGCTCTTGCTTAACTTTTTAGAGAATATCAGTGAGATGATTTTCTTTTTGCGATGAGGTGTTTCTCTCTTTTGATCAGATGGTTCAGCTAACCTCTTCATTCTTTGCTTGGACGTATTTATAGGATCAGTGGTCCAACGGTAGCTTTTCTGTTTTAGGAAGAGATCAGCTTTCCTAATTCTGATTGTCTTCTTTCCTATTTTGTAAAGCAACGGCTCTTTTATTCTGACGCTAATGGTGGCGGAGATATAGCAGGGTGCGCCGCTCTGTTGTACCTTTGTCAGAATAGGTTGTACTTGTTTTGTCTCGTTGCTTTGAGCTCTTGATGGATGGTTAGTCCTATGCTGGCTTTCTTCGTTCAACTGGTCGTTCATTCAGTAGATGTCTTTGTTCAATATATGACTATCCAGTAGATGCTTTTCCAGTTGGTGTCCATCCAGTAGTGTTAGTTACGGATTTTAAAGATGACAAAACATATCAGACCGGATCGAGAGAAATCATACTGACCAGATCGATCGCTCAAAACAGATCAAGCTGATATGGTATATCGCAAAACAGAACGGATCGATGGAAATCAGCCTGACCAGATCGAAGCTTCAGATCGATCTCAACTTCTATCAGATCAGAGCAGTCAAGGCTGAATAAGATTGGTTCTTCAGACGAATCATTAACGGCTATTTATTGAAGCATTTAATGTTGCAATTAATGCTGAAAAAGACCAAGGACTGAAGATTACCATAAAAGGTAAGAAGACAAAGAAGAGCCTACCTGACAGTCGCCGAAAGCATGAACCAGAACGGCAAGTACCCTAAAGAAGAAGACTGCAGCTTACTCAGAGTTTAAGCAGAGTCAAGAGTTGCACATTAAGGGAAATAATGTCGTTGGTACATGCAACTATAAAAGGATGTAACAGAAGAGCTCAAGAGAGAGTCTGATTAATCGAAAAACGCACAAGAAAGCAAAACAGCACAAGCTTACAAGCTCAGACTTTCTCGAGCTGAAAATCTTCATAAGCACAAGTATATTGTAATATTTGATCATTTAGGATCATTGTGTGCATAGACTAAAGTCTATCTTGTGTATTCTATATTGAAATATAGAAGTGAGAAACAATTGTAACTGTCAGACAGAGTGTGTCTGAACAGATCGAGAAACTAGGAGTTTTCAGTCTGGTAGTGAGGTAAACCCAGCTGAATCGGGTTTGTACAACAGGATTGTATAAATCAAAGTCTTCTAGTGGAATCCTTCCTTAATTGGAAGAAGGGGAGACGTAGAAGGATTACACCACCTTCGAACTTCCAGAAACATATTCTGTCTTTTATCATTCTGCACTCGTTCTACTTTCAAGCCATCAAGCCGTTCTTACTAATCTAAGAACAGACCGTTCCGCACTAAAATTTTCAGTGGTCTGTTCTGCGAAAGAATTGATTAAGTAATAGATTTCTTTCACTAATCCGAATGAAATCACAAGGGATTAATTTTTAATAGGAGTGTTCATTCACCCCCCCCCCCCCCCCTCTAAACACTCCAGACCGATCCTAGGTATCAGAGCAGGTCGTCTTAATCATCACAAAGACACTTGAGCTGATGGCATCATTCAACAAAATTCTTATGTTCTCAAAAGAAGACTATGATGACTGGAGAATCAGAATGCAAGCTCATCTGGCAGCACAAGGTGACGATATGTGGTTCGTCATCACTGACCAATGAAGATTCTGAAAGTCAATACAACAGCCTCCATTACTGGTGGTGAACCCCAAATTGTCGAGAAGGACAGATCCCTCTGGACGAATGAAGAAAGAAAGAAAGCAAATCTGGACAACGTTGCCAAAGACATCCTGTTCAAGACATTGGACAAGAATATATTCAGTAAAATCAAAATGTACTCTACTGCCAAAGAAATTTGGGAGAAGATAGCACAGCTATGTGAAGGGAACGACCAGACCAAGGAGAACAAGCTGATTGTTGCTCTTCAAAGATTTGAGAGCATAAAGATGAAGATTGGAGAAACTCTAAACGAGTTTGATGAAAGAGTTACTGGTATTATCAATGAACTGAATGGTCTGGGCAAGGAATACTCAAACAGAGAGATCGCTCTGAAAGTAATGAGAGCCCTGCCAAAAGAATTGGATGTTAAGACCATTGCAATGAGGGAGTCCAAAGATCTGAACAAAGTTGAACTTCATGATCTGTTTGCAGATCTTAAGGCATATGAGTTCGAACTGATCACCAGAGGTGAAGCAGAGCCATTCATCTCCCAACCAAACAAAGCACTGGCAGCCATTACAGACCAGACCACCCCCTCAACAGATCGATCTATCGAACAGATAAGCAATGATGCTATGTCATTATTCATCAAGAAATTTGGTAAATTTATGTCTAAGAATAAAAGGAACTTTAAACCTTCTCATCATTATAAATCTAGAAAGGACGATGCTATTAATGATCAGGCTTGCTACAAGGCTTGCTACAATTGTGGTAAGACAAGACATTTCATTGCAGATTGCACCAGACCGAAGAAAGAAGAACGAAAAGAAAGGCATCGTGATGACAAGAAAAAGAAGCACTACAAAGACCGCAAAAATCATGGGGAGTCCCAAAAGTTCCTAGTGGCAGAGGAAGGAAACAGCAAGTGGGCTCAGACTGATTCAGATTCAGAAAGCTCCGAATATTCTTCCAGCGAAAGCGAAGAAGATATTCAATGTCTAATGGCAGAAGAAGATATGAGTCAAACAGACGAGGTATTCGATCTTGACTCAAATGATTTTACACGTGAAGAGCTTATGTCCGCACTGCAAGACATGGCTAATGATTATAGAATCTTAGCTGAATCATTTGAGAAAACCAAAGCTAAAGCCAATGATCAAATGGATGAGCACATCAAACCAAGCTGCTCTGAGCTAGGTGAGTGCAATAATCTACAGATCGAGCTGAATAAGCTAAAAATCTCTTACGATTAGCTCCATGAAGAAAATAAGAGAATTAGCACACAAAATGCTAAGCTTTCTCATATCTTCAAAACATGGACAAAATCAAGAGCATCATTGGAAGAATTGCAAGATGTACAAAGAAATGTCGGTGATGTCACCGGCATAGGCTTTGATATCAAAGACTGCACCAAAGATGAATCTGAACTGTTGCTGGTAAAAAAAAAAATCAAACAAATGACATTTGTTAAATCCAGCACAGTATATGAAACTGATTCACCTACGATTCAAACGGGAGTCTCCTTCGGGGATCAAGGCTTGAGAAGAGGAATTGGGTATGTTAGCCAAGCCAAAGAAAAGGCACCAGCAAGCTTTGTGTCTATCAGACCAAATCTAAAGGTGCAGGATCTAAGGCAACGAAGACCATCCAATTACCTTAACTCAAACCAGTTCAACGAAGATATAGACTACCTTATAAGAATCAAAGGTTTCCATATCGCACACATTATCACACACAACATCGAAACAGATCAGCTCACAGCACACCAGACACACACAAGCCATTAAAGCTGATACAGGTGTGGGTTCCCAAAGGGCTAATCCGTTCTGGACCCAAGTAGGATTGGGTACCAACAATAATTATATTTGGTGACAGGTACCGAAGAATCTTGTATCAGACTGTTACTTAGACAGCGGGTGTTCTCGTCACATGACTGGAGACGTCGAGCTGCTGACTGAAGTCACAGAATGTACTGGACCAAAAATCATCTTCGGGGATAACTCAAAGGGTAAGACCGTGGGCAAGGGTAAGATTGTCCATGATAACATTACTATCAATGATGTGCTACTAGTTGAAATCTAGGCTATAATCTGATTAGTATAAGTCAACTATGTGATAATGGTTATGCTGTAGAATTTCACAAACACGCTTGCACTGTTAAATCGTCAGACGGTATGACCATGCTTGTAGGAATCAGAAATGGAAATACATATAAGATTAACTGGAACTTTGCTCAACCTGATAATCCTACTTGCTTCATCGCTAATAATGATAATAAACACTGGCTATGGCATAAACGCTTGAATCATCTCAACTTTAAGACTATATCTAGCCTGTGTAAACATGATTTAGTTGTCGGTCTGCCCAAGATCGACTTTGCTAAGGATAGATCTGTGAAGCGTGCCAAATGGGCAAACAGATCAGATCATCCTTCAAAAACAAGAATGCCAAATCCTCCTCACGCTGCTTAGAACTATTGCATATGGACTTGTTTGGTCCTATACCAATAACAAGTTTAGGGGGAATGCGGTACACTCTTGTTGTTATTGATGATTACTCACATTTTACTTGGACTATATTTTTGAGCAGTAAAGATCAGACCGGTCCGAAATTGATCAAGCTGCTGAAGCGCACTCAGAATGAGAAATCATCAAGCATTGACAGGATTCGAAGTGACAAAGGCACTGAATTTTCAAATTAGAATCTTGAATCCTTTCTAGAAGATCAAGGAATTAAGCATGAATTTTCAGCCGCCCGAACTCCCCAGCAAAATGGAGTTGCAGAACGAAGGAACAGAACGCTTAAAGAGGCAGCAAGGACAATGCTTGCTGATTCTGGAATTTCGCAAAAGTTCTGGGCAGAAGTTGTAAATACTGCATGCTACACTCAAAATCGGTCTATGATTAACAAGAAGTTGAATCTTACTCCATATGAAATATGGACTGGTAACAGACCGTCTATCTCTCACCTTCATGTATTTGGTTGCAAATGCTTCGTTCACAATAATGGTAAGAATCATCTTACAGCATTTGAAGCTAAATCAGATAATGGGATATTTTTAGGATATTCATCTAATAGCAAAGCTTTTCGCGTTTTCAATAATCGCACTTTAACTGTAGAAGAATCTGTTCATGTAGTTTTTGATGAATCTTTATGTATTGAGGGTAGCAAGGAATCAATTCAAAATCAGATGGAAAATATCCATCTCGAAGCTAACAGTGATGATGAGATTGTAGATAACAGGTCAAGAGACAATCCACCGGAACCTGAAGTACCAGACAGACCGGATCATGGCAATGAAGCTCCTTCAGATCGAGCCAATCCGGATGTTCCTCACTCTAATATTAAATCAGATGCTGATAATGCCGCTACTACTCATCCGTCTGGACCAGACAATCCAGAATCGAGTTATCGATGGACAAAGAGGCATCCACCTGATCTAGTAGTTGGAAGTCCTTCTGCACCGATTAGAACTAGAGGACAGATGATGGATGAATTCACTCATGCTGCTTTCATATCAAATCTGGAACCTAAAAAGATTGATGAAGCTTTGACTGATTTCAACTGGATTAAAGCCATGCAAGAAGAGCTTAATCAATTTGAACAAAATCAATTTTGGAGTCTAACCCCCAGGCCAAGCGATCTGCCTGTTATTGGAACCAGATGGGTGTTCAGAAACAAGCTAGACGCAGATGGAGTTGTGGTTACAAACAAAGCCAGACTGGTGGCACAAGGATTCCGACAAGAAGAAGGATTCGATGAATCTTTTGCACCAGTCGCCAGACTTGAAGCAATCCGAATATTTCTTGCTTATGCTGCTTTTAAAGACTTCAAGGTATATCAAATGGACGTTAAGAGTGCATTTCTTAATGGTAAGCTTCAGGAGGAAGTCTACATTGAGCAACCTCCTGGATTTCAGAACCACTCATTTCCAAATCATGTATATCTACTGAATAAAGCAGTATATGGTCTGAAACAAGCCCCAAGAGCCTGGTATGATACTCTGTCTCAATTTCTGCTGAACCATGATTTTCAGATCGTCTCAGTGGATAAAACTCTATTTAAATTTATTAAGGGGGAACATACTTTGTTAGTTCAAATTTATGTTGACGATATCATTTTTGGGTCAACTAACCCCAAATTATGCGAGAAATTCTCTAAGTTAATGCAGGGACAGTTTGAGATGAGTATGATGGGAGAACTTTCATTCTTTCTGGGTCTCCAAGTCAAACAGCTCAGCAATGGCATTTTCATAAATCAAACCAAGTATACCAAAGAGCTACTCAAGAGATTCGGAATGGAAACGTGTTCAATTGCATCAACTCCAATGAGTCCTACAATCAAGTTAGATAAAGACGAAGGGGGAACAGCAGTTGAAGTATCTATGTATCGAGGACTGATCGGATCACTCTTGTATCTTACAGCGAGCCGGCCTGATATTATGTTCTCAGTCTGTATGTGCGCTAGATTTCAGTCAGAACCAAAGCAATCACACTTTATTGCTGCTAAGCGTATTCTGAAATACTTGAAAGGATCTCAGAACGTAGGTCTTTGGTACTCCAAAGATTCAAACTTCAGCTTAATCGGATATTCAGACGCTGACTATGCTGGATGTAAGATTGATCGCAAAAGCACCAGTGGAACATGTCAATTCTTGGGTGAAAGTTGATCTCTTGGTTTAGCAAGAAGCAAACATCTATTGCCACATCTACAGCTGAAGCAGAATATCTTGCCGCTGGAAGCTGTTGCGCTCAGATGCTCTGGATTCAACACCAGCTCAAAGACTATGACATTCAAGCTGTTGAATCTCCGATATTTTGTGACAGCACAAGTGCAATTGCTATAAAACGTATAATCCAGTTTTGCACTCTCGAACAAAGCACATTGATATAAGACATCATTTTATTCGAGATCATGTTGGCAAAAAGGAAATTCGGATCGAGCATATTTCAACAGAACAGCAAGCAGCAGATATCTTCACCAAACCACTTCCTGAGGCTAAGTTTAATTATTTTCGTCAAATTCTTGGTTTAATAGACTTATCTTGGTTTTTTAGAGGTATCTTTCTTGTCGCTTTTAAAGATTATATGCTGGCACAGATCGATAATACAATGATCAGAACGACACAGACCGGTCCGAACTTTCAGACCGATCTATGTCAAATCTGATGTTATCCTATGATCTGTCTGGTCAACAAATCTTTAAATAAAATAATTGTTTAAAACATCCCGGACTGATCGCAATTTTAACCGCCTTATATCTCCTTCATCCTGACCGTTTATTTTGAATTATTTAATTATCAGTCTTCGAGATAAAGACACGTGTCTTCTCTCTCTTATTTAGTGGGCTGAACATTTCATTTTCATTCACTTTTTACGAATTACCGTTGTCTGCTCCCTAAATCTCTCATTTTTTATCAAACTCTTTGTATTTTTTCCATTACACTCAAATGGCTACTATCACTCACAACTCTCTTTCTGTTGAGTTCCATGATATCTACAGGGCTGAAGATCCCGAAATGGTCTCTATATTCAAGTCCTTAGGATCTTCTGGTTTAAGGAATTTTCTGGAATGTGGCACGGTGGTTTACGAGTCGAAGATTCGAGAACTGTTCGCCAATGCTGTATCACAGAAGACATTCATCTCCACCACCGTAAAGGGCAGATCTTTTGAAATCTCTCCGTCGACGTTGGCAAATACCTTTCGTCTTCCCACCTCCGGACTGACTGAGTTTGGCCAGATTCCTCAAGCTTCCCTCACGGATCTTCAGGGGAAGGTATCCATCTTTGGCCACCGCCTGCAGCCTTCATTCAAGAAGAAGGAAATGTTTTTTTCATTTCCAGGTGTTATGCGAGATTGTTGGCAAGCCATTATTGGGCAAAGCCGGAAGCTATGATGTTGTTACTGCTGAGAAGTTCCGGGCCATGGCTGCTATTCACTCAGGGCAGAAGATGAATTGGTCTGCAATTTTATTTGGAGTCTTGCTTGAGACAGTCATCGCCTCCAAACAGGCTGTCTGTTTTGCTGTTCCTTTAAGCAAACTACTGGAGACGCTGGACATCGAGCTGGGGAACCCGTTTGCTCTAAGTCCGTTTAAAATTCTAAACTCCAAGGGATTGGCTCTCCTGAAGTCCAAGAGTGCTCCACCCACTCCTACCGTTCTGGTGGCTGTCAAGATTGAGAAAGGAGAAGAACAGGCTGCTGCTCGAAGACCTCGAGTCAAGCGCAAATTGACCATTCAGACTGACTCTGAGGAAACGCAGTCTGCTCCTTCATCTCCAGCCAAGCCTCCCAAAAAGCCAAGAACCCAGATCACCAAGCCAATCAAAACCCTACCTCTCAAAACCCTACCCATATTGCCTCCCACAAAAGCCACTCATGCACCCCAACCTACAACCCAACCTTCAACAGCTTCAACCACCTTACCCAAGGTAACCATCAGAGCCCCTCTACCATCCCTGTGGTCAAAGGGATTGTTATAACTGAATTGGGAGACTACACCCAATCAGGGATCAAATCCCCATCTTCCACCGGCAATGGCAAGGCCATTCTCACTGAACCACTCTCCTCAAAACCCAAATCTGCCGCGCAAACAGCCATCGACATCGCTATGGAGGATGTTGAAGAAAAGGTGAAGGCGCTCATTGTGGTATTTGATGAATATGTCGAGTACAGAACGATCAACCACATTGATATGTTCTAGGGTAAACTAAGACGCCTACAAAAGATGGAAGAAGAAGTCCTTAAGGGGACAGAGACAGACGATGTTAGAATTGCTGTACAACGCAAAGATCTGTTTCAGGCCAACCAGAGATTCAGACTGGCAAATTTTCTCTTGGCCGCTAAGAAAGCAAATTTCGATCCAAGCACTCCAACTGCCAAAGATGATGGTGCTGTTATTGCCCAACTGGAAATGGATATTCATGCTCTTCACTTAGCTGTCCGATTTCAACGACAGAAGCTCAGCATATCCACTCCAGTACCCAGTCCGGATCATCCAATTGCGAGCAAGACTCTGGCAGAACCTTTCATAGAGACTATCCCCTCTGGAGCAGCGGACCAGACAGCAGATCAAGCAGCGGACCAGACAGCAGATCAAATAGCAGATCAGACAGCGGAGCAAACAATGACTAATGCTCCGTCTGCTGCAGAAGATGAACCCTTGAATGTTTTGTTGGACTCCCCAACAACGTCTATTCCTCTGGGATCATCAGTCTCCCATGTTCAACTCAGTCCAACTGCCGCACTTACAACAGTTTTCTCACCAGAGTTCGTCGATCCGGATCTGGTGGTGTCCACCGTTGTTGCAGCTCTACGAGTTGAGGAGCCTTCAAGACCCAGCACTCCTCCAGTCCAATCTGCTGAAGATATGGCGTTCGTAGAAGATTTTTCTTCGGACTTGGTCACCCTGACGCACCTCCATCCCTGGCTAGGACCATTCAGCACCTATCTGATAACTGTCTATCTCTCTCTCAACGAGTCATAGAAGTTCATCAAAGTCAGAGGACTACAGTCTTGGATTTTGACTCTTTCAAAGAGAAGATGACAGCAAGTATAAGCAACATTCAGCGAGGACTGCATGATCTGTTCTCTCAGCAAGCTTCTTATAAAAACAGCCTGAGAAAAGAGCAGATCGAGCTGGCCACTGAAGTTAGAGCATCCGTAGCCAATTCCCTTCGTGCTCAAGACACTCGTCTTTACGCTATCAGCGCTCAGCTAGCACAGGTTGTAGATTTTCTTCAAGAGATTGCTGATGACAAAAAGGGGGAAAAGAGAAAAAACTTCAAGCCGCATCAGTCTCAGTCTTCAAGAAAGTAGTAGTTTCTTTGTTTAAGTCAGACTGGTCTGTATATAAGATTTTTGTGATCAATAAAAGTCTAAGTTCCTAGTTAAGTCCTTGTTCATTTATTTTGAACTAAAACAGCTTTATCAATCCGAACTATAACTTAACTATGTTCATTTATTTTGAACAAGAAGAAGTAATCGATCCGCAAGTATACGCTTCAGAGCTCTTAAAAGACTGGATAAAAAGATTTAGAAGCTAGGTTTTGTCATCATAAAAAAAGGGGAATTTGTTAGTTCCGGATTTTAAAGATGACAAAACATATCAGACCGGATCGAGAGAAATCAGACAGACCAGATCGATCGCTCAAAATAGATCAAGATATGGTATATCGCAAAACAGAACGGATCGATGAAAATCATCCTGACCAGATCGAAGCTTCAGATCGATCTCAACTTCTATCAGATCAGAGCAGTCAAGGCTGAATAAGATTGGTTCTTCAGTCCGAATCATTAACGGCTATTTATTGAAGCATTTAATGTTGCAATTAATGTTGAAAAAGACCAAGGACTGAAGATTACCATAAAAGGTAAGAAGACAAAGAAGAGCCTACCTGACAGTCGCCGAAAGCATGAACCAGAACGGCAAGTACCCTAAAGAAGAAGACTGCAGCTTACTCAGAGTTTAAGCAGAGTCAAGAGTTGCACATTAAGGGAAATAATGTCGTTGGTACATGCAACTATAAAAGGATGTAACAGAAGAGTTCAAGAGAGAGTCTGATTAATCGAAAAACGCACAAGAAAGCAAAACAGCACAAGCTTACAAGCTCAGACTTTCTCGAGCTGAAAATCTTCATAAGCACAAGTATATTGTAATATTTGATCATTTAGGATCATTGTGTGCATAGACTAAAGTCTATCTTGTGTATTCTGTATTGAAATATAGAAGTGAGAAACAATTGTAACTGTCAGACAGAGTGTGTCTGAACAGATCGAGAGACTATGAGTTTCAGTCTGGTAGTGAGGTAAACCCAGCTGAATCGGGTTTGTACAACAGGATTGTATAAATCAAAGTCTTCTAGTGGAATCCTTCCTTAATTGGAAGAAGGGGAGACGTAGAAGGATTACACCACCTTCGAACTTCCAGAAACATATTCTGTCTTTTATCATTCTGCACTCGTTCTACTTTCAAGCCATCAAGCCGTTCTTACTAATCTAAGAACAGACTGTTCCGCACTAAATATTCAGTGGTCTGTTCTGCGAAGGAATTGATTAAGTAATAGATTTCTTTCACTAATCCGAAAGAAATCACAAGGGATTTATTTTTAATAGGAGTGTTCATTCACCCCCCCTCTAAACACTCCGGACCGATCCTAACAAGTAGGTGTCCATCCGATTGGTGTCCATCCAGTAGGTGTCTGTCTCCCGGTAGGTGTCTGTCACCGGTAAGTGTTTTTCCTGTAGAAGTTTGTCATCCGGTAGATGTCCATCCGGTTGATGTTTTTCACTCGGTAGGTGTTTGTCCGGTAGATGTCCATCCAGTTGATGTTTGTCACCCGGTAGGTGTCTGTCCGGTAGAAGTTTGTCATCCGGTAGATGTCCATCCAGTTGATGTTTGTCACCACAAAAACTTAGAAATGTTTTCCTAACAATTTCTATTTCTCAACGAAAGTATGTGATAGATCTTCTGAAAAAGACAAATGATGCTTGGGTGTAAACCAGCCGATACTCCAATGGATCCTAATTTGAAATTAGGCCAAATAATGAGTAGTAATCCTGTAGATATTAACGTCTAGTTGGGAAAATATTACCTCTCTCACATTAGACTGGATATAGCTTTTCAAGTGAGTTGTGTAAGTCAGCTCATACATGCTCCATGGGAAGAACACATGTTGGCAATCTACCGAATATTGAAGTACTTGAAAAGGACACCAGGGAAAGGTCTATTCTTAAGAAAAATAGATGCAAGATGTCGAAATTTTTATTTTTATTGATGTTGATTGGACAGGCTCAGATAGAAGATCTACATCAGGGTATTGTTCATTTGTGTGGTGAAACCTAATGACTTGGAAAAGCAAGAAGTAGCTAGTGGTAGCAAGAAGTAGTGCCGAAGCTGAATTAAGTCAGTTGCTCATGATGTTTGTGAAGCCTTATGGTTGAAAATTATGTTTGTAGAACTGAAATTGAGTGTAACAATGCCCCTGAAATTACTATGAAACAACAAAGATGCTGTCGATCTCGCACATAATCCAGTACACCATGATCGAACAAAGCATGTGGAAGTAGATCGACATTTCATTAAAAAAAAGATTGATGAAGGAACAATCAACATTGTCTACATTCCAACATCAGAACAGACTACAGATATACTAACAAAATGCTTAATAAACCAGTGTTTGAGAAGTTTATAGACAAGCTGGGTATGCACAACTTGTACACTCCATCTTGAGAGGAAGTTGATAAGTTCAGCTTAGAGTCTATCATGGACTCTATCTACCTTTAGGGTGCGCTTGGTACGTGGATAGGATAAGTTAAGGATGAGTAATAAGAGTGATAAGTGATGATAAATAAGGATAAATAATTTAGTGTGATAAATTATATGGTGTTTGGTATGGTTTAAAAATGTTGGATTAATTTTGTGAATTTTCCTGTATTGACCAAAATACCCTCACAATAATTTTTTAATTTTTTTTTCTTTTTTGGAATTTTATAAATATGCATTTATGAATTGAATTCATTTTTCAAACAGATTATTATTTTTAAAGTAACTTCAATAACTATTATTTTCCTAAAAATTATAATTTTATCAATATTCTTAATTACAACTAAATATATGCAATTCAAAATTTTAATAAACTACAATCCTGTTGTTATTCATATAAATATCAAATTACGTATTATTTGATAATATTTGAACATAAAATTCTTATTGATTTATTATATTTATTCTTTTTTTAACATTATTTGTTTACCAACCATATTTACTTTAATTTGCTACCCCCATAATTAATACTCATCTTTCCCAATTTGAGATCTTATCCACCGCCAGCCTTTTTTTTTCATTCTTTCTTCCTTCAACATTATGAACTCCATGTTCTTCCATTATTTCCTATCTTCTAATTTCATATTTTTCTTCTCCGTTCCCCTACGAATGAAACTCTACCGACACCCTCTCAACCCCAATCTGTCCATTACCTCTTCAATACGTAATTTCTAGGAAAAGTAGAGCAGTTGTTGAAAATCGAAGTCTTCAAACACTTCTGTGAAAATGTATTTTTTTTATAATGTGGCAATGATAGAATTTTTTTAAATATAATTATGAATTTATGTAAAATAAAAAATTTGTTACTGTAAACTTTTCTCTTCCTGAAAAAGACACAAAAATAATATAATTTGAATATAAGTAAATTAATAATGACTAAGGTATTATAAAGACCAAATTAATAATGCATTAACGAGTACTAAGGTATTATAAAGACCAAATTAATAGCTTGTTTTAAATTAATTAGATAAATAATTAAATATTTACAAAGGTACTTTATAGAATAATATAATTTAGATAAATTAAATTAATAAATTCGAAAATATTATTTTAGTTATTAAATAAAATTAAAATATAAATTATGAACTACTTATAATAAAAATATTAATTTTATAATATGACATAAATTATTAGAAATAAGAATAATAACAAAAAATAGAAATAAGAATAAAAATTAAGTTAATATGATTGTGAGAAATAATGGTAATAAAATACCATCATCACTCCTCGTCACACCATGAGGACGGACAATTATCATTCAAATTATGTATAAGTAATATGTAAAGTGCGAGCCTCATGCGGGCCCATCGGTCTATCCTAAAAAATTATCCTAACATAGAATGAGGAATGTGTGTCATCAATCCCTCTATAATCTTTGAGCCAAACATAGCCTTATTAAATTAGATTATATTTAGTTTTTAAGGTTGAGTATTATAATAAAAGCTCAAGAGAGGATCGATCGGCTCTCTGAAATATCCCTTCATCATCGCCTTTAACTGTAAATATAAGTTGTTGGTAAGATTGAGAGAAATTTCCATCTCAAATTCTGGTCTTTTGGATGAGCTTATCTCTTGCTCTCATTGAGGGCTGACATAGTTTAAGGGATGATATGTGAAGAGGTTGACTATGTTAGAAGAATTTGTGGGAGCCTCCGACATGTTCCACCTAATGAATGAGTATTTTGCAGACCGGCTTTCCTGGGCTTATGTTCTAACAAAGAATGATAATCATATTTAATTTTCTTGTGTAGCCCTCAACTTTTTAAATATTTTTTATACCACATAAATAAAAAATTTTTATTTTAACTCTTCTGTATCCTACATCAATAATTCACTACTGCAACACGGAGAATACCATGGAATCCCTAAAAACGCTGGCAAAGGAATTAAGCAATTTGCTTCCCAAAGTTCTCAGCTCCTCAAATTTTGTAACACTGACATTGACGAAAACATAAACAAGCTAAATATTTGCATCCAATGTGATCGCACGAGGAAAAAATTGAAGTAATAATCAACGTAGCATGTGTTGAATTGAACCTGGTCATAAAATCTGCATATATTTGAACAATTGGTAGCAGTCTGCCATCGTCTTTTCCGTTTTCCATTCTGAAATACTAAGGCATGAATTTATCTCACTAACAGAATCTGAAAATATCTGAACGATTTTATATCTGCAGTAAATTCTACGAGTTATTAATGATGGTATTGTTGGGATTTTACTACTCGGATTTCTGAAATGACTTTTCATCTACCTGACTTTTCATATTCTGCTGAGTATTAAGTTTGAGACTTTTCACCTACCTACAGAATTGAAGTCAGATTTAAGTGTGAGACTTAAATCCATATTAATATGATGTTAAGTGTTGAGACTTTTCATCTACCCCCATTAAACTTTACACTTAATTTCTGAGACCTTTGGAGTGGTCTGCTGCTCAGCTATATAAGCTGCATCAGCTCTATGCTTTCTTCATCCCGAAATTGCATTTCTATCATATCATATTATAATGAGAGTACTACACACTGTTGAGTGTTCAAGTGAGTCTGTTTGGGTTTCTACTTCAATCCAAACAGAGGTGTTCGGGCGTTGTACCTTGGAACTCTCTTGTCCAGGAGGCCAGAAGTTGTAGGAGGGCAATTTAGAGTTTACGGGCACACGGTTTACTGTGGTCTCGTCCATTTCAGATACTACACAACAAAGTTTCTGCACAGTATATTTAAACTGTTGTTGTAAGTTTCTACTGTTTTCAAGCATTTTATTTATAAGACAGTGTTTGTGATCTTGTGAGTTTTTCCGTCTACTTGAACAAAAAGAAAAGCACCAACAATCGTTAACTCTAAACTTTTTGTGTATCTTTTCTGTTCTGTTTTGTGTTCTGTCAAAACTCAGATTTTCCTCAACCGCACTTTAACAAATTGTTACTGTCAAGTTTCATATTTATTTGAGACACTGTTTATGCACTGTTGAAAGGTTTAATCCTACTGTTTCAAAACTGCTTTGATATTATTTGTGCTCTCCTATTTGTGTTCTGTTTTAGCTAATGGCTGACCAGTTTACCCAACCACCTGCTGTGAATAATGAGATTCCGGTGATCAAAGCTAGCGGTGCTGAGGCCGCAATGCCAATTCTGAGAAGTCCAATGCCGTTTTCTCAATTTGAGAAACCGGAAAAGTTCAAGGGTTCCAACTTTAAATGTTGGCAACAGAAGATGATGTTCTTCCTTACCACCTTGAACTTGACCAGGTTTCTGAAGGAGGAGAAATCGGTGGAGGACAAAGAGGATCCTCAATCTGCAGTGATTGTCGAGTCATGGATGAGTGCCGACTACCTTTGTCGTAACTACATACTGAATTCTCTTGACGATGCACTTTTTAATGTGTATTCCCCCAAGGAGACTGCTAAGAATCTTTGGGAATCGTTAGAGACAAATTATAAAGTTGACGACGCAGGTGCAAAGAAATTTGTAGCGGGGCGATTCCATGACTATCGAATGGTAGATGGCAAGAGCGTTGTTGAGCAATGCGAAGAGTTGCAGCTGATATATCATGAACTTGTTGCGGAAGGTATGAGGCTAAATGATGCTCTCCAAGTGGTGATGATGATTGAAAAATTACCGCCATCTTGGAAGGACTTCAAAAGCTACCTAAAGCACAAGCGAAAGATGATGAGTCTCGAGGATCTTATCAGGAGGCTGCGCATCGCGCAAGACAACCGAAAAGTTGACAAGAAATCATTTGGAATGATTTCCAAGGTCAACATGGTTGAAGTTGGGGACAACTCCCATGGGAATAAGCGCAAGCGTACTTTTGAACCCAAGGGAGATACCCAGACAAGGAGGTTCACCGGTGACTGTTATGTGTGTGGTAAGCCTAACCATAAGGCCAAGGACTGCACTCAACGTCAAAACAATGACAGTAAGAGGAAGATAGTCCCTTACAAAGGCAAAGGCAAGATGCCTGCACATGCCCACATTGCTGAGGACAACATCAGCTCCGACATGGATGAAATGCATCTGAGTGCTGTGGTATCGGAGGTGAATCTTGTTGGAGGGAACTCCAAGGAATGGTGGGTGGACACTGGGGCTACTCGCCACATTTGCGCCAACAAATGGATGTTTAAGACCTATCAACCGGTAAATGATGAGCACTGCTACATGGGAAATTCAGCAGTCTCAAAATTTGAAGGCAAAGGGACGGTTGTGCTAAAGATGACTTCCGGCAAAGAGTTGACTCTTACCGAGGTGCTCCACGTGCCAGAGATCCGAAAGAATCTCATCTCCGGAGCAGTGCTGAACAAAAAAGGCTTTCGGCTTGTGTTTGAGTCCGACAAAGTCATTCTGTCCAAGGGTGGTATGTTTGTGGGCAAAGGCTACTTGACCAATAACCTCTTCAAGATGAGTGTAATGACTTTAGCTCCTAAGGCTAAGTCTAGTGTAGATGTTGAGGTTGATGTTAATGCAGCAAATGAGGCTAGCACAAGCAAAAATAATGTAATGACTGTTGCCAATGTGGCTAATAAAACTTTAAAGTTTGATTATTCTTGCGAGTCTTTACATTTGTGGCATGGTAGATTAGGACATGTGAATTATAAGTCCTTACAAAGGCTAATGTCTCTTAATCTATTGCCTAAATTTAACATCAATCATAAACACAAGTATGAGACTTGTGTAGAGGGCAAATTAACCAAGTCATCATTCCACTCAATTGAGCGAAGCACCGAACCGTTAAATTTGATTCATACGGATGTATGCGATCTAAAGTATGTACAATCTAGAGGCTGTAAAAATTATTTCATAACATTTATCGATAATTGTACAAGATATTGTTATGTCTACTTAATGAGAAGTAAAGACGAAGCAATTGATATGTTCATTCACTATAAGAATGAAGTTGAGAATCAACTTGATAAAAAGATTAAAATTCTTCGAAGTGATCGAGGCGGTGAATATGAGTCACCATTTGCACTAATATGTGCTGAGAGTGGCATTATTCATCAAACCACTGCGCCTTATTATCCCGAGCAAAATGGTATTGCTGAAAGGAAGAATAGAACGCTTAAGGAAATGATGAATGCAATGCTTATAAGTTCCGACTTACCTAGGAATTTGTGGGGAGAAGCTCTGCTTTCCGCCAACTATGTGCTAAACAGAGTACCACATAAAAAGTTGGATAAAACGCCCTATGAATTATGGAAAGGTCGTGCACCTAGCTACAAGTTTTTAAGGGTTTGGGGATGTCTAGCAAAGGTACCAATTCCTCCTCCTAAACGGACTAGGATAGAACCTAAGCCAGTAGATTGTGTATTTATCGGATATGCGCAAGATAGTAGTGCCTATCGTTTTCTGGTGCACAAATCAGATAATGCAGAAATGCATGTAAATACTATCATTGAGGCTAGGGATGCTTCGTTCTTTGAGGAAATCTTTCCCCACAAAACTCCGACAATGTCTGAAACCAATGTTGAGAGAAATGTGGGGGATAGAGAATCTCAAGAGAATGTAAAATCGCCTAGACGAAGCAAAAGAGCGAGAAAAGAAAAGTCTTTTGGCTCATATTTTCTAACATATCTGTTGGAAAAGGATCCGGCTACTTTCAAGGAAGCAATGTCTTCACAAGACTCTGATCTTTGGAAAGAAGCGGTGAACAGTGAGATAGAATCTATCTTACATAATCATACTTGGGAACTAGTGGATCTTCCTGCAGGTTGTAAACCACTAGGCCACAAGTGGATCTTCAAGAGGAAGATGAAAGCTGATGGTACTGTAGATAAGTACAAGGCTAGACTTGTAGTCAAAGGCTACAGACAAACTGAAGGTGTTGATTATTTCGACACATACGCTCTTGTATCCAGGAAACGTTTATAAGGTTAATAATTGCATTTGTTGCGTTCTATAACCTAGAGATCCATCAAATGGATGTAAAAATAGCCTTTCTAAATGGAGAGTTAGAAGAGGAGGTTTACATGGACCAACCTGAAGGGTTTGTAGTTCCAGGGAAAGAAACAAAGGTGTTTAGACTTGTGAAATCCTTGTGTGGATTAAAACAGGCACCTAAACAATGGCACGGAAAATTTGACAGTGTCATGCTTTCAAATGGGTTTAAAACAAACCAATGTGATAAATGTGTCTACGTGAAAGGAGACAATACAAACTATGTGATAGTATGTCTCTACGTAGATGACATGATAATTGTTGGTAATAACAATAACATCAATATTACCAAGAAAATGTTGTCACGAAATTTTGAGATGAAAGACCTAGGTCTTGCAGATGTGATTCTTGGGATGAATATCACAAAACATGCAGATGGATATTCTCTCTCCCAAGTCATTATGTTGAGAAAATACTTGACAAGTTTGATAAGGGAAATAATACCATCGCGAGAACACCTATGGAGGTGGTGTCAAATCTTTGCAAGAATCACGGAGAAGGTGTGCAACAACTTGAGTACTCTAGGGTCATAGGTAGTCTCATGTATCTGAGTTCATGGCTTCGGAGTTTCTTGGAGGATATTCCAATGTGATCAAAACCTGTGCCACCCATTAGCGTGCACTGTGATAGTCAGTCAGCTATGGGAAGAGCACAAAATAATGTGTATAATGGGAAATCTAGACACATGCGTCGGAGACATAAATCCGTGAGAAATCTACTAAAAACTGGTGTTATTTCTCTAGATTATGTGAAGTCTAAAGAAAACATTGCGGACCCATTTACGAAAGGTCTAACGAGAGACCGAGTAGAGATTTCATCGAGGGGAATGGGATTGAAGCCCATGAAACTGATTTCCAACCATGATGGCAACCCAACCTGAATTGTAAAGTCCAATTTGCAGGTTCAATGGGAAAACCAAATTGTGTGGGCGGGGGGGGGGGGGGGG
Source organism: Haberlea rhodopensis (assembly GCA_907163345.1). Lineage (NCBI taxonomy): Eukaryota > Viridiplantae > Streptophyta > Magnoliopsida > Lamiales > Gesneriaceae > Haberlea > Haberlea rhodopensis. The sequence goes on along the minus strand of CAJQUN010000753.1, from coordinate 44,007 downwards.
GGGGGTCGAACAAAGCACTCGGGAAATTGAGTTCCTTACCTATTCCTATGATGAAAGAGTGATAGACCTGTACTTTGGGAAGGCTGAGCTCATGCTCTTAATGATTCTTCTATCTCGAGATGATAAAGTGGGGTATTACAGGATACTCTTTAGGAGAAATCGCTTATATCGAATGTGAAGGGGCCGCTTCTATGAGATGACCTGATGGCTAAATCTCTAGAGCATTCGATGAAACATCCAAGGCAGTCCAGGGCCAAAATGGACAACAACGAAAGAACCAATAATAGTGTGGAGATGAAGCTGTGTGAGTATTGTTGTCTAGTTATACATAAAACGTCGAACAGTTCAAGGCATCACGTACACTGGTTGACAAGTATATCCGATGATACTTTACTAAGGAAGGTTTAGGGTTAACCACCACCTATCCTGATGCAGTGGATACTCAAAGTACTCTCAAATCTTCATCTAGGTGCATTGTGTTATTTTTTCGCCATATTGCATTCATGTGGGGGATTGTTGGGATTAATAACTAATTGAGTTTTAATTATTAAAAGCCCAATAATTATTGTTAATTTTGTTGATGAGAACAAAATAATGGTAAGTTAATTATGAATAGTCAATTAGGCTAAAGAAATCCCACATTGAGAAAATGATACATTTATGGTTTGTTCATAATGAGATACAAATCAATAGAGTGTAGTTAAGTAGTAAAGATGGGTGCCCCTCGCGCGCCGTCCGTCTGTCCGCTCGGCTCGGCTCGGCTCGTCTCGACTCTACTCGCGTCGAGTCGAGTCGCGCGTGTCGGTGCCGCGAAGGCAGTCCTATCTTTTTACTACTCGGATTTCTGAAATGATTTTTCATCTACCTGACTTTTCATATTCTGCTGAGTATTAAGTTTGAGACTTTTCACCTACCTGCAGAATTGATGTCAGATTTAAGTGTGAGACTTAAATCCATATTAATCTGATGTTAAGTGTTGAGACTTTTCATCTACCCCCATTAAACTTTACACTTAATTTCTGAGACCTTTGGAGTGGTTAGCTGCTCAGCTATATAAGCTGCATCAGCTCTATGCTTTCTTCATCCCGAAATTGCATTTTATATCATATCATATTATATTGAGAGTACTACACACTGTTGAGTGTTCAAGTGAGTCTGTCTGGGTTTCTACTTCAATCCAAACAGAGGTGTTCGGGCGTTGTACCTTGGAACTCTATTGTCCAGGATGCCAGAAGTTGTAGGCGGGCAATTTAGAGTTTACGGGCACACGGTTTACTGTGGCCTAGTCCATTTCCGATACTACACAACAAACTGTCTGCACAGTATATTTAAACTGTTGTTGTAAGTTTCTACTGTTTTCAAGCATTTTATTTATAAGATAGTGTTTGTGATCTTGTGAGTTTTTCCGTCTACTGTTCAAAAGAAAAGCACCAACATGTATAGCAAAGAAAATTGACCTGGCGGCGGTAGATAGAAACATGGAAGCTAAAGAGAGATGGCTTGCCAGCATAGGGAAAGCCGATGGCATCGAGAAGGAAAAGTTTGTTGGCTCATTAATGTTTCGCAAAAATGGACACTTATTAATGTCCTGATTGGATGATGAGGCTCCCCCATTAAAGTTTCCGAAGACAAAATCCATTCTACAAATGTAAAAATGACCTGCACAAGGAAAAAGAGAAGAAATCATTCGTAAATGCGATTCAAAAGTAGGAACCTCACAGAATATGTTAATTGAAAGACCATAAACAAGCGTGTTAAATTCATTTTCAATCCAAGCACCGTTGAGAAGACAACCTATTAAAGAAAGATAATTTGACCCTGTGTAATCATTCGTCACAAGCAAGAAAGCGGCACATAGAAAAAACTATATTTACGACAGCAGATCAAAGGCGGCATTCTTTTGAAACAAAAGGATGTGGAACGGAAATGGCCACAAACTTGAGAAACTCTGAGGTCTAACACTAATTCCACGGAAATCATCAAGGGACTAAACAAATGCGTGACCATGGTAATTAGTTAATTACAATTATGCAACTATTGATAATATGCATGAGAAGGAATCCTCCACACTTTTAAAAATCTCTGCTTTAGCCTATCGTTCTTAAATTTTCAAACATATGAAAAGCCCCAATTTACAGAAAACACCTCGCGACTTTGGATCTGAACTTTTCCCTTCAGACACGAAATATACCTCATAATCATCCATTTTTGCTAAATTCTTTAAACTCACAACAATTTTTACATAATATTCTTTGCCACCCTTCTTTTAAGTTTTATTTAATAATAAGCAGCAAACTATTCCACCTATATATAAAAAAAAAAAATACACATATAGTATTTATTGTTAGCATATATGCCCTGTAAGCCAAAAGTTGGCCTATTGGGCTTTATGCACTCAAAGCCCATTAGTTACTTAATTACCCTATAAATATGTCATTCTAGTTGAGAGACTCAATTCATTCCATACGATTCCATTCACTCTCATAGAAATGCCAACGCCAAACTAGCACTGGTGTTGGCTTGTAGATCTGGTCAGGTTGATTGGACTCGAGGGACTACCGCTATCAGATTCACGTCGGTGAACGGTAATCTCTTTTCGTGCATTTATATTTGATATTTGCATGTTTATATATGAATCAGGCGCGATCGTCCGTCCCTGGGTCAGATCTGTTTATTATATTATTTTCGCTGCGTTTGGATCTGGCGCCGGGGTACGGAAACCCAACAGTGGTATCAGAGTCAGGTTGCGCTTTGATTTATGTATTTGATAATTAATTTTATTAGATCGTTTCCAATATCGTTTTCGAAATTTCAGAAATAAGGTAGTCCGAAAAATATAGAAATTGAGTTAAAAATTGTTTTTAATTCTGGGCCGCTGCCGGATTTTGGAGCGCCGCCGCAGCCGCAGTCGCAGGACGTAGCGTCGGGGTGAAAAGTTTCGTCTCCAGGCGCGACGCTGACAGATCGCCTATGGCATGGTGGCTGCGGGGATTTCTTCTGCGCATGAATCTGCAACGAAGATGGCCGGCGAACAGCGTGGGCGAGCAAGTGTTGCTGCCACGATTCGCCATCTTGGCTGTCGACGTGAAGAGGAGAAGGTGTAGCAGCGGCGAGCTGCGTCTCTTTCCGTCCCTAGCGGCGCACAGATGTATAGGCAGCGGCGGCGGCTACAGTAAACCCTACCCAGAAACCCTAAATTAAATTTTGGGAAGATGTATTTTGGGTTGAAATTGATTTTCTAGTTTTTGATCCAAATTGTTTGGAGTCCATAAATTATTTTTGGTCATTTTAGATGTTTTTATCCGGATATTATTTTTGAAATAATAATTCATACTACTTAATTTATTAAGATTTTTAATTTATTAAGTGTAAAATGGAGATTTTACAATTAGTTGAAAATTTAATTAATTGAAAATTGAATGAAAACGTTTCATTTAATTTGTTAATTTTATTTTTGGCTAATATTATGATTTGAGGTAAAATAGTGATTTTACCAATTAATTGATAATTTAATTAATTAGAAATTAAATGAAAGTGTTTCATTTAGTTTGTTAATTTTATTTTCGATTAATATGATTTAAAGGTAAAATAGAGATTTTACCAATTAATTGAAATTTAATTAATCAGAAATTAAATAAATGGTTTTATTTAATTTGTTAATTTTATTTTCAATTAATGATGCGATTAGTGGGAAACGATAGAATAAATTAATTATTGTGCTCTAATTACATATGATGTAATTAGTACAATTACATATGATGTAATTGTTTAGTTTAATGTTTAATTACATAAGTTGTGATTGCATGATGGATGATTACGGGCCTTGACCAATGTGTTTAGGTGAATGTTTAGGTTTTTTATTGTTACATTATTATCGTGATTTTGGTTATCAGGCCTGCGAGCCTGCTCTCTCTATTTTCTGATGTACTCCACCCCGAATTTGTATCCCTATTCTCTTGTTTGCACGATTTAAATGTAAAATCATTAGAATTAGTGGGAGATCGAGATTGAAGATGGAGCACCAAGAATCAAGACATGTATAATGGAGCAAGAATGTAATATGATTGCATTGCATACTGCATCACATTAGACAGACTTGTGATTCACGTATGGCTCACGTGGATCAATTAGAAAAAGGTCGTAATCGTCCATATTTATTTTTATTATGCATGTGATGTATGATAAATGTTTCTTTGTATGTTTTATTAGTACATATGATTGCATGAATAAAACATAGTTGCATGAATCCGGCAAACAATCAAACAAGCCCTTGATGAGATTTTAAATAAATTAAATCCCTCTTTTGAAATTTTTAATATCAAACTGTAAAGGGAACTCAAAGGAGTTTGTTGTTTCCTGTCTTCCATCAACAGTTAAGCCATGAGAAGCTACTTGTGTCACGTGTCTTGTCTCACCCTCATGGGGGGCATCTGGCATGGGAAAGCTGTGTGTTTAACTGCCACTTAATTATGGATAGGGTTCTGTTAACCTTTAAGATTACTCACCCTCGTAGGGTCTTATTGGCGGACATTACCATCCGTGGGATGGGTTACTTTGACGTGAGAAGGCATAATTGGCCTGCCTCCGTAGGGTTATGCCAATCACGAGACGAATATCTTGGGGGTTGCATATGATGCAATTGTGAGCTACCTTTAGTATCATGTGGTCGGCTGGACCCTCGCCTGGGGCTATCATGAGCTAGTTGGACTCCAAGCCCACTAAGAAAATATGATTTTCCGTTCATTTGTCATGAGGGTGATGAATTCAAACAATTTAGTGGAAGCATTCAATAACTAAAGTCCATAGTTTTGAATTAATTAATAATCAAACGGTTTGCATGTATTTTATGTTTATTCTCAGTATTGTGATTGCCGTGAATCCGATTGCATCAATTCTCGATACAAACAAAGTAACCCCACCAAATTATTCTGATTGACTATTAATTTTAAAATAGTGCTTGCTTCTAAAAGGTTGCTATATACCCTTGGTGGGAGCCTCCTGTTGAAGTGTCTCCCGGTTCGTCTCATGAATAGATCGCCACACTTGAGAAGTGATGGGACGATAATCTCTAGACTAGGTGCTATATGATAGCATCAATGTCACCAATGAGTTTCAACACAGATATGAGAAATCAGTTCATATTGCTGATATTTTCCAACACCTACAAATGTTGTTTGGTGAACGGACGCGATTACTTAGACTCGCGATTTCAAAAGAGTTATTTTCATTTCACATGCGAGTTGGGGCTTTGGTCTATGAGCATGGTGTAATAAAAATATTCTTGTTGAGAAATTGGAAAATCTGAATGTGACAAATCCTCATTAACTGGCTGTAGATTTGATCTTATAGTCAAAATGTTGGAAACTCATGAGTCCTTGATTCAAAAGGAGAAACGTGTTCTTCTTGTCGAATCTTCTACTAATGGTAGGAAGAGTTCAAGGATAAAGAAGAGGAAGGGAAATGGTTCTCAACCTCAAAAGCCGAAAAGGATATAGTAGCAACTAAGAAATGAGAGGCATCTATGTTTTCACTGCTGGTCACTGGCGCAAAATTGTGAGGAATACCTAGACTAGAAGCGTTCTAAAAAGGGTATGTTTTATATTAAAATTAAATATTTCTATTGGTTCTACTTCTTTGGTATATGATGCCAGTTGTACTCGCATTTTTGCAAAAAGTTGCATGTGATGTGAAGAAGTAGAGAGCCCTGGGAAGGTGAAACCTACCTGAGGCTAAGCATTGTAACAATAGTTGTTGCAAAGGCTGTTTGAAACATTTATTTAATATAAAATCTTGAACTGGTTAGGAACTGGTTTGAGCAATTATTTATTTCTTCTAGATTTAATCATGAACATTGTTCCTATTTTGATAGAGAATGATATTCTTTTAAATATGCGAATGTGATTTGCAGTATTTTTAAGAATGCATGTTTTATTGAATCTGGTGAACTTATGAATGATTAGTATGATTATATTCAAAGAATATAAAAAGAATGATAACTTAAATCCAACATAAATTTAGCATGTGCTGAATGTCTATTGAATTTGATTCATATAGACGTATGTGGAGCACTAAATGTTAGTGCAAGATGATGTTGGGTTATCTTAAAGAGAATGTGATTCTCTCTGAGTAACTCTCTAAAGTTACATATTTGTTGAATATAATTCATACCAATGCAGTGACCAAAACTCCATATACGATATGGACTGAAAAATAATCCAAATTTTTATTTTGAGATTGTTCTGCTTATGTGAAGCATCCAGTGGGAGATGAGTTGGATAATTGATCTATCTTATGTTATTTTGTGGAAATCATATTATCAATTGCAGGCAAAGAGTTTGTTTCGCAAGTGCAATCTTTCTAGAGAAAATGTTTCTATTAGAAAGGATGACAAAATAATATAACTTGAAAGGGTTCAAGAACCACAAACCACTAGAAAAGTGAAAACGATGAAATTAATTTAGTTAATCACAACCTTTGATTTACACACACCAAGGAGATTTGAAAATGTTTCAAGAGCTCCTGATAGAATGAATCTACTCCTTGAAAGTAGTCAAGAAATAGACCATGGGTATGATCCTTGGACTTTCAAGGAGGCGATGTCAGATATTGATTCAGTCGGGACATATTGAGTGAAAGGAATGTACTGCACGCTAACTATGGCTGACAGGTTCTCGTACGTTGCTAGTCATTTGTATCTAGGTCTTCGTGAAGCGCAGATGCTAGGCGCTACCCACGATCGGTAGGTTGTTGCTGAAATTGTATTTCGGTCATTGTCTATTAAAGAAGTTTAATTGGCAATGAGGCATTCAGGGTAAGCCCGAAGAAGTGTTTGACTTCTAAAATCACAAAGGTTGTGATCCTACTGCTATGATACACTTGAGCCTCGCGGGGTCACAATCAACTGGCCGCCGATCTATTGATGAGAATTGAGACTTAAAGGTTAAGTGCTCAAATTGAGTGATTTAGAAGAGATGCATTTAATTTTTGAAAGCTCCTCACTTTAGTGTAGTTTCTATATTTGAAAATGTTTCATCTATAGAAAGTTCTAAAATTAAAATGTTTGATATATTTATGTCTCATAATTATGTACATTAGTAGTACATAAAGTTATTCAATTGGATTCAGTTACTTGGATTATGAGTTTGTAGTTTTGTTTGGCTTTTGGGCAAGTGGGAAATTGTTAGCATATATGCCCTGTAAGCCAAAAGTTGGCCTATTGGGCTTTATGCACCCAAAGCCCATTAGTTACTTAATGACCCTATAAATATGTCATTCTAGTTGAGAGACTCAATTCATTCCATACGATTCCATTCACTCTCATAGAAATGCCAACGCCAAACTAGCACTGGTGTTGGCTTGTAGATCTGGTCAGGTTGATTGGACTCGAGGGACTACCGCTATCAGATTCACGTCGGTGAACGGTAATCTCTTTTCGTGCATTTATATTTGATATTTACATGTTTATATATGAATCAGGCGCGATCGTCCGTCCCTGTGTCAGATCTGTTTATTATATTATTTCCGCTACGTTTGGATCTGGCGCCGGGGTACGGAAACCCAACATTTATACCTTAAATTAACCACAAAAACCACAATTATATCGCCATACCAAAGCAAAGAATCAAACACAAACAGCTGATAAGAAATAGTAGAAAAAATCGATAGTTGGAAGTTCAAATCAGTACTACACATCAGGTACATTGCTAATACAGGTCATCTATAATTCAAACTAGTATAACGTAAGTGTTTAATAAATTACTTTGCCCATGCCAATAGATTCAAAGTTGGAATTTTTAAGAAAAAATCGATAGTAAATTCAGATAAACCTAAATCTAAGATTGAATATGATAGACATCATAGTTTAGACCAACTTAAAAACCCAGCAATAAAGTGCGGCCTTCATATTAATCAAAGAAAGCGAAAGCATTACTTCAGTAGCATGTATGATGAACGAATGATCAAAACTGGGATAGACTATGACCCATAGAATTCTATGGCTTTTCCATCATCCAAAGAAGAAACAAGGTTTGTTATGACTTAGAAATTCTGTCCGATGTCTTTGCTGTCTGAATTTCTATTTTGTGCATTTATTTTATTAAGTAATGTAGTTTTGATTTCAGTTATTGGGTTTAAGAGTAGTGGGGCTTCGAGGCATTAAATATGGGTAGTCATGTATTAGTGGATCTATATTTATGTCTATTGTTATTATTCATTCCGTATAAATGCTTGAAAATGAATGAAAAAGTCATCAGACAGTTTATTCAAAATTACGATCAAAGGAGGTAGGCAACCTCGAATTGCCATCATTTTAAAATTAATCTACTAAATTTCTTAGATCATAACAGTGGTATCAGAACGGCCGTTCCTGCGAACATGGCGGAAGGCACTCGACAAGCGCTCCTGGCAAATGCAATTGTAGCCCTAAAGGAAGAAAATAGCAACCCGCGAGAAGAACAAACAAGACAAAAGGATGTATTAGCTGCTGTCCTCCAACAGATAATCTATTAGCCTCCAGTTATGAACATTTGACAGCAAATCAAAATTTTGGAGAGGGATCTTCGAATTCCAGGGTCAGTACTAATCCTTTGTTTGAGGGACATGGGGGAATTCAGGTTAGATCACTTAGATTGGATTTTCCTAAGTTTAATGGTACAGAACCGGATGAATGGATTCAAAAGGCACAACAGTTTTTTTGAATACTACAATACTAACGATGATCAAAGGTTACAAATAGCATTTTTTCATATGGAAGGTAAGGCTCTTTCATGGTATAGTTGGTTAAAAGAATCTAGTCCAGTAAATTCTTGGAATGGTTTTATTTTTTCCCTAAAGGTTAGATTCAGTCCTTCAATTTATGATGATACGGTGGGTGAGTTTACTAAGCTTAAACAAACAAGCACAGTAGAAGCATATCAAACACAATTTGAAATGCTATCTAATAAAATCAGTGGCTTGTCTGAGGAGTTCAGAATTAGTACCTTTCTAAGTGGGTTGAGGGATGATCGTAGGATCACTGTAACCATGTCCAAACCTTCAAAATTATCTGCTGCATTTGGATTAGCTAGATTACAGGAGGAAAGAGGTGAACAGGCGTGTTAAAGGGGCCCAACCAGATTTCAAACATTCCAGAACATCAACACTTCCAATCCATCAAAATACCAACCCAAACCCCTTTTTTAGACTACACTCTCCACAAGTTAAAACCAACCCAAGACCCCAAAATCTCAACAATCCTAGAACAAACAGTTTTCCTATTAAAAGACTTAGTTCCACTCAATGCAGGAAAGAAGAGAGAAAGGGTTGTGTTGGTTTTGTGATGACAAATATCATCCGGGACATAAATTTAACAAGCCAAAAATTTATTTAATAGACGGGCTGATGGGAGAGGAAGAAGAAGATGAAGTTGATAATGAGGAAGGAATCATTACTATTGTTGAGGGTAATGAAATGGAAATGGGAGAATTATTGAAGATATCTTTACATGCTATAGCTGGATCTTTAACTCTTAAAACTATGAGGTTGTTTGCTGAAATAAATCAACAAAAAGTTATAATCTTAATTGATACCTGGAGTACCCATAGTTTCATAGATCCATATGTAGCAAGAAAAACAAACATGTCAATGGAAGAGAGCCACTTAACAATTCAAGTGGCAAATGGGGCCAATATTCCTTGCCTTGGTTATTGTAAAGCAGTCTATGTCAAATTACAGGGTTATCACTCTACAATTAATTTATATGTGCTAACACTTGGGGGATGTGATGTAGTTCTGGGAGTGGATTGGTTAAGTGGATTAGGACAAATCTATGGAATTTTTCTGATTTAACGATGAAGTTTCAGTGCGAAAATCAAGTATTCAGCTGCATGGTATCAAAAGACCAGCAAACAAGATTGTGGAGGAAGATTTTAGTGTCAAAGTTAAAAAAGAGGCTGTCAAAGGCATTTGGTTGCACATTATGGATGGCATTTGGTTGCAGATTATGGATGGAAATACGAGCAATGTAAGATGTCCAGTAGAGATACAAGAAATCTTGTACAGGTTTGGAGGGGTATTGCCAAACCAATGGGACTGCCACCGTCCAGATCTCTTGATCATAAGATTAAATTGCTGGAAGGTACTAATCTTGTTTGTGTGAGACCCTACAGGTATCCATATTATCAAAAAGAAGAAATAGAGAATATTGTATCTGAGTTATTGAAGAAAGGGGGTATTAGAGGCAGTCAAAGCCCCTATTCTTCTCCGGTGTTGTTGGTAAGGAAGGCGGATGGGAGTTGGAGGATGTGTGTTGATTACCGTGCTCTCAATAAGAATACCATTAAAGATAAGTATCATATACCTAACATTGATGAGCTTCTTGATGAGTTAGGCGGGGCTGAAATATTTTCTAAGATGGATTTAAGATCGGGATACCATCAAATACGAATGAATCTTGATGATATCCCTAAGACTGCCTTTCGCACACACGAGGGTCATTATGAATTTTTAGTAATGCCTTTTGGGTTTACTAATGCTCCATCTACTTTTCAAGGAGTGATGAATGAAGTGTTTAAGCCTTACATGAAAGTTTGTGCTTGTGTTTTTTGATCACATTTTAGTGTACAGTAAGTCCATGCAAGAACATGTACATTTAACCAAAGTTTTTGAATTACTACAGGCTGAATAGTTTTATGCAAAGTTATCTAAGTGTGTCTTTGGCAGCTCGGAGGTAGAATATTTGAGGCATGTTATATCAAGGGATGGAGTTAAGGCAGACCCTCAGAAGCTGGCCGCAATGCAAGAGTGGCCAACTCCGAAAAACCTTAAAGCACTAAGAGGTTTCTTAGGACTCACAGGCTACTACAGAAAGTTTATTAAAGGGTATGGAGCCATAACTGCTCCACTAACTGCTCTCCTGAGAAAAAAATCTTTTTCTTGGAATGATCAAGCACAACAAGCATTTGAAAGGCTTAAAGAAGCTATGGTAAAACCTCCAGTATTAACATTACCTAACTTTTCTGAAGATTTTGTTGTCGAATGTGATGCTTCAGGAGGAGCTCTAGGAGTTGTACATGCAGGAGAGACATCCACTTGCATATTTCAGCTAGGCTTTAGGAGAAATCTGAACCTCTTGACCTATGAAAAAGAGTTGCTGGCAGTGGTGATGGCGAGGAGGAAATGGAGACACTACCTATTGGGACATTCATTGAAAGTACGAACTGATCAGCAAGCACTCAAATACTTGCTGGAACAGAAAGTGGGCACTCCCTCACAACAGAAATGGATGTCTAAGTTGCTAGGATATGATTTTATAGTGGAATATCAAACTGACAAAAGTAATGCCACAGCTGATGCTCTCTCCAGAATTCCTTGCGTAGAAGGACCAGAACCAGATAGTCCTTATGACCAAATAAAAATCCCAAACCAGGACTAAACCACTAAAAATAGCCCTCATATACAAATAGAATCCATACACATCAATCCAAACCTCCCTCACCAACCTATACAGAACCAAGCAATTAGTGTGGTGCAAGCACCCTGGGTGGAAGAGTTAAGGAGAGCTTACCAACAAGATCCCATGTTGCAGCAGCCCATTAGCCACTACAAACAAGGGGTGTTGAGCCTTAAACGCATGGTTGTGTTTAATGCTTTAATTTATCTCCGGATTATTTTGAGTTTTGATGATCAACAAAACTTGTGTTTGTTTTACTAATGTGTGTACTTAGTGTGTAGATTAATTGATTATAAAGTGGATTAAATGAAGAAAATCAAGTGTGCACAATCTGGCTTGGATCGCCCCAGGCGATGGTGATCAACGCCCGAGGTGATGGCAGCCAGGAGAGGCATCGCCACGCACATCGACAGAGGCGACGTCGAGGCTCGCGTGCAGGGGGAGTTCGCCCGAGGCGATGGGCTGATCGCCTGAGGCGATGCTTTGAACGCCTGAGACGATGTGGACTTCATTTGAGGCGATGAAAGATTTTGAGGTGCTGAGGCTACGGCATAGATTTTTGGCTTGGATCATCTGAGGCGATCCATACATCGCCTGAGGCGATGCATGTTATGAGGTGACTGTTGGGCGCGGCGATGGTGATCGCCTGAGGCGATGGCTGAGGTGATCGACGAGTGATTTCAGCATTTTATGTAGCAACGGCTAGTAGGAGCCTAAGGGGCCTCATACACTATAAATATTTATGCTTTGGAGCATTTTGAAGATAAGAAACAAGCCTACAAACTTCTACAAAGCTTTGATCATTCAAATTTCATGTAGTTTTGCAATCTGTTGGGGTTCAACAATTGTCTCTGCTTTGTGATCGGTCGAACACGTGGCGCTTGTGCCATTGTATGGTTGAAAAGGTTGATGTTGCTCAATTAACCTTAACTATAGTTATTGGTAAAGCGGTAAGCGCTCGATCCTACAATTGGTATCAGAGCCAAGGTAACGTGTTCGATTCCCATGAGTTGCAGAGAGTGCAATTATTGGGGGAGGGATTGTTGGGGTTCAACAATTGTCTCTGCTTTGTGATCGGTCGAACACGTGGCGCTTGTTCCAGTGTATGGTTGAAAAGGTTGATGTTATGCCATTACCCTTAACTATAGTTATTGGTAAAGCGGTAAGCGCTCGATCTTACACAATCTCCATACATTGTTGTTGTATTGGAGCTTGTAATCCTTTTCTTTTGATAGCGTCTTGTTGTCTACGTGTGAGTACACTGTGAAGGTGTTTTGTTGAGTTGTTGTAAAGGTCCTCCAACACCAAAGCAAGTTGGAAATTGTAAAGTCGTCAACTAGTTAAGTTGGTGCATGTGTTGTGGCTATCCTTGGAGCCCTTAAGGCCAAGAAGACTCGTGAAGAGTGTTGGTAGCTCGTGAAGAGCTTTGTGTACTCGTGAAGAGTAGTGTGCTCGGGAAGAGCTTTGTAAACTCGGGAAGAGTTGTATTGCGGCTAACTTGGAGCCCTCAAGGCCAAGATCATTTGTTCTAGTGGAACCTCGGTTGGAGGTTATCTAACCGGGAAGAGGAGACGTATGCGATTCATCGCCGAACTTCTATAACAAATCTTCTTGTTATTTATCGCTTTAATTTCATTACACATTTATTTACTTATTCTTTTTATTTATCGATTGACGTAAGGCTTCCGCAAGCGCAAACTCTTTTGTTTTTGCAAACTCATTTTAAAAAGCTAAAGTAGCCAAGGAATCTCATTCACCCCCCTCTTCGATTCCAACAAGTGGTATCAGAGCCATTTGATTTTTGTTTTTAAATCAAATCTTTTATATGGCTAATCTAGCAAATGAGTTTGCTCAAGGTCAATCGACAAATAGACCTCCACTCTTCACGGGTGATAACTATGGTTATTGAAAAAATAGAATTTCTCTATACATCCAATCCGTAGATTATGATCTATGGAAGATTATAGTGAAAGATCGACATATTCCTTTAAAGGAAGTTGGGGGAATAAGTGTTCCCAAAGAAATGGATGATTTCACTATAGCAGATATGATTTTAATTTCGCAAAATGCTAAAGTTATTAATATTTTACATTGTGCTTTAGATATGAAGGAGTACAACCGGATCTCGATGTGCTCAACCGCAAAGGAGATATGGGACAAATTGCAAATTGTCATGAAGAAACCAACCAAGTGAAAGAGACCAAGATTGATCTTTTGCAACTCAAATATGAGACATTTGAGATGGAGTCCGGAGAAGAAGTTGACTCAATGTTTAGAAGGCTCACCCAAATAATAAATGAGCTTGCCCAACTTGGAGAGAAATACCCTCCAAAGCAAATATGGAGGAGAGCTTTAAGAGCCTTGCCAAAGGAATGGGATGCCAAGAGGACGGCCATTATCGAGTCCAACAAAGGAGAGAATGCATCTTATGATCTTGATGAGCTTCATGGCACATTGGTGACTCATGAGCTTGAAGTGTCAACAAGAAAATAAATAAAGGAGGATGATAGATCCATGAGGAAAGGGATTGCCTTGGTTGGGAGGAAAGATCAATCAGAGGATGACGATGAAGATGGTGATGAAGAGATGATCTTGTTCACTAGGAAGTTCAAGAAATTCTTCAACAAACATAACAAGCCAAAGGCCTCCGGTGCTTCCAAACATGAATCCAAACATGAGGTAACTTGTTATAATTGTCAAGAAAAAGGTCATTATGCTAACAAGTGTCCTAGGAAGAAGAATGAAGATAAAGGCAAGAAGAAGGCCCTAATAGCTACATGGAGTGATAGTGACTCCGATGAAGAAGAAACCAACCTTTGTCTCATGGCCAAAGACGACATGAATGATGAAGGAGATGAAAGCGACGATGAGGTACCATCTTTTGATGAACTTTTAGATTTGTATCATTAACTTATTGATGTTCTTGGCAAAACCAAGATGAGTAACAAATTACTCAAACTTGAGGTTGCTAAGAAAGATGAATAAAATAATGCATTGAAAAATGAATTAAATCCTTTAAAGATATCTTTTTGCAAATTTAGTGAAAGTAGTCTAAAGATGAATGAATTGCTTGGCTTGCAACGTTGTAGCTTTGATAAAGCCGGGTTAGGCTTCTCAAGCAAATCAAAAACTTTTTCAAAGCTTGTTGGCTAAAGCAAAGCATGATTCTCCTACTTGTAACTATTGTTGTAAAAGTGGTCATACCAAGAACAAGTGTAGGTTTGCTAGAATCCAATACCAACCTAACAAGAGGTGGAAATGGATTCCAAAGGTGCCAAAGGAAGCTAACCCTCAAGGACCCAAAAATCAAATGGGTACCAAAGATCCTCCTATTGCTAATTTGTTTTGTAGGGATAACAATGGAATGGAGGACGAAGGCACAAGTAACTCAAAGGAAGAGTTCATCTTATTCACCACTATAGAAGAGGCGTGGGGCATATGACAAATGACAAGAACACACTCTTGTCATCAAAGGTAAAATTTATTTTATACATTTTAAAAGAGCAATTCAAAATTTCATTGGCACAAATTAATTGTGACCAATAAATAATAAAGCTCAATATTCATTGGGAGTAAAAGGCATAACCCCTTAGCATATGCACATATAAATTGTTTTATTGCATGATGTATGCTTATCCTTTTATAGTAAGTGCATTGAATTCAAATTTGAATATGCTATCTGAAATTATGTGATTAAGCATGCTATAAATGTTTACATGCTATATCTTTGATATAATACTATCATGATCTTAATAAATTTATCAAATGTTGATTTGAGAATTCTAATGTGTATTGGGCATTAGTGCATGAACTCTTGGTAGAATATATGCACACTTTGCAACATTTAGAATACATTGTTGATTGCCTTAAACGCATGTTTGTATTCCTCTAAATGATTTAATCTTATGCTTGTTATGGTATTACATGCTTGATGAGGAACATATGTGTAAATTGTTAAAATATGGCTATGTGTCAACATATGTATGCTATGTTTATTTAAATTTTGTGCTTTTTGATTATCACAAAAAGGGGAAGAATTTTGTGATAAACTTGAATCTTAACTCATGCATAGTTTAAGGGGGAGAGCTTGTGTATGCATGGTTTGAGGGGGAGAGTTGTTTGCTTAATGCTTTACTTGGTAATCTTGTATGTGCTATGCAATTGTTAAGGCAGAGTCATGTTTACTCACATTACATGCATATTACATGTTCAACTTTATCAAGTTTTGTGATCATCAAAAAGGGGGAGATTGTTGAGCCTTAAACACATGGTTGTGTTTAATGCTTTAATTTATCTTCGGATTATTTTGAGTTTTGATGATCAACAAACTTGTGTTTTTTTTTACTAATGTGTGTACTTATTGTGCAGATTAATTGATTATAAAGTGGATTAAATGAAGAAAATCAAGTGTGCACAATCTGGCTTGGATCGCCCCAGGCGATGGTGATCAACGCCCCAAGCGATGGCAGCCAGGCGAGGCATCGCCATGCACATCGATAGAGGCGACGCCGAGGCTCGCGCTCAGGGGGAGTTCGCCCGAGACGATGGGCTGATCGCCTGAGGCGATGCTTTGAACGCCTGAGGCGATGTGGACTTTGTTTGATGATATGAAAGATTTTAAGGTGCTGAGGCTACGGCATTGATTTTTGGCTTGGATCGCCTGAGGCGATGTGTGTTATGAGTTGACCGTTGGGGCGCGGCGATGGTGATCGCCTGAGGCGATGGCTGAGGCGATCGACGAGTGATTTCAGCCTTTTGTGTAGCAACGGCTAGTAGGAGCCTAGGGGGCCTCCTACACTATAAATATTGAACTTTGGAGCATTTTGAAGATAAGAAACAAGCCTACAAACTTCTACAAAGCTTTGATCATTCAAATTTCATATAGCTTTGCAATCTCCATACATTGTTGTTGTATTGGAGCTTGTAATCCTTTTCTTTTGATAGAGTCTTGTTGTCTTCGTTTGAGTACACCGTGAAGGTGTTTTGTTGAGTTGTTGTAAAGGTCCTCCAACACCAAAGCAAGTTGGAAATTGTAAAGTCGTCAACTAGTTAAGTTGGTGCATGTGTTGTGGCTATCCTTGGAGCCCTTAAGGCCTAGAAGACTCGTGAAGAGTGTTGGAAGCTCGTGAAGAGCTTTGTGTACTCGTGAAGAGTAGTGTGCTTGGGAAGAGCTTTGTAAACTCGGGAAGAGTTGTATTGCGGCTAACTTGGAGCCCTCAAAGCCAAGATCATTTGTTCTAGTGGAACCTCGGTTGGAGGTTATCTAACCGGGAAGAGGAGACGTAGGCGATTCATCGCCGAACTTCTATAACAAATCTTCTTGTTATTTATCGCTTTAATTTCATTACGCATTTATGTACTTATTCTTTTTATTTATCGATTGACCTAAGGTTCCGCAAGCGCAAACTCTTTTGTCTTTGCAAACTCATTTGAAAAAGCTAAAGTAGCCAAGGAATCTCATTCACCCCCCTCTTCGATTCCAACAAGGGGCCCTGAATCCATCTCTTTACCAAATGCGAGGTAATCTCCTCTTTTATAAAGGGAGACTACATATGGGATCCTTGGTGGCCTTTCAGCAACAAGTCCTACAACATCCCATAATAGCCCATTAGGTGGTCATACAGGAGTTCAGAAAAACCAAGCAAGAATCAAAAAGGAATTTAACTGGTCTAGCTTAAAAAATGATGTCAGGAAGCATGTTAAGGAGTGTGATGTATGTCAGAGGAGCAAGGTTGAAACTCTCCATCCAGCGGGGTTGCTCCAACCATTACCCATACCTGAAAAAAATTGGAAAGATGTTAGCATGGACTTCATAGAAGGCCTACCCCTTCTGGAGGAGAAAATGTAATCTTGGTGGTAATAGATAGACTGAGCAAATATGCCAATTTCATAGCTCCTACACATCCATACACAACGACAAAAATTGCCAGGGTTTTCATGGACAATATATTCAAATTACATGGCATGCCACAGACTATAGTAAGTGACCGAGATCCGATCTTTACTAGTACGTCATACCACCCTCAGATCGACGGACAAACAGAGGCTATGAATAAAATATTGAAATGTTACCTTAGGTGTTTCTCAAGTGACAGGTCTAAAGATTGGGTACAATGGTTACCTCTAGCCGAGTAACACATCCACGAAGGTGTCCCCCTTTGAAGTTGTGTACGGACAGAAGCCACCTCGACTGATGCCCTTCGAACATGAATCCACTATGGTGCAGGCAGTAGAAGATGAACTCAAGACTCGAGAATTCATTTATAAGCTCATACGCGAGAATCTACAAGAAGCACAAAATAAAATGAAGTACTAAGCTTATTTGAAGAGAAGAGATGTGGACTTTGAAATAGGGGAGTATGTTTACCTGAGATTACGGTCGTACCGACAGATGAGCATAGCCATTCTTAAGAACCTCAAGCTCGCCCCTAGATATTAAGGGCCCTTTAAGGTTTTGCGTCGCGTGGGAAAGCAGCCTACGAGCTGGATTTTACGCAAGAAACAAAAATCTATCCCATTTTTCATGTTTCTTGTCTCAAGAAAAAGCTTGGAGAAGGTGTACCAACTTGTATCGAGTTACATCTTGTGAGCGCCGAAGGGGTTCTAGCACCAGAACCGCAACAGATATTGCAACGCAGATTGAAGAGAAAGGGGAACAGAGCGGGGGAGGTTCTGGTACAGTGGGCTGGCGCCGAAGAGGAGGATGCTACTTGGAAAGATCTCGAAGTGTTGCAACAACAATACCCTAGCCTTGGGGACACGTCTTTCGAAGGAGGGAGTGATGTTATGACTTAGATCTGTCCGATGTCTTTGTTGTATGAATTTCTATTTTGTGCATTTAATTTTATTAAATAATGTAGTTTTGATTTCAGTTATTGGGTTTGAGTAGTGGGGCTTTGAGGCATTAAACATGGGTAGTCATATGTTAGTGGGCCTATATTTATGTCTAGTTGTTATTATCCATTTTGTATAAATGCTTGAAAATGATGAAGAAGTCATCAGACAATTTATTCAAAATTAAGATCAAAGGAGGTAAGCAACCTCGAATTGCCATCATAAAATCTCTTAAAATTAATCTACTAAATTTCTTAGATCATAACAAGGTTTCAAAATATATTCGCAGATTTGGGATTCATAGTCTGGATAAAGGTCGCAAATCATATAAGAATTGACTTCTAGGATTGTTTTTAGCACAAAAAAAAATTGACAAGCCCCAAATCATATAAACTCCAAAATGAGGGCAAAATTGACTTCAACTGAATATGCATAGCAAGAATACAATCTTACCATTTGCCACCGGAGGAGGACGTAATCTCTTCACGCGGTAAATTCAGTGGCTCCAATAGTAGTACCACAACTCTTCCGCTGACTGACTGGAAGGCTACCTTTATCTCCTTGCTAGGCTTGGTGAATAGATTTGAGAGAAATTGGGATAAAATTAAAGCTTTAATGAAATTGTGCTGACATACCTGTGTGAGAAAGAACAAGTGAATGACGATTTACTATGGTAGTCGAACTTCGAATGAGGTACAACAAAATTATGCCACCACTGATAAAAACTCATAGCGGTAGTATTTGCTTTTGACAAGTTCCACTTCTATCTTTGTCTGTCCAAAGAGATTGTTTACACTGATCACCCTGCATTTCTCATTGCTAAAAAAAGGTCGCTAAGCCACGTTTGATTTGTTGGATTCTTTTATTGCAAGAGTTTGACTTAGTGGCGGATCACTTATCTAGGATCAATAACGAGATTGATGAACATGAAATTGAAGTAGACAAGATAAATGAAAAATTCCAGATGAGCAACTATTTCAAGTTCATAAACCACCTTGGTATGCTGAATATTGTGAACAGTGTCCGTCCACAATTCATGTTTTTATCAAAAGAAAAAGTTTTTGCTTGACATTAAACACTACATGTGGGTGGATCCATTTTTGTTCAAGGTATGCGCATATAATATGTTTCGGAGGTGTGTTCCAGAGGAAGAGATGTCATCCATCATGAGCCACTGTCATGGCCGATAGGTAGGGAGACACTTGGGTCCAACCAAAGCCACTGCAAAGGTACTTGAATCTGATTTTTATTGGCCCACATTATTTAAGGATGCATACAAGTACGTTTCCGCTTGTGATAAATGTCAAATGAAGGAAAATATTTCTAGGAATCATTATATGCCCCTAAACAGTACTCTTGAATGTGAACTCTTTGATGTTTGGGGCATAGACTTTATTGGACCATTTCCAAATTCATGTTCCAATTATTATATACTTGTTTCCGTGGATTACGTATCAAATTGGGTGGAGGCTGAAGTTTCACACACTAATGATGCTAGATTGTGGTGCAATTTTTGAAAAAAAACATTTTTTTACTCGATTTGGCACCCCTCGAGCAATCATTAGTGACAATGGGTCACACTTTTGCAATAAGATTTTTAAAAACTTTTGAGCAAATACGATGTTACCCACAAGGTTGCATCACTCTATCTCCCACAATCAAGTGGACAAGTGGAAGTGTCAAATATAGAGTCGAAGGATTTTAGAAAAAACAGTGAATGTATCTAGAAAGGATTGGTCCTGAGATTAGATGACGCTTTATGGGCTTATAGAACTATATTTAAAACATATATTGGAACAACACCATGTAGGTTAGTATTTGGAAGGCATGTCATCTTCTAGTAGAACTTGAACACAAGGCATATTGTGCGATTAAAAGTTTAAACTTTGAATTAACTGATGCAGGTGATAAATGTCTTCTAACTGAATGAAATGGAAGAGTAGGAATCAAGCCTATGAAAATTCAAAGATGTACAAGGATAAGACCAAAATAATGGCATGATGATAGGCTCAATAAGTGAGAATTTGGTGAACAAGATATGGTCTTACTGTACATCTCCAGATTGAGACTCTTTCCGGGTAAGTTGAAGTCTAGGTGGTATGGGTCATTCACAATCATCAGGGTATTCCCATCGGGTGCTATTGAGTTCAGCAATCCGCTGAAGGGCACATTCACAGTCAATGGACAAAGGCTGAAGCATTATTATTTTCATGATTGTATTTCGCCAACTGTCCATTTTGACTCCTAAGCATAATTGGTAAAAAATCAAGGTATGGACTATAAATTAAGAACTTTTTCTTTCCATTTTCTTCGTTATTGAATTCGTAGTTAATTTTTTATTTTGTTAATTTTTTGAGACTGAGTCCATGTAATTTTCAGATGCAACATAGGTGGAACAATTGTGCTCAGGAGTGTGGAATACAAGAAAATAAATTTTGTTTGTGTGGCGATCCTTGTACCACAATCAATCGAGCAATAGCCAAAAATCATGGCCACATAACGACACACCGTGATTGATCGGTAGGAAGTCCGTGATCGATCACAGATCGCTAAAATTGGGTTTAATTAGTACGAACCTTCGCGATCGATCGCCATGAACACCGCGATCGATCACGGAGGTCGAAATTTTGTTTTTTAAACAGATTCTGCACACTTTACACACAAATATCTCGAAACCCTCTCATCCCCAATTTGAGAAATACCCTAAATTCACCAACTTACTCCCAAATTCATCATTTGTTTTTCAAATTTCGAATACACTCATCAATTTACACATCAAAGTTCGATTATTTACAGGATCTTCGAGTTGAGGAGCGGATTTGGACACCCAACATATCAAGGTGAAGCCATTTCAAGCCAAGGACTACCCAACATGCAATCTTCAAATTTTTGGAGGTATTTTGGCTAGATTCTATATGGGATATCATTATTGATACGTATAATGCTTGAGTGTTAAGGAAAAGCCAAATCTTTGTACATTGTGCATGAGTTGGACATATATATTGACAAGTTTGGGGGAAATATTGCTCAATTGTTTACTGGATATTGTTGCGTTAGGAGTGGTGGTATATTGAATTATGCAGGTATGGTCCCTAATAAGAAGCAAAAGCAAGTCGCTTCAGCTTCACAAACATATGATGCTTCAAATTTGTTACTGAAGAAACGACTGAGTTTTATCAAATGTACCGACGGAAACCACTCATTAAAGAAAGCGGCATGGACATAAACACTTTGGAATGTGCATTATTCGAGAAGCAAGAAGATGATTTACATTCATCCAACAGCCGGAAGATGCAGTGGTCCATCTTGTACGGGAATTCTATGCCAACTTGAGGACTCACATCAGCAATGTCGATAGCTCAGTTTATGTCCGGAACAAAAGGGTTCAATATCGTTCTAACTACATAAACAGCCACTACCGGATGCCTCAAATAAAGGATGATGAATACTCCACATACATTAAAGACCATATCAACTACGCTAGATACTTTCCACCATCAGTGTTGAGGGGACAGAATGGAAACGAACCAAAGATGGCGACCCACAGTTAGTCCAAAAATCTCAGTTGAAAAAGGAGGCGCCTCGCATGCTTGGTTCTCCTTTATAGTTTCAGGGGTCATGTCGTCGACCCACACTAGCTGCCTTGGTATATGTCATCCTCACTAGTAAATCTATGGACCTGGGACAACTGTTGACGGACATCATCCGAAGTTTTGGAACTAGTCCTCCCACTTCTGAACTACCATTTCCATCTATCATTACTGCAATGTGCAAAAAGTGGGGCATTGTCTGGACGCCGCTGAAGAGTTAATGCCACCCAAGTGACCCATTGTGGTAGATGGCCCACCACCACCTTCTGGCCAAAGGAGATCACATCCCCGACCATTGAGAAGCCATGCTACTAATCATCATCTGATGCACCGGTGCCTACCCCAGTGACACTGGACTCACTATGATCTACAGGAAATGCATGTTGAAATAGGGAGATGAATCTACGACATATGGAGTTCATGCAATACCAATTTCCATGGAACCATGCTTTGGTACAGGGCTTCCCGTCTATCCACTTTCCACCACAGCCGACCTTTATACCATACCAGCCATTTACACCAGTACCCCCACCAGAGCACAAGGAAGAGGATGACGATTACTGGCGATCGTTTTCGAGGTATGTGTTTTGCCCTTGCAATTATTGTTTTATGTACATTAAGGGCAATACACATACTAAGTTTGGGGGGTGTTTACTATTTTGCTGTTTCTTTTGACTGTCTTTTGATGGATTGTTTTTGCTAGCTACCTATTATCACTTGTGTTGTTCTTGAGCACCTAAATTGTTTTTTTTTTATATTGAAAATAAGTTCAACCTTAAGAAATAATTGATTTAGAATTGCCACCGTATTACATAATGAAACTAATCTTGTTTTACATCATTTGAGTCTTGAAATTTTTTGACATGTATGTGAATATCCTTTGTTGAGTTAGTACTTCAAAAATTGAGGAATATTTTGAGCATATTGAGTCACGATTTTGTGGATTACATGTTGTATAGTGATAAATTTTGTGAACTTAATGATTTGTCTTGAGCATTCTAGAGTACTATAGAACCTATTAGATGACACTTTAAGGCGAAATTTTATAGTTATGAACTTGAGTTGGATATGGTTTACGCGATCTTTGGAATATTTGAGCCTTTCAAGCCTACATTGTCCGTATCAATCCCTAGTATCCAACTTTGAGCTTAAAACAAAAAGATGGAGTATGCGTTGCACACAACAGCCCCCATTCGACTTTTATTGTTAAACTCATTATACCTACCATTTCATGAGCCTAAACAGAATTTTTATCCTTGCCAAAATGGAGTATAATAAATTTCATGCGCGTACTATGTTTTGAGCTATTAAGTCAATCACATACTATGTTTTGAGCTATACAAGAAAAAAATTCAATGCCTAGTGAAAATAGAAAAAGAAAGGCATTGTGGAATAATATCATTGTTATGTAATGATGAACCATGTCGAGGTCCTACATTGATCACATTCAGTAACATCTAATAAAGCTCATGGTCATCAAGTCATAAAGTAAAGAAAAAAAAAGGAAGAGAATTGAAGATGTGCTAAAATGAAATTTACATATTATACTCTCTTCTTTGCTTACATTTACCTTTTCTTTGAAACCGAAACAAAAAAGATATTTTGATCCAAGTCTAGGGAGTAATTACGTTAGTGGAGAAGTGCTTGAACTGACAATAGCACATACGCATGTTCCGATTTTACGATATATTACTTGGCTTAGGAGAAAACACGTCTTGTGATTTTTGGATTGACTCTTGTTTGTGTGATAGGTGAGGTTTCTGAACTATACATTTGAGTTGCTAGTTAATTCTTTTAAGGTATTAAGGATGAATTCTATATTTTGAACTTATTGCCTGCTCGAGGACGATTAAGCCTAAGTTTGGTGGAGTTGATAGGTGTCATTTTTACACTTATTTTGCTGTGATTTTTTAGTAATTTTCGCATTGATTCTTATACGATTTTACGATTTTATATATATATTTGTTGATTTCAGGAATCTTGGTCTAATTGCATAAAAGTGAAGGATTTGAGCTAATTAATGATGAAAATGACCAAACCGAGTGAACATGTTGAAAGAAGGACGAAATCTCGAGTTTGAGGAACTTTGAAGCCGCGATCGATCTTCATCCGGGCGCCTATCGATCGTCGCGTGTCGGTAGTTGGGCAACAAAAATTCAGATCTCATGATCGATCGGGACTCGATCCGCGATCGATTCGTGCGTGTCATGAGTTTAAAAGTCTGAAATTAATCTCGCAATCGATTGTGAGGATTATGGAGATCGTTGCCAAATGATAGAATTTGAAGATTTTGTTTCCTTTTTGAAGAGTTTACTTCGTACAAGGAAGTCGATTTCCCCTCCACTATAATAGAACAATCTGCACGAAACTAAGGGTCTTTTTTTTTCCCATAATCTGATCTAGAGAGCAGCCTCGTTTATTTGTATTTCCAGACTTGTTTATCTTTTATTTCATATTTTGATGTTTATGTTGTTGCAAAACATGATTAAACTTCGTTATTTGATTATGATTGTTGGCTAGGTTTGCTTATCAAGACTAGGGGATCCCATGTTTGAACCCATGATTTGAATATTAGTTTTTGATTGAATAATCTTTGTGCATAATTTATGTTTTTAATGCTTTCAAAGGAGTAGCTACCTTTTGAATGATTTGTTATTGCGATTGATGTTGACCATACGATATTGCAATATGACATAGTAAATTAGGCCATGGGTTTTAGATTGGAACTGACCAAGTAATATCTGGCACACGTGTGACAACCATAGATTACCCAATCGAAAGTTAATAGTTTTCACAAATCATCATGCGATATTGATTATTCAATAAGGATATTGATTATTCAATAAGGATACGGGAGTAGCTTATTGTAACGTTGATATTAGACTTGTTATAACTTGGCCATAGTATAACGAATGCATTAGGAAATCTCGTCACCTTAGAACATAGGATATTTAATCTTAATTAATAGAAGAATTATGGGGGATTACATGGGTGAACCGAAGTCCTGAAAACTGTTTCTATCAAATTTCTTCATTCTATATTACTTGCTAGGGTCGGTTATTGTGTTCTTAGTCATTTAATATAATAATCATTCATAAATCATCAGTTAAGTATAGTTGAACTATTTGAATTTTGTACTTACTTCTAATCCTTGTGGGTACGACACCCCTACTTTTATAAACTATAATAAAACACGATGACCGGGCACTTGCGGTATAATCACGCTACATTGGAAATTTAATGTTTAAATAAATCGTGATCAGCTACCATTCAGAATTTGGGTACCCGAGTGAAGTAACTAGCAACATCGATCAATAGGATAGCACCACGAGCATCAAACCTTATACTCTCCCAAACGATGGTGAATCCAAGGGAGAACATGAAGGCAGTCGAATCGAGGAGTGATGAAGAGGTAGAAACTGTTGGGATATGCCCTAAGACAAGTCATTAGATGATTGTTTGTGACATATTCTGTAATATGGTTTTATGAATGGCAATTCATTATTATATATTATTCTTTTAACTGTGCATTGTGAATTAATATATATGTTAATGTCCTTAGAATAATATTGTATTATTCTTAAAGATGTCCATAGTCAAGTATTATCATGAATAGGGATAATGATAATACGTAGAGACTAGTATATGTTGATCGATGAATTGTTCATTGATATGAGATATCAAATCAACATATGGGTACATGTTAGAGAACGATGTACTGGACAGACCCACCATGAGAATGCAACATGGATAGTTATATGATCGTCATATGCAATTCTCATAGTGATAATAATGTATGTAATCCTTACGACTTGTGATCATCAGAGATCCCAACATAAGGAGTTATGTATCTTGATATCGTCAAACGTTACCCGTAACAGGATAATCTATAAAGGCGACTATTGGATACACTACGAATTATGTAGAGGGATGTTGACTGATCGAGATAGGATTTGTCCCTCCTATATAACAGGAGATGTGTTTGGCCCTTGATCAAGTGAGAACTAAAATGCATGGCCATGCTCGAATGAGTCGATATGAGATATCGAGCTTATTCGTTTATTCTAGTTCTACTTGGGGATCAAGAAATAAAGATTGGATATACGAGTATGACTATTCCATGACTCGTGTTCAATCTAAACACAAAGGACAAAGGGATTAAGTTACATGATTAATATTATCACAAGTTCTAAAGGTTATGTCGAGTCATTGACATTCTTGTAATTTGGGTAGCATTGATGTGTTGCTAGATACTGCTCAATGCTTGAGACATAAAATGAGATTTTATGTCACTGCCAACATTACAAGATCCTATCGGGTCGCACAAAAGATTAAATCGAGAAGGGAAATTAAATTCATGGGATGCATTAAATAATTAAGAGGAGTCTTAATTAATAATCATAATGATTAATTAAATCATGGGCTTAAGCCCATGAGGCTTTATGAAAGCCTTTAATTAATTAAATAAAAGATGATTACAAGGTGTTTAATTGCAAAACAACTTCATAACTCAAAACCCTACACAAGCAAAGGTGATTCGGCCGTAGCCTCTTTCTCTCTCGGTTTGCTTGATAGCCGTAGGGAGCTTGGTGGTTTTCGAGCCATCATTCGATTGTGAATCGAGCTTGCTTTGTGTATTGGTTTAAGAACTTGTCTAGCAACTTGTTCTTAAACCTTCCCTTCACCCGATTTGATCGTGTGGATACCGTTGAGGCAAAACTCATTGAGTTTTGCTATTGACTCGGAGAAGGCGTAGGACGTGGTGCTGCTCCGTGGATTCTGCTTCAAACACGCTACAAGGGTGAGACTCTTATGTATTCCTTAATCCGATATGATTACCTATGTATAGATCCGGTGTTAGTAATCCTAAAAATTTTATTCCGCTGCGCTGTATGCTCATGGGATTACTTACAGTGGTATCAGAGCCGTGTACAAGGCTCATATCGGATCTATGTGATTAAATTGTGTTAATCATATTAGAATTAATATTGCATGCTTTTAAAACTGTTTAAATTCATATATGATATGAAATTAATTTTAGTTTATGAAAATCATCGTATAATTGTATTTGATATAATTGGCGAATAATTGTATACGATACACGAAAGCGTAAAATCGAGGTGTTAGCCCATGCATGGCTCACGGCAGCCACCATCGATTGGCTAGGGTTTCGAACCCTAGTCACCTTGGCTCACGGCCGCCGCATGAGCTAGGGTTTCGAACCCATAAGCTCGTGCATGGCCATGCAGCCGCCGAATAAGGGCTAGGGTTCGGACCCTGGCTCGTGCATGGGTCAAGCCGTCACACAATTTAGGGTTTTGAACTCTATTGGCTCGATAAAGTATTGAGAAGGTGCAAGTTGGTTCGATCATGGTCCACGGAATTATGAGGGTCGACGGCTACACCACATGAGGGCTAGGGTTTTTCGAACCCTTGGCTCGAGATGGTTAAGCCGTCACCGTCATGAACCGTCCATGGTTGGATCGTAGCTTGTGGCTCATGAATTTCGTTGTTTCAAGCAAGTTGGCTCGATAAAAAAAATAAAGATGGTGCGAGGCGGCTAGGGTTTGGAACCCTAGCGCCGCCGCCGCTCGAGCTTGGCTCGGCCATGGGCTAGGGTTTCGAACCCTAGGCCCATCAATGGTCCAGCCGAGTGGTTGTGGTTCGAACCATGGTGGTTCGAGCCTTAGTCGCTTTAGTTCGTGGCATGTGATGTCCCGAGCGTACGATAATTTTTCAAAAATTATTTTACAGTTTTAATTAGAATTAAATTTAAAATGTTTAGAATTTAATTAATTAAATGTTAATGCATGCTTTATGTGTTGTTTGAGCATGGTGCGTGGTTATAGCCCTTTGACCTATTAGATAGGATTTGTGGATGTTTGTAATTTATAATACGACCTGCGTGTCGTGCCTTTCTCTATTTCATTCTAAATGTAATCCCTCCCCTATGTTCCCCTCGAATGTGAATCGAGGAATTCTATATCTTGTAAATAGTGTAGTTTATTTTATTGATGGTGATCAATGAAGATGGAGCATCGTGCCGGGATGAGGAGGCCATTCACAAATTGGAGCCAAGGAAGGTGCTTGTGAAGTTACCTTAGGTTGACTCATAGGATTTTCTCATTGGCTTGAGAAAATCATTAGTAGGGGCTATAACCATGTCACGTTTAATTATGTATGTTGATGCATGATTTATCTTATGTTTTAGTTTGATAATAGTATTACACATATATGTAGATATGTATACAACTATATGTAATGGACATATTTTAAATTATCAAATTAATAATGAGATCAATAAATCCCTCTAAAATATTAAGTTTTAGATGCCTTCCAAAATAAAAGTACTCGTCAATAACTTCGATTGTACATGTGTGGGTTTGCCAAAGCAAAGCACCGTGGCAATCTTAGTAAGGCGCGAAAGGATAAAAGTGATATCCGTTATACTTTAATTGGGTACGACTTAACTAGGTTATCTCAATAGGATTGGGAACCTAGAGGCATGGGCTGGATTATAATTCATTTGATGAATTGAACAAAGTGTTGTTCGTCCAACTATCCAAGAATTATATGTGATGTAATTGACAAAGTGTTGTCTACCTAAATAACCGAGTCTTGGGCGATTAGCCAAAGCTAACTCAAGATTAAGTGAAATATGGATCTTGGCCCACTAAAGGTTTCGAGGGTTGATATTTTTCAAACAAAATAGTGGGAGTATCATTTAATATAAGACCATGTTAAATGATTTAAATCATAAACTTATTTTGCATATTTATATTGTAGATATCCATGGCAACTAACAACGTTACTAGCACTTTATCACTGCGATCGGTCCTTGAGAAGGACAAATTAAATGGGACGAATTTCCTAGACTGGCATAGGAACTTGAGGATAGTCCTCAAACAAGAAAAGAAACAATATGTCCTAGAGGAACCCTTACCCGCTGAGGAACCTCCCCTAACGGCTACAAGAACCGAAAAGGATGCTTACAAGAAGCATCAGAGTGACGCACTTGATGTTGGGTGCCTCATGCTTGCCACCATGAACTCTGAGCTTCAGAAGCAACATGAGGAAATGGAGGCGTTCGATATGATCGAACACTTAAAGCAGTTGTACCAACAGCAAGCTAGACAAGAGAGGTATGACGTCTCTAAAGCGTTATTCCATTGCAGGATGGTAGAAGGAAGCTTAGTTGGAACTCATGTGCTCAAGATGATTGGGTACATTGAGAATCTGGACAAGCTAGGTTTTCCATTGGACCAAGAGTTGGCCACCGATGTGATCTTGCAATCGTTGCCTGAAAGCTTCAGTCAATTTGTAGTAAATTACAATATGACTGACATGGAAAAGACTCTACCACAGTTGCTTGGTATGTTGAGAACATATGAAGCAAATACTAAGAAGACTAAGGCCACAAATGTCCTTATTGTGAATAAGGGCAAAGGAAGGGCCAAAGCTAAAGGCAACAAGAAAGCAAAGAAGGTCTTTGCTAAATCTAAGCCAAAGTCTTATGCACTGAAGCCAAAGGGAGGGATAGCAAAGGAAGGGAACTGTTTCCATTGCGGTGAGACCGGCCATTGGAAAAGAAACTGCAAAGTATATCTGGAGGATCTAAAGAAAGGAAGTGTGACTTCCGCTTCAGGTATTTTTGTTATAGAAGTCAATTTATCTACTTCTTCATCATGGGTATTAGATACTGGATGTGGATCTCACATTTGTGTAAATGTGCAGGATCTCAAAAGGAGTAGGACATTGGCGAAAGGTGAAGTTGATCTCCGAGTTGGAAATGGAGCAAGAGTTGCTGCATTAGCTATAGGAGATTATCATTTAGCTTTACCTTCTGGTTTATCACTGATTTTGAAAGATTGTTATTTTGTGCCTTCTATTACTAAAAACATAATATCTATTTCTTGTTTAGACAAGTATGGTTTTTCATTTATAATAAAGGACAATTGTTGTTCTATTTATTTAAATGATATGTTTATGCTAGTGCACAAATGGTGAATGGTCTTTATGTATTAAATCTTGATATGCCTATCTATAACATAAATACTAAAAGGATTAAAAATAATGATTGTAATCCGACTTATCTCTGGCACTGTCGCTTGGGCCACATAAATGAGAACCGCATATCTAAACTTCATAAGGATGGAGTATTAGATTCATTTGATTTTGAATCATATGAAACATGCGAATCTTGTTTAATGGGCAAGATGACAAAAGCCCCTTTCAAGGGACATGTTGAAAGGGCAAATGTTTTATTGGGACTAATACATAGTGATGTATGTGGACCAATAAGTACACAAGCTAGAGGTGGTTTTCAATACTTCGTTACATTTACTGATGACCTCAGTAGATATGGGTATGTGTACCTAATGAAACATAAGCATGAAACCTTTGAATAGTTCAAAGATTTCAAGAATGAAGTACAAAACCAACTTGGCAAGAGTATCAAAATCCTTCGATCAGATCGAGGAGGAGAATACTTAAGCCAAGAGTTTCATGACTATCTAAAGGAGTGTGGGATAGTCCCACAACTCACTCCTCCGTATACTCCGCAATGGAATGGTGTATCCGAGAGGAGAAATCGAACCTTGTTAGACATGGTTAGATCAATGATGAGTCATGCAGATCTTCCGATATCGTTTTGGGGACACGCTCTTGAAACAACGATTTTCTTACTGAACCGTGTTCCATCTAAATCAGTGGAAAAGACACCATATGAGATATGGACTGGGAAGCGTCCTAGTATGTCTTTTATGAAGATTTGGGGTTGTGAGGCTTTCGTTAGACGTCACGCCACTAACAAACTTGGAACCAAATCTGATAAGTGTTCATTTGTGGGGTATCCTAAGGAAACGAAAGGATACTATTTCTATTATCCCACCGAGAACAAAGTAGTTGTTGCTCGGACTGGTGTATTTCTTGAAAGAGAATTTATTTCTAGAAAAACCAGTGGGAGAAAAATAGAACTTAGTGAAGTTCAACCACAAGAAAAGACTGAACCTGAGATTGAGATGGAAACAGAGCAGGCACCACAAGCTGTTGTGGAAGAAGCACCTGCTCAAGAGACACAAGCCCAGCGTAGGTCTGTAAGAGTACACCGGGAGCCACAGAGATATGGATTTCTTGTGACTCAACAAGGTGACTTACTACTTATTGATGAGGATGAGCCGTCATCTTATCAACAAGCTATAATGGGCAATGATTCTGAGAAATGGCAAGAGGCCATGAAATCTGAGATGGAATCCATGTATGCAAACCAAGTATGGACTTTGGTTGATCCACCTGAAGGGGTACGACCCATAGGGTGCAAATGGATTTTCAAGAAAAAGACCGATATGGATGGTAACGTACAAACCTATAAAGGTCGGCTGGTTGCAAAAGGATTCAAACAAATTCATGGTATTGACTATGATGAAACCTTTTCACCAGTGGCCATGGTTAAATCCATAAGGATCTTACTTGCAATAGCTGCATTTCATGATTATGAAATCTGGCAGATGGATGTCAAAACAGCTTTCCTTAATGGAAATCTGCTCGAGGATGTGTACATGACACAGCCCGAGGGTTTTGTCGATCCAAAGGATGCTGGAAAGATATGCAAGCTACAACGATCCATTTATGGATTGAAGCAAGCTTCTCGGAGTTGGAATCTTCGTTTTGATGATGCAATCAAAGAGTTTGGTTTTATCAAAAATGAAGATGAACCTTGTGTCTACAAGAAGGTCAGTGGGAGCGTAATCATTTTCCTAGTGTTGTATGTAGATGACATACTTCTTATTGGAAATGATATCCCTGCCTTGCAATCTGTAAAGATTTGGCTAGGGAATTGCTTTTCGATGAAAGACTTGGGAGAAGCCACCTATGTATTAGGAATCAAGATCTATAGAGATAGATCGAGAAGGCTTCTTGGTCTAAGTCAAAGTACATACATAGACAAGGTGCTTAAAAGGTTTAGCATGCAAGAATCAAAGAAAGGATTCGTGCCTATGACGCATGGCATTTATCTCTCGAAGGAACAATATCCTTCAACACCAGATGAGAGACAACGCATGAGTAAGATTCCATACGCGTCACCTATTGGATCTATCATGTATGCCATGATATGTACTCGTCCCGATGTATCGTATGCTTTGAGCATGACGAGCAGATATCAAGTTGATCCAGGTGAAGGTCACTGTATTGCTGTCAAGAACATCCTGAAGTACTTGAGAAGTACTAAGGATACATTCTTGATTTATGGAGGTGAGGAAGAGCTCAATGTAATGGGTTACACTGATGCAAGCTTCCAAACCAACAAAGATGATTTTCCAACAAATATGATTTTCGATCGCAATAAGGATATGTGTTTTGCCTAAGATATGCAAAGTACCAACAGATGATAATGTATCTGACCCATTGACGTAGCCACTGTCACAGCAGTAGCATGATCGTCATACTAGATCTCTAGGCATTAAGAGTATGTCTGATTGGTCTTAGTGCAAGTGAGAGATTTGTTGGGATATGCCCTAAGACAAGTCATTAGATGATTGTTTGTGACATATTCTGTAATATGGTTTTATGAATGGCAATTCATTATTATATATTATTCTTTTAACTGTGCATTGTGAATTAATATATATGTTAATGTCCTTAGAATAATATTGTATTATTCTTAAAGATGTCCCTAGTCAAGTATTATCATGAATAGGGATAATGATAATACGTAGAGACTAGTATATGTTGATCGATGAATTGTTCATTGATATGAGATATCAAATCAACATATGGGTACATGTTAGAGAACGATGTACTGGACAGACCCACCATGAGAATGCAACATGGATAGTTATATGATCGTCATATGCAATTCTCATAGTGATAATAATGTATGTAATCCTTACGACTTGTGATCATCAGAGATCCCAACATAAGGAGTTATGTATCTTGATATCGTCAAACGTTACCCGTAACAGGATAATCTATAAAGGCGACTATTGGATACACTACGAATTATGTAGAGGGATGTTGACTGATCGAGATAGGATTTGTCCCTCCTATATAACAGGAGATGTGTTTGGCCCTTGATCAACTGAGAACTAAAATGCATGGCCATGCTCGAATGAGTCGATATGAGATATCGAGCTTATTCGTTTATTCTAGTTCTACTTGGGGATCAAGAAATAAAGATTGGATATACGAGTATGACTATTCCATGACTCGTGTTCAATCTAAACACAAAGGACAAATGGATTAAGTTACATGATTAATATTATCACAAGTTCTAAAGGTTATGTCGAGTCATTGACATTCTTGTAATTTGGGTAGCATTGATGTGTTTCTAGATACCGCTCAATGCTTGAGACATAAAATGAGATTTTATGTCACTACCAACATTACAAGATCCTATCGGGTCGCACAAAAGATTAAATCGAGAAGGGAAATTAAATTCATGGGATGAATTAAATAATTAAGAGGAGTCTTAATTAATAATCATAATGATTAATTAAATCATGGGCTTAAGCCCATGAGGCTTTATGAAAGCCTTTAATTAATTAAATAAAAGATGATTACAAGGTGTTTAATTGCAAGACAACTTCATAACTCAAAACCCTACACAAGCAAAGGTGATTCGGCCGTAGCCTCTTTCTCTCTCGGTTTGCTTGATAGCCGTAGGGAGCTTGGTGGTTTTCGAGCCATCATTCGATTGTGAATCGAGCTTGCTTTGTGTATTGGTTTAAGAACTTGTCTAGCAACTTGTTCTTAAACCATCCCTTCACCCGATTTGATCGTGTGGATACCGTTGAGGCAAAACTCATTGAGTTTTGCTATTGACTCGGAGAAGGCGTAGGACGTGGTGCTGCTCCGTGGATTCTGCTTCAAACACGCTACAAGGGTGAGACTCTTATGTATTCCTTAATCCGATATGATTACCTATGTATAGATCCGGTGTTAGTAATCCTAAAAATTTTATTCCGCTGCGCTGTATGCTCATGGGATTACTTACAGAAACCCCCGAGAAGGTGGTACTGACAACCACATTCTGAAACTATAAGAATCATTGATGTGGAAGAGGGACCGAAGATCGGATACTGTGATGACATGGACCTATGGAATGATTTTTCAACGAGAACCCGAAGAAAACCCCCACTAAATGCAAGTCTGGGTATGTTTACTATCCCTTGCACAATTGGAAACAATAGAATTGATAAGGTCATGCTATACTTAGGAGCAACAATCAATGTTATGCCTTATTCAATTTGTACCTCTTTAGAACTAGGACCTTTGAAAAAAGGTGGAATTGCTATTCAGTTAACAAATATGCTTAGTGTGTACCCTATGGGATTACTTGAAGATGTTCTTGTGAAAGTTGACAATCGGAAAAAGATAGACCTGGAGACCATACATGAACCACCATGAGCAATGAATGGCTGGAGTCAGGCCACTGACGATAAACAAAGGCGCTGGGGAGTTAGTTTTCTTTTAAATTTTTTTATTGCATTTTTAGTTTAATTTTTATTTTTTCTTATATTTTTGCCTTACATTATGGACAATGTAAGATTCAAGTATGGGGTAGGGACTACTAATTAAATTATTGCTTTCATAATACAAAAATCCAACAAAATAAAAATATTTGAAATTTTTTTGGAGCTTATAGTCAATGATGAACACATACTTTTGAATCACTAGCCCATGATGATATCTAATTAATAGCATGTATGCTTCTGAAAATAGGTGAATTCTAAGCTTTAAATACTTTGAACTCTAATGCAAATTATTCTTTGACATAGTTGTTGAACATTTTGAGCACGAATATGTCATAAACTTGTGAATTGCACAACATAGTAAAAGTTGTTTGAATTTTGTGGTAGACTTAGGAAGTCTGATAGAGCGTAACTACATACTCTTTGAGGCGTAAACCTAGACTACTTGCGAGCATGGAAATGATATAGGCAATTTTTGATGTGTTTGAGCCTTTCAAGCTTACCATGTAAACAAAACATTATCCTTAGTATATGTTTTGAGCTTTAATGCAAAAGAAATGGTTATATGCTAAGCATACAAACAACCCACATTCGACATTTTTTGGCTAGCTTAATGAGCCTAAAAATATTTTTTATCCTCACCTTTAAAGGGAGTATGATGTGTTTCATTCACATGCACTTGTGTTATTACTGATTCATATGTTTTGAGTTTTGTTGTCAAAAGAATGAGATGCATGAAAGAAAATGAGATGCCTTGAGAAAAATATAGAAGAAAAAAATATGACTCCAAGGGGAGCTAATGCAGAAAAGAAGATAAAATTAAATAAGCCTTGTGAAAAGGTCAAGGTTTGAAAAAAGCATGCAAGAAGATAAACTTAATATTATGCATATCATAATACTCTCTTGTTTGATACACCTTACCCTTTCTTTCATAAATCAATACCTAGGCCAAACTAAAAGCTAATAAAGACCTACTTGATTTGTGTTTGCGCAAATGGCTAAGCTAGTAGAGAAGTGTATGCAAGTGAGCTTATACTTGTGTTAGTGTATAACTTGAGATATTGTGAGTTTACATTGATTGGTTTTATAATGTGTACTTGACACTTGATTATAACCACACACGCAAGTTTGCTGCTTTGTTGAGTATGAAATGTCTAGGGATTGAACTTGTTCCATTGTTAACTTTTCAACGCCTTTCATGACTATGCATATTTAAAAATTTTGAGGCACTAAAGTGAGGACAAGTTTGTTTCTCGTAAACCTTTGCGACACAAAAATATTATAGTTTTGGTCTAATTTACTCGAGGACGAGTATAGTCTA
The DNA here is from genome assembly GCA_907163345.1 of Haberlea rhodopensis. Lineage (NCBI taxonomy): Eukaryota > Viridiplantae > Streptophyta > Magnoliopsida > Lamiales > Gesneriaceae > Haberlea > Haberlea rhodopensis. The sequence goes on along the minus strand of CAJQUN010000753.1, from coordinate 8,364 downwards.
AGTATGATGGAGTTGGATGTGCCTAGATATAGACACATTCAGTGAGTTTAATTGTCTACGATTTGATATAATTGCTTGAATGTAGGAAAAGGTGGAGAAGTCGAGTTAAAACAATGGAAGAAGGAAGAAAGTTGAAGAAAAGATGAAAACGGGAAACGATGACACATGTCACTTATTTCTCATCGAATTACTTAATGTATATCCATGTTTTGGTAATGTGGTCAATAACAAAGTTGTAGAACTTTTGTTATCTTCGCATGGACGGCTAATTCGCTTAATTCAGAGATCGTATGAGAAAGTTATGACAAAAATACTACAAGCGTCGTTGAGCGAAGCTTGAAGCAACAAAAATTCGGAAGTGAAGATCGATCGTTGACGTACGAAGCTCGAAAAAAATAAAAGATTTGAAGTGAAGATCGATCGAAGTGAACATCGATCGGCGAAGAATCCTAAAATTTTGGAAACTTGATTTATTTCCTTTCAACAGGACCACAACTCTTCTCCTCCTATAAATACCACGAATTTCAGATTTTAGAAGACAATTAGTTAGATTAATTAGAGTAGTTTAGACATAGTTTTATATTTTCTCCCAATATTCATAGACGGCTACCAAGATCAACACGAAGGCGGGATTGACGACATCGACGAGTGGAGATCCGATTAGTTTTCTTTTCCTTGCTTTTATTTATTTTGCTTTGATTATGAGTGGTAATTTTTAGTTCTTGGTTTTTATTGCTAATTAGATGTTGAATAAGAATTTGTTTGAATAATCTAATTTATGAAGCAACTAAGACTAATATTTTTGACTGTTGAATTTAAGTTCTTAGATAAAACAATTGACTAAATTAATACAAACCCCGTGTGTTTATGTTATTTAAATTCATAACTAACTAGTTTTGAAAGTTATCATGATTCTAATCTTAATTGCACATATAGATTGATTGATTGATAAAATTTATGTTAGAATGCGTGAGCTAATTGACTAAGAATAGGTGAGAGGGATTGAATTTTCAATTGATGAATATTAAAATAAAATTAAGTCTTTTGCGAATCGATGAAATAGATGATAATATTCAAGGTAGAATAGACTGATACCAATAATCGTTTTCAACAGTTTAATAGCCTTGCTTTTATTTCCTTTAGTTATAATTCATTCACACAAACCCATTATTTTATTATTATTCTTTTTTTGATTTCGTTAACACAAAGATTCATACATCTCCATGGGATCGATCCCTACTCGCACTACTACATTATTGTTATCAATCTTTTGGATTGAGTGGGGTTAATTTGGACGTACAGGATAAACGCATAAACACATGCAAGCTACTCCCCCAAATATAAATGGAACATTGTCCTCAATGTTTAAAAGAATCAAAAGGAAAACAGTCAACTTCCCTGATCAATACGCTTGCATGAGGTCAAGAAAGATTGGCTTTGAAAACTCCAGTGCTGTAGGGATTTATCGCTCCAACTGAGTACCTCAAGAAAGAAGAATGCAAATAATAAAATAATCGACTCGAGAGATAATATTATAAAAACAAAAACTTGAAATCAAATAAATAACAAAGGATATGGCTTGGGTTGCCTCACAGAAGTGCTGATTTATATTCGTCGGCCTGAACATCAGAAACAACCATCAAACATCAGTTATCGCCTATAGTAAGTATCGTATGATACCCACAAGCTTGGCAAGATATGAACAATATAAGCTCGTCGCTCCAACAACATTCTTTATGAATGCATGGGAGAAGAATTCTTGGCTTGATTTCATCTCGTGGAGGGTGAATGGGAAAAATGGATCAACTTATAACATATAACACGTCGCCATCGATGGGTGCTCATCACCATGTTCGAAAATATGCTCATCCTCCAACATCACACTCGGCTCATCTATCAACGGGCACTCTTCATATAACTTTTCCAATGTAGGCTCAACTACTTGAGGAGGCTCGTATTCCCTTGAATCTTCCTCATGAATGTGATCACCCCCGACTTGGTTCGTGGAGTAGCCATCATCATGCAACAATCTTGATTCGTCGCCCCCTTGATTTGTAGATCCCATATCCCATGGCAGCTTGTTGAAAGTGTTTCCATGAGGGTCACAATTTGCTGCTCCAGGAGACGTATATAATTTGTATGGCTCTCCATAATGCTATAAGATGATTCATGTTTCCTCCAATTGAGTCATGTCACCTTCAGAACTATCTCCCTTTTCTCATGAAGTTCAAATGGTTGGTGTGTATAATGAGAGTATTGAGGTTCTGGCGGGTATTGATGACTCCAATCTTGTAGTGAAGAATCCCAATGCCAATGGTAGTTGAAATCCTCCATATCATTGAACAGGGGACTACCAGTTGCCACAGCTCCATTCAATACCCATCAATGTGTTTCTGCATCCAAACCATTATAGAAAATTGCAGAAGAGTATAGTTCAATAATTTATAATAACGGAATGTGTTTGCCAATTCATTGAATCTATCCCAAGCTGCATAAATTGGCTCTGAATATTGTTTGGCGAAACTTGTAAATACTTGTTGATGAAACATCACAAGTACATCTCAAGAAAACAAAATAAAATAATTAAATATTATACATATACATATGTAAATATATATATATATGTATATATATGTGTGTGTGTGTTTTTGAAAATATATAATTAAAATAAATTTGGTTAAATTACTCTGAAAGAATTTCATATGATATTAATAAAATTAGTCTCCGACAACAGCGTCAAAAACTTGATCACCACTTTTTTAACAATAAGTTTCCAGTTGTGTATGATTATACTGTAAGTGCACAGATGTCAAGTATTAGCATAGAAATTGGAGTGTCGAATCCACATGGACTAATTGTAAGTACCAAATTAGACGCTTTAAACTATATTTAACATACAATAATTAGTTGAATAAAATATTAATTAACTATATTAAACTACTAATTCAACCAAACAAATCAAAGTTAACGAGAAAATTTCACTTGAGAAGATTATCAAGACGTCGGTTCACCAATATAATCCATATGACCCTCGATTGGAATATCCATATATCTCTAAGGTGGCACGTTCTCTGATTTTATCTAATATACTCTTCCAAGTTATATTAAACCTAATATTAACGTGCAATAAGTCAATCATGCATCCTTATTGAACAATCAATATTGCATTGAGATTTGTGAAAACTATTAGAGTTCGATTGGGTAATCTGTTGAGCAAAACACTCTTGAATACACATAAAATTTATTATTAAGAACACTCAAAAGAAATGCGTACACCGCAAATATTACACCACTCAAAAGAAGAAACTCACTCACACCTCTTAAGGCTTTATGCCTTAAATTTCTTTCTTGCTATTTGTTTTTGGTGTGTGTTACAATGCTTGAGCAAGGCATCAATTTCTAGGCAAACTTGCCATGCTCATGTGGTTACAAAGCCATCTACATGGCTCTCAGAACTATCATAAACTTGGCCTTAATTTTACCACAACAATATTTATCTTACACATCACACAAATACAAACACATCTCACACATATACACCACAACATTTTAACACTTAATATCTAACACATTATTGTACCTAGAATCTTTTATTGTTTTGGTGTTGTTTGTTTAACACTCCCCCTCAACACCAACTCTAACTCGACGAAGCATGTTGAGTTGATTTCGAAATTTCTCGAACTTGTTGTTGATCAGTCCTTCGATGAACAAATCTGCAATTTGATCATCTGTCTTAACATACTTCAATTCAACTTCATCTTGAAGAACCTTTTCTTTGATAAAATGATAATGTATTTCTACATGTTTGGTGATCACATTTTCTTTACACAAAATATTTACCAAATCAATTTTAATGTGCTAATTCAAACGCAAATGCATGGTTGTAAAGTTTTAGTATAGTAAATGAAGAACATGTTGTCGAACCCACAGAGACTAACTGTAAGCACCAAATAAGACTGTTTTAACTATATTTTACCTACGATAATGAATTCAATAAATACTAAACAACTAAATTAACTACTAATCCAACCAACTCAATTAAAGTAAACGAAGATTATCAAGACATCGGCTCACAAATGCAATCCCTACAATTCTCGATTGAATATCCAAATATTCTAAGGTGATGAGTTCTCCGAAGTTAACTAATATACTCTCTCGAGCTATAATAAACCTAATATCAAATTGTAATAAGTTACTCTCGTGTACTTATTTAACAACTCAATATGTATTAAGATCCGTGTAAACTAATAGCCTTTGATTACTAAATATCTATAGCAATCACACATGTATTGACGTCATCTCTCGATCTCGGTCTCAAATCCATGGTATGAGTTTTTCGTTAACACAATATTATCTCTCGATCTCAATCGCACTAAAATAATTCAAAGGTGACCAATCCCTCAAAACCATTAAAAACTAAAACATACACAAAGAATTATAAGGATTCAATCAAAACTAATCATCAAATCATAAGTTCAAGGCAAATGATCGCCTAGCCTCAATAAATAAACTTAGTTCATCATATTTAAGTCGAAAAAACCAAACCTAAGCATTAGTAATCCATAATAAATCAAAACTAAATTCAAAAGACAAAAAAAAACTCCCAGTGTCGAATCCGCTTGTAGAACATCGCTCATTCTCTTGCTTCCTTCTCGATCGTCTCTTTAATCGCCTTGTTGGAGTTGTTCCAAAATCCTAGGATGAAAGTATGGTGAAGATGAATGATTGTGATATGGAGGATGGATGGAGGCTAAATCCTAGTTTGAAAATTCTGAATAATGATATGATTTTCGTGCATTATTTATAGTTGAGGGAAAATATGAAGCTTTCTTGTTGGACACAAACTCTTACAGGAATTTATTTTTCAGAAATTCCTTCGGGCGATCGATCGCTACTTCCTCGCTATCGATCGCTAGCTTCGATTATATTTTCTTTCAACTTTCTACCATCGCGGCGATGGATCGCCTCCTGCTCACCGACCGATCGCTGAATTGTAAATTTTGTTTATTCAACTTTTTGCTGGCAGGCAATCGATCTCCTCCTTCCTCGCGATAGAACACTAAATGAAATTCTTCAAATTGATTTTCTTGTCCCTTTTTCGACATGTTTGGCTCGAGTAGTCCGTTTGCATCATTTTTAGCTCATTTCCTCCATTTTTATGCACTTTCAACCTTAGTTCCTGAAATATACAAATATATACTAAAAAGTACAAAACGTCCAGGAATCAATACGAAAACCATTAGAAATTACGGCTACATAAGTGCAAAAATGACACTTATCAACTCCCCCAAAGTTATCACTTGATCGTTCTCGATTAAGCGTTTAAATCACAAGGTAGAGTCCATTCTCGATACTTGAAACAAATTATTTCATGACTTGCTTTATTCTCAGAAATCTCACTTACATACATTCAAAAGTTGAACAAGACATGTTTTCTCAGAAATCAAACAACACATCTCAAAATCGAAACGTGGGTGTGCTATTGTTAATCTCGAGTTTCATGCACATCTTCAAGATCAATAATGCTAATCAACTCAAAGTCAAGATTATCGTTAAGCACCATAGGCCTATTTTCAAACAACTTCTCCACTAATGATAGTTACTCCCCTAGACTTGGATCAAAAGGTCTTTTCAAGCTTGTAATTTTAGGCCCTTTGGTGTCAGTTTCAAAGAAAAATATAGGGTAAGCGCAAATAAGGGAGTATAATTATATAAAGTTCATATTGTCGCAACTTGAGTTTCTCTTCTTTTTCTAGCATTGGCCACTTTTGGGTCTTATTCATTTAGATAATAATTTTTTTTACAAGGCTCTTTCTATTCTTCTTTTCTTCATTCTCATTCATCAATATTTTTCAATAATAAACTCATCAATATCTTCATTCTCATTCATCAATATTTTTCAATAATAAACTCATCAATATAAAACAGTTTAGGGTAAGGATAAAATTTTTCATTTAGGCTCTCAACTAAGGGTAGATATAATGAGTTTCCCAAGAATGTTGAATGTGGGTTTAATTGTTTGCAAAGCATACATCATTCCTTTTCAATTAGGCTCAAATTGGACACTAGGGAATTATGTAGACAAAGGTAGGCTTGAAAGGCTCAAACATGTCATAGATCGCCTAGATCATTTCAAGTCGAGTTTGTAACTATAAAATTTCGCCTCAAAGTGTCATCATCAAATAGGTTCTATGATAACTCTAAGATGCTCAAGACAAATCATCAAGTTCACAATAACTGTCACTATTCAACATGCAATCCACAAGATCATGATACAACGTACTCAAAATATTCCTTACTCTTGACATGCTAACTCAAAACAATATTCATGTACAAGTCCAACAATCATCAAAATTCAAGTCCGTATGCATAATGAGATTAAAATCCTCATTGAATAGTCACTACTGTAATTCATTCTTTTCTCAAGTTTGAACTCATAAATATTTTTTTAGCTCCAAAATATAGGACGATTCAAGTGTCAATTAAGCACATAGCATGCAGATTAAACAAGTAAAACATGCAAGCCACTCCCCCAAACTTAAATCAAACATTGTCCTCAATGTTTAAAATAATCAAAAGGGAAAAAGTAACTCCCTTGATCAAGACGCTTGCAAGAGGACTGAGGAAGATTGGTTGTTTAAAGCTCCACTGCTTTAGGGGTTTATCAATCCAAACGAGTACATAGCAAGACAAAAATGCAAATAATAAAATAATCAACTCGAGAGATATTAAAACTAAAAACAAATACTTAAAATAAAAACATACTAAAATGTAAATGATATTGCTTCCCAAGAAGCGCTGATTTCTATCGCTGGCTTGACCATCAGAAGAAACCATCAAAGAGCGGTTGCCGCCTATAGTAAGTATCATATGATACTGCAAATGGGTCTTGATTCAATATGCCCTCAAGCTTGGCATGATGTCTATAGTGAAGCTCGTCGCTCCAACAACACTTGTCTTAAAATGGTTGGCATGGGCAAAGGATTCTTGGCTTGGCTTCATCTCGTGGAGGGCGTAGTATGGTATCGATGGTAAGAATGGATCAACATACGGCATAGAACACGTCGCCATCGATGGGTGCTCCTCAATCTCATCGAAAATCTCTCCCAACATCACATTTTGCTCATCTTCCCATGAGAACTCCTCGAATAACTTTTCTAAAGTAGGCTCAATCATTTGGGGAGGCTCAAGTTCCCTTGAATCTTCATCATGAGTAAGATCACACTCCCAAATTGGTCGGTGGATAGTCATCATCATCACCAAATTGGATTCGTCACACTTTCATTTGTATCATTAGATCTCATCTTCCTCTTGGCAGCTCGTTGAAATTGTTTCCATAAGGATCGCTACTTGTTGCTCCAGGTGACATATAGAGTTGGTTTGGCTCTCCATATTGCTCTCACATGATGCTATGAATCTTGAATCTTATTAAGGTATCCTCTAACTGATGATGATGTCTGCAGAACTATCTTCCTCTCTTCGTGTTATCGGTTGTGGGGGTAGGGTAAGGTGGTGGGGCTCTGCGGGTTGTGGAATTAATGCATTAATCGGTTTGTGGTAATGACCCCCAATGGTTTTTAATTGTGGCAATTATGAATTAATTGCGGTATTGGGACTCCCGCGGATTTTTAAATCCGGTATTTGGGGTCGTTGGATCCAAGGGTTGAGATTGTATTCTCATCGTGGTGATAACCTTGGAATTTGGTTTTTGGTGGTATACATTGCTTGGGGCTGGTATTAGGAATTGAGATTGGAGAGATAATTATTGAAAACATATGTTTTTTAATGAATCATGATGTATTTGTGGAGGTATTGGTTTTTTGAGCTTTGGTACTATAAATACCAAATGGACTCGGTGTTTTTTGTCGATTCGGAATTCTCTCTCTCTCTCTCCACGCCCAAAACAAACCCATTTCTCCCCCCCTTTTCTTCCAATGAAGAAAATGGCTAGAAGCTCGGCTCGGGAGCCAGATTCTCGAAGAAAAGTTGTAATCATCTTCCCCTCGCCTTTACCTTCGTTTTTTATAAAAGTGATATTTACACTTAATTTGATATAAGATTAGGAGCATCTTTGTAGGGATTCTTAGAAAATATTACTCTTTTTGGTATATATTTGTATATTTCAGGAATCCAGGGCCAAATACATAAAAGTGGAGGAAATAGGAGGCTAAATGATGAAAATGAAAAAGGACAAATTGAGCAAACCTGGAAAAAGGAGGGGCAAAATCATAATTTGCTGAAAATCAGAGGAAGCGATCGATCGCCTCAAATGAAGCAACCGATCGCCTCGATGCAGAACTTGGTGGAAACTCTTCCTACCATAAATATGGATTATCATGGACGTTTTTGGGACTTTTGGCTCAT